>OZ030019.1:40930000-41327500 GCA_964023405.1 Apodemus agrarius | reverse complement strand
ACAAACACTACTGCTGAAAAAGCTCTAAGAGGTTACATCTGTCAGGGAGCAAGTCTCAGATGTAACTAACAACTGACCTTTCTACGGACCAGAGGTCTCAGAATTTTTATTCTGATGAAGTCATAAGAACTCTGAGAGTAACAATGCTATAAGGAAAAGGAACCTCATAGCAGAGGATGGTTTCGATCCATCGACCTCTGGGTTATGGGCCCAGCACGCTTCCGCTGCGCCACTCTGCTACTGCACAAAGGTGCCCTGAAGTTTGTATATAGTGTCTCCAACAGTTGTTTTGTTTCATTTTAATTCAGTAATTTATGTTGTTTTTTATATCGTTTTTTTCAGTCTCTGTACTTTTTAAATTTACGCTTTGTGATTCACTCCTGCCCTAGATTAACAATGGGCTCTCCCTGGTCGGAAATCAAGAGTGCAAAGGCTGGATCAAGAATTACTTCCCTGGATTTAGACTTTCTAAAGCGGTTATCAGCACGCCTCTTAGGCTCACGACTGACGGCTCTCCAGGGGAAGAGTCCTGCAAAGTCTTTCAAATTTGAAACAGCCGCGTCCTTTCCACCAAAGCCGTCTCCTCTGGACTGCCGCCTCCTCCTCCTGCCCACACCGTTCCCCTCGGTCCTCCGGGGCTCCATTCCCGTCAACTGGACACATTTACTACCCAAACATGTTCCGGCAAATAATCTATGTACTCAGAGGCTGAGGTAGCATTGCCTTGAGTCTCAAGCCAGGGTAGGCTATAGAGTTAGAGCCTTAAGCAAAAGAGAAACAAATAAATGTTTAAATAAGTGCATACATAACAAATAACGTGATTCATGTTACCATTGAAAGTTTAAAACACATTTACAGAATTCCTAACATACAAAAGAAAACAAACTCTATACTAATGATTTAATTAGTAATTCATATCATTCTGAGGATTTGTATCTTTTAGTTTTTCAGTTACCTGGAAGCAAAAAGTGTTTACCTTGTAGAATTTACATCTGGCGATCCTTACATCACAAACAGGTTAGGTAGGATTCTAGATCTCCTCTATAAGAGGATGATTCCCTGAGCTTCTTCCTGGGAGGGACACAATCCCAGCACCACACACTAGGTAAAGAAGGGTGGGCCTTAGCATGAGGCTTTTGTTTATAATTGGTCACTTTTCTTTCTTTCTTTCTTTCTTTCTTTCTTTCTCTTCCTTTCTTCCTTCCATCCTTCCTTCCTTCCTTCCTTTCTTTCTAACCCCAGAATTTTTCCAAACTTCTGAACATTTTGAATCTAGTTAAGATTTTGTAAATTCTGAGTCCTAAATGGATTACTAGTCTATCACCTTATCTACTCAATCACAACCACACAAGTTACTGCTGTGTTTAAATAAAACAGCTGTCATTAAATGTAGATTCCCTTCCGGGGTTTAATCAGGAACTAGAATGTTTATGGACTGCATTTTCTACTTCTTGTTCTTGAGATGCGCCAAGCCAGCTACATTGTACGCTCAGGACCATTGTACGCTCCTTAGCCTGAGGAGCTACTGAAATGAAGCCAGCTAGACAAGTGTGGCCGCCCAGGGTTGCCATGCAAGTATTGGAGAGACGGAAACAGGTCTAAAATACATTTTTTTTTTCCAGATTTTAAAAGTTGTTGCTATTCCAGTCACTATTGGAGCCTGACTCTGTTGAAGGCAGGATTCATGGGAAAGTGGTTTCCTATTTCGACTTGGCTGGCGAGGATCTCTTCATCCTACCTCAGATTCCGGAGTATCAAGAAAACTGTTAAGGCCTAAGTAAAGTACTTAAGGCCTAGGTAACTGCTACCTGGCTAGCCTGCTACTTTGTTCTGTGACTAAGAGAATAAAAAAAAAAAATGTTCTCATATGATGTTTCTGCTTTTACTGGGAAACGTCCTCATTCCCAAGTTGTTTACATATTCTTTTATGTTCTATGCCCTTGGGAGCCAGTTGTGATAGAAGTGAGTAGAACTGCTTTCTATAGTTACCCACAATAAAGTTGGAGCTGAACCAACCACCCAGCAGCACCTCCTAACCCTGTGTATAAGATTTGGTGGTATAAGCTGTCCCTGGGATGGACCGGACATAAGAGAGACACCTGCACCAAGGTAAGAAACTATGTAGAATAAGACTTCTCTTTTGACCAGGGTTTGAGTAAAGTTTAAGTTCCCAAGACTTCCCTGGGAACTGACATCCTACTTAGCAGAAAGAAAGATGTCTGTGAGCACCCATCCTGGCTGGCAAGTTAAGACTTGGATGTTAGACAAGTCCCATCACAGTTGGCAAGTTAAGGTATGAATGCTAGGCTCAGCATTTTGGGTCCTGAAGTGAATCCATTACATTCCGCCATCCAACAAATCAAAGGAAATGCTCAACTCAGTTCAGAATTACTACAACCATACATATAAACCTGTACACAAGTCTCAGACTGTCTCTTAGGATGAAGTCAGCCAATGTGTTCATTACTAGATAAATGGATAAAAGAAATATGGTGAAGAAACACAGCGATTAATTTATATAATAAATAAATATGGAATCTTGACTATTGCAGAAAACAAAACTGCAGACATTTGAAGAGAAATAACCAGTACTCAGATGACAAGACAAAATCAAATCACGATCCAGTTTAAAATGTGTACAGATTTATATGTATGCTTGTGCGTGTGTGTGTTTTATGTCATCAAAATAGAAAGAGGATCGTGGGAAATAGTAGAGACCTTGAAAGGGAAAACAGATAGGTCCCACCGAGATTTGAACTCGGATCGCTGGATTCAGAGTCCAGAGTGCTAACCATTACACCATGGAACCCTACAACTTCCATCCTGGGACGCTAACTGATGAAGTATATGGTTCTATTGCAGAACTCACCTACTCAAGATTCCTAAACCTTCATTTTAGATTTTGCGATTGATTGCTGCGGTATACCTTCCTTTTCAGTCATGCACTGGGCTCTTCCTGTAAAATGGAAGTGAGAATCGCTCTAGACAGGAAAGGCCGACCTGCGTCCCTAGTCTCCATCGCCTTGGGCCTTCCTGTGTCTGCTCTGCGGACACAGCAGGGCACAGACGGCATCACCTCGGTATCTGCGGTTGCAGGGTGGCCTTTGCAAGCTCCAGAATTTTTGTCCAGTCCCCAATTAAGGGACAACTGTGGAAATGTACTTTCATTATGTACGATTTGTGCACGGCTTCTTAGGGGACGGAGAAGTCCTAGGAAGGTTCCACCTCTTGGCAAGCTAGGAGTAAAACACAATAGAAAGCTCCGATGTGCACGTGTGTTGGCACACGTCTGTCATCCTGCATGCAGCTCAAGATCAGCGAGGCCTAGAGAAAGTTTGACTATGTTTGTGTATCTAGATCTCTCTGCTAAAACTTGGGCGTACTTTTCTGTCATTTAACTATGTTTTAATTTTTTATATTCTACAAGGATCAAGGGAGCATCCTATCATGTTTGGATATTCTCTTTTGGAAAAACCCACTGAAATATTTTGCTTTTTCATTTTCCATGGTAATTATGTCTTCTTATTAATTTACCTTTTTTATATTTCTGTGCCTGCATGTGTATCTCTGCATCTATATTCGGGGCCTAAGTTTTAGTCAACATATGTGGTGCAATCAATTCTCCAGCACATCTGCACTCTCATTCTAACAGTGAGAAAATCTACTGCTGCTGGTGAGACATTGACATCATATTTGCATGGAAATAGTGATTCTTTTTTGTGCTTTGGAAATTGTTGTATAGATAAAGTCGCCGTGGGATAGTATCCAGGTTTTTTCAGAGGCATAACTGTGCTACTTTTCATCATCCCATCTGGGTTTGACTTTGCTGTGATATTTCTATGCTGATAGTCAGTTGAAACACTCATGCATGAATTTCACCTATTGGAATTCCTAGTGCAAGGCAGACCTATATCTGTTTTAAATCAAGGGACTGTATGAATAGTTCCACTTAGAATGAGTTTATTTCCCCTCATCTGTGGATTTCCCTGAGTAGAAGCCGCAGGTATTGATCGCTATGGCTTTATGGTATTGTTTTCCGCTCCGCTCTTTTTTACATCTTTTTTTCAGTGTACATTTACAAGTACTTTGCTTGAAGACTTCAGGTATTAAAGAACTTGATCAGGTCATCAATGCAACTACATCAAACACACTTGTGTCTTACAGTTGTCTTAACTTCAGGTTTGGTGCCTAAAATGCACATTTTTACTTTGTCGGCTCTGTTTGAGAGAGGTATCACACACCTGGTTCTTAATTTGCAATAAACCCAGATACCTTTTTGATACAGATTAGGGAAGCTATGGTTCTACAAGGAAGGATTCAGTGTTAAAAGTTTAGCTGCTTTCTCCCCGTCGGGGAATCGAACCCCGGTCTCCCGCGTGACAGGCGGGGATACTTACCACTATACTAACGAGGAAGTTGGCTACCAACATATCTTGTTTATACCTAATGAAGTTAAATATGACCTATCTTCTCAGTATTGTTGGAAACACTACACAAGAGTTAAAAATACATTTCTAAATATCCCTATGATGTAAAATTCTAGTCTTGGCGAAAGGCTGAGTTTGGCTAAGAATTCCACACAAATTTTTTTCTTTTTTCTTTTTTTGGCCTTCCTGTAATTCCAGACATTATAATCATCCTGAATTAGTAAAACTGTAATTTTTATTGTTACATGATAGAGATGAAAGAGCACAAATCATTTTCAACTGCTGTCTATACTACAAGGTCAGATTCACACAATTATTTTAGGATAGAAGATGTTTGATTCTAACACCCCCCCCACACACACACACACACACTCAAGACTCATTGACCTCCATGTCACTGGAACAGCCCAAATCAGTGCAATAACCCAGGTACGAGGTTCATGCCTGTAACCCCGGCATTCCTGAGCCCAAATGCGGAGAGTATCTCAAGTTCAAGACCAGCTTGGGCTGCACAACAAGCTTTTGTCTCAAAAAAAAAAAAAAAAAAAAAAAAAAAAAAACTGTAATGGGGTTGGAGAGATGGCTCAGTGGTTAGATCACAGCAGTCTCTCCTCCCCCCCCCCCACCTGCCCCCTTGGCGGTAGAGTCACGCTTTTAACGATTTTCCTATTTATTTTTAATTATTTGTATGCATGTCTGTACCACGGAGGAGTTGTGACATCAGAGCAGTTGCCCACAATGTTTAGAACATAACTTGGATTCCCCTGTAGTTAGAGGCTGTTGCAATGAAGGTTCTGGAAACTGAATTCATGTGGTCTCTCCAGCCCTGAATATCTTCTAGAAACACAAACAAACAAAAAATGCTAAGCATGGTGGCACACACCTTTAATCCCAGCACTTGGGAAACAAAGGAGGGCTGATCTCTGCGACCACAAGACCAACCTGGTCTACATAATGAGTATTTTGGCCATCTAATTTTTTCCTCAACAGGCACTTTGTTTTTAATATATTATTATATCTTCCTCGCAGCTTGGAAGGAAGGGTCCCAGGTAAGGTGCTGAATACATCCCATCACTGTACATTCTCTCCTGGCTCTGCCTGAGTAGTGGCTGGCCGACTTGGTTAGACAGCTTTCGCTTCTTTGTCAATGCTGTGGTGCTGATACAAGACTTTTAAGCAGGTCGTCTTAGGGAAGGAATCCTCAAGGAGCTAGCTTTGTGTCCTCTCAAAGAAGAACGTTAGAGGTAGTCGGAGACGTTTCCCTCAGAGAAAAGATAATCTGGTTTTAGGCAAAATAAAGCAAAACGTAGCGAACGTAGAACAAATTGGACAAAATATCTCCGCATTGGCAAAACTACCCCTCAATTAGTCCTGAACTTTGCTTGGTCGAAACGCGTTGGGACACAGCCTCAGACCCTAAACTGGTTATTAAGGTGCCAAAGAAAACACCCGTAGTCGGCAGGATTCGAACCTGCGCGGGGAAACCCCAATGGATTTCTAGTCCATCGCCTTAACCACTCGGCCACGACTACAAACCGCGAGAGGCTGCCAGTTGACAGAGTTTCGTGGCAGGTGATTTGTGCACACTTTGGCTTCGCCGCGCCAGCGGCTTGGGCTGCAGGTCACAGATTGAGGGAGGAGCCTCGCAGGTCCCTGTCAGCAGAACTCTAAAGCAAGAACCGCTGTCTCACCAGTCGCGCACGGCCTGTGCAGGACTGAGAGGAACTTCTTCCGTAGATTTGTGTTCCAAACTAAGGGCGAGAACAGACATGGAAGCCTCCTTGTCGTGCTGATGTTGCGCTTTAGGATCATACCATGGTTTGACGTTTGTTTGTTTGTTTGTTTGTCTGTTTGTTTGTTTGTTTTTAATGTAGGCATGTTTCCCCTCAGCCACCTTTTCGCACCTCCGTGTATCCGCTCCCTTCATCTCGAACTCCTAGTTTAACCTGTTCTGCCAAACAGTTGTTAATGATCAGAGACCCAAATTAATGGTATAAATCAAATGAGGTTGACATAGAAGTTTCGGTTGATACAGGAGCTGATGTCAGTATACTTTCCCCAAAGTCTTGGAATCCAGATTGGCCACTTCAGAAGATTTGCACACATTTATAGAAATGGGTAAATTATTACGAATAAGACAAAGTGTCTAGTGGAATACCTGTGTGAGACCAGAAGGGCAAACAGGAAAATGGAGATCTTATGTAGCTGACAGACTCATAAATTTATGGGGAAGGAATCTTTTATAATAATGGGGTACTCCAGTTAATATTCTTGCAACTCCAGGGACAGCACATTAAGAAAACAGAAGTGCTATGGTAGATCCAGGGAGAGCTATTGATCCTGGAGATCAAGAGCAACCACAAGAACCACAAGCTGTGCTCATTACCCAAACACAGGATATCACAAGGACTGAGTTTCCAGATTTATAAAGGGGTCACTTTATACCAACAAATGCTACAGCTAGCTTTTCTCAAATTAACTATTTTCCTCACTTCGGCCCCCAAAAGGATTCTTTTCCCCAATTGAGCAGGAGGCAATTATAAGAAGACCATCATCCAGGTGGGATGGTGGTGAGCAGGCCGGAGCAAGCAGGGCTGGGGCAAGAGCGAGAGAGGGAACAGGAAAAAAAATTAATAGAAATTTAAGCTTGTTTGCTTAATTATTGTATTTGATATTTAAGCTTGTTTTGTTTGAATTATTGTATACTGATAAATATAAAGTTGTTTTGCTAGACTATTGTCTATCTTGTACATAAGCTATTTGTTTAAGGCTTTTTGTTTTTTTCTTTTTTGGTTTTTTTGAGACAGAATTTCTCTGTGTAGCCCTGGCTGTCCTGAAACTTACTCTGTAGACCAGACTGGCCTCGAGCTCAGAAATCCGCCTGCCTCTGCCTCCCGAGTGCTGGGATTACAGGCATGTGCCACCAGGCCCTGTTTAGGGCATAATTTAAAGCTCTAGTTTTATGGTTCTTATAATTGTTTCAATTGTGTGTAGATTGTTAATGTTGGGGGGGACTTTTTTTAAACAGAAAGGGCGATATGAAATGGGAATTTCTAGTTTCCTTGGAGATTCATGTGTTATGTGATATTTTTCTGGAGACTGTCTTATTAGAGGATGTTTTGCTGCGTGGTGTTTTTCTGGAAGCTGCTTGGAAAAGGGGCACGAAATGTTTTGCTGGAGCGGACGCTTGAGAGGACAAGTGATGTTTGGAGAGGGTGTAAATATAACCCGGCAGACAGAGGACGATGCTGCTGGTCTTCACTGGGCTTTGCTGAAGCTGGTCTTCACTGACAATGCTACAGCATTAGTTCACCTTGCCTTCTCACTGATCATCCATTTGTCGTGACTTCACAGAGAGAAATGCACCAAAGAACTTCTCATGAGATTCTGGTGGCTTCTTGCCAGTTCTGCAGGCTCCAGATGATCGACAGAGCCTTAGGGTTTCTTCTGGATGGAACTGCCATTGCTGATTTGGGAATGGTGTTTGGGAGTGGATGGAACTACTGCTGCTGATTCGTGTGAACTGAAGGGCTGAGATCCTGACAAGAAAACTGGAATTGCCTCAAAGAACTGTTTCCAAACAGGTCCACATCCTCCTCTGCCCTATTAACCTCTCCTTTCTACTCTCTGGTGGGTGATGAGCTATAAAGGGAGGTTAGTGTTTACAGACCTTTATTAAAGTAGGTTTTGAAAAATCTAAGCTTATATTAGCCAACATTGCCGAAGTCAAAGAGCCTTTCTACCTAGGTTTCTTTTTTTACAATGTAGTCTTGGCTGGTTTGCAGTTTGTGCAATGTAGACCAGGCTGATCTAGAACTCACAGATACTGTAACGGAGTGAATTTTAAAAATTAATAAAGGTTCGTTGTAACTCATTAGGTTTATTGTAACAAGTTAGTTATAAAAATTCAGACAGCATTGTTTCCGTGCAGAACCCTGAGTACCATTCACAAACTCCTTCTGTTAACAAAACTTAGCATATTACTACAGTTTCTTTTCTCTCTTTCATACTCTAATAGATATGTATATATTTTCTGAATTATTTAAAGTAGTTTGAAGATACCCTTTAGTACATACGTATTTAATATATATGCATTGCCTTAAAGCATTGTTATATAGCCAGTGAACAATTAACAGAAAGGTGGAATTAACAATTATGCACTTAATCAATAGGCTTTATTCAAATTTCACCAATTATTGCAAAAATGACCTGTATAGCAAGAGAAAAAGGTACATATCCGGTTCAGCTTTCAGCTATGAAACAGTCTTTCTTTGTGCTTTGTAATATTGCTATTGTTAAAAGAGTACAACTCAGCTGAAAGTTTCTTGGTTTGTCTGATGTTTCTTCTACATATTTTGCCAGGAATATCAAAACTGTGGCATTGGGCTCTATTAATACCAAAGCTCACAAAGTATGAGAAACTTACTGTCGCAATACTGATTTATTGGTTACTATATTTACCTGTCCAGTGTACACATATCTGTACACAAACTGGTGTTGGTATGAGTGGCTAATATTTATGATTTACACAGCTTGGTGTTTTTGTTGTATTTCTTAAGTTTTGAATGATTCTATTAAAGAAATGCAGTTAACTACAAGGATGTTAAAACCTTTTTTTTTTTACACTTTCTAAAACAGACACTCTCCCCGTCGGGGAATCGAACCCCGGTCTCCCGCGTGACAGGCGGGGATACTTACCACTATACTAACGAGGACGAGGCAGCATAGGTCCTTCAGGAGCAGTTCAGGAAGCTTCTGAAGTTCCCTTAGCCTCGGAGTACACTAGTGTTTCTGGTATTTACTATATGCCATGTGACCGGCGCCCAAGCCTAGTATAGCTTCGTTCGCTGCTCAGGCAACGAGAGCTGCGCCTGCGTCTTGGGACGGCTGGCTCTGAGAACATTCGGTAAGAACAGGAAAAGAAAAAGGAAAAGGAAAAAAAAAAGTCCTTGTCTCGTAGCCTTTGTTGTGCACTAGTTCCTATCCTAAAATGAAATTATAAACCGTGCAGTCCCTAAGGTTTCTTCTAATCAAGCAGGTAGCAAGAAGACAGGAAATAAAGACTGGACCCGAATCGCGCTTCCCCGAAGATAAAGAGACTGCAGCGAAAGTGCCGTATGGAAAAAAAAGATAGGAGAAATTCATTATTGTTAAAAATCGTCGCTGTTATGAGGCACTAAACCTAAAGATCCTCTTGACAGCAGTATAGATGCAACAAATTCGAGACTTAAAATAGCCCGTAGTCGGCAGGATTCGAACCTGCGCGGGGAGACCCCAATGGATTTCTAGTCCATCGCCTTAACCACTCGGCCACGACTACATGAATAGGATCGTGTCTTGAAATCCACAAAGGTAAATTCCAGTGCTGAAAGCCTGAAAGAAAAATCAACCGGTTGCCAGATTTGCAAGGATCTAAAGGCTCCCAAAAAGAAAGGAATCTTGTAATGTGTAAGGGAAAATACAGAAGGCTGGAGTCTCTGTACAGCCTCGGAACGGAAGAGTCCTAACAGCGTCTTCGAATGACTGGAGGCTTCCCTCACCAGAACCCAAGTGACCTCACAATGAAGTACTGTCAGGCTGAGGGTGGTGGCTCATTCCTGTGTCCCAGCACTGACACTGAGGCAAGACGATTGTCAGCTTGGGGCTAGCTTGGCTACACGGTGTACATACATATTTTGACTCAACAAAAATAAAGTGTACCTTCGTTACCCCAGTCCTAGGTACTGCTTTTGTTCTGACTCATTAATCAAACATCGATTTTATTTTATTTTTAAATTTTAATTTATTTACAGAAAACATTAAAAGTGTGTTTTCAATAAGAACAAGCCCAACACAAAACTAACATTATCAATTGCATTAAAGAATGACAAACAGTGACCTGAGGGAGAACTGAGTCTCTCAACTGTCTCTTGGGATTCTCAGCTAAATATTTAAGCTCATAAAATAACAAATTCTATTTTCCACCCAACAGTATGCCACAGTTAACCAAATGCCTGCTGCTTTATCAAAAGGATCATCATTCCCTTAGCTTCTAATTATCTGTTCTTCATTTCTGACCTTAAGAAACACCTTTAAAATTCATATATTTCTATATTAAAAGACTTGGGGAGAGGAGGACACTTTTAGATTTATTAGGGAAAGTGAAAAATAGTTTCAGTATACATCATCTCTCCTCTTTTCCCAATTTTCCTACTGTTAACATCTTGTATTCCTATAGCAATTTGTTATCATGATAAGCCAGTAATGACAAATATTATTATTACCGTAGTTCACACTAGGGCTTGCTCAGTGTTGTGCATTTTTTGGGGATTTGACAAATCTGTGTATTTATATGTATCACTGCCCCCAAAATCTCTGCCAGTAGGCGATTTTATGGTGCTATATAGATGGAATCATACAATGTTGCAGGATTTTCCCTGTCCAATCACATTAGGGCAGCAAGAGGCCTATGATTGGACAGGGAAAAGAGAGGTGGAGCTAAGAATGGGAGAAAAAGCCTGGGGGGGGGAGGGGGAGGAGAGGGGAGGGGAGAGGAGAAGAGAGGAGGGGAGAGGAGGGAAGGGAAGGGGAGAGAGGGAGAGAGAGGGAAAGAGAGGGAGAGGGAGGGAATGGAGGGGAAGGGAGGGAAGGGGAGGGGGAAGGGAGGGGAAGGGAGGGAAGGGGAGGGGGGAGGAGAATGGGTGCGGACGGGATGATTTCATGAGGTTAGAGTAATTGGGATAAAGCTTTATCATTATCAATTGGCTCTGAAATTATTGTATTGGCATCTTGTAAATTGTGATTTTATTGGTTAACTACAAGCTCTAAAGAGTTTTAATTCTAGCGGGTACTGGGTATTGTGATTTCTAACAGCAAGGTTACTGGAGTGTGGGACTGCCAGTTACAGGGAATTATAGCAGCGAGGGAGCTAGTGACTCCTGGGACAAGCGAGCCCGATGCTGCAGGGAATAGCTGGAGAGAGTTGCCGGTGGCAGCAGGAGCAGAGCGTGGCCCAGCCCCGCAGAGAGTTGGTGGGTTCATTTTTTAAATATTTCCCGCAACCATACAGTATGCAGTCTTTTTCAGATTGACTCATTCTTCTCAGTAATATACATTTAATGCCCTTCCATGTAATTTTTTTTCTTGTAGTGTGGTAATTCGTTTCTGTTAATTGCTGAATAATATTCCACTAACTTAACTATATATCCAACAATTTGTTCATGCTTGTACTGTTACTACAGACATATACACAAGTATTCTTTGGATGTCAGTTTTTTATTCCTTTGAAGAAATACTAAAAGGTCCGAATCCCCCAGAATGGGTATATCTTTTGCATCTCTGCTACAGGTGCGGGAGAGTTCCTTTTGTTCTACATTCTTGTCAGTGTTTGGGGTCAATGTCCTAGTTCTAGAGAACTGGTAAGGAGGATGCTGGTATAACTTTATTTTAATACACATTTCCCTGAAACTAAGATGTAGACTACTTTTCATATCTCTGTCTTCTGTAAATATCATCTTTGGTGAGGTGTTAAAAGTTTTGGGGTTTGGCCTATTTTCTAAATTGGATGGTTATTGGGCATTGCTAAGAATGAGAACAGTTTATTTTGGTGCTGGAGTTTAAAACCAGGACTAAGCAAAACTACCACTGAATCTCCTGTCCCTCTACTTCTAAGAGCTCTTTGTATTTTCAATACAAGTACTTTAATAGGCATGTGTTTTTCTGTAGCTGGTCTTTGCTCCTTGTGGGTTTTCCCCAGCCTTTCCCCTTGGTTTCATCCCTTATCACTAGATAGGAGAGAAAGAAAGAAAGTGGAGAGAGGGGAGGGAAGGAGAGAGAGAACTAACTCTGTAGACCAGGCTGGCCTCGAACTCAGAAATCCTCCTGCCTCTGCCTCCTAAGTGCTGGGAAGAAAGGCATGCGCCACCACTGCCCAGCTTATTTTTTTCTTCTTATTTCTTCTTGAGCATGACTAACAAATAACGGCCAACCTGAATGACCATCAACCCCCAACCCCACCTCTCAGTGTCCTAGCATTTTATCACCTTTGAAAAGTTCCTAAAATTCCAAATGTCACACAGTTGCAGACACTATCTGCAGCTGGCAAAAACCACGCCTCTGCTAGAGCATGAGGCAATTCATAACCAACTGCTTTGACAGTCTGAAGCAGCCTCATATTCCCATACCTGGGATTAAAACAAAAACACATCCTTATATTTCTTTAAAAACAAAAAACAAAAAACAAAAAACAAAGTTCCAAAATTGTCATTACAGTTTTCAAATATCTCCCAGTCTGGATTTTTCACTGTAGTAAACAGACATGCGTTTGATTGTCCTTCTAACCATGAGAATATATGAGAGATGACTGTAGGATACCTCACTTCCATCACTAGACCCTGATGTGTATATAGCATACATCTTTTCAAAATAATTTCACCAGACATTTATTTCAGCAGAATCCCATTCCCAGAACCAAAACCTAGCCAGCAAACAGAAAAGCTACTGTTAGAAGTCTGGTCCTAAGCATGCAGTCTTCTATAAACTCCAGTTTCAAGGGCTCCCACATCCTTTTCTGGACACAAAAGCATGCCCCTTCACGTATGTGCACAAACACAGACACATAAAACCAATTTTTAAAAACTAAACATGATTGCAGTTTGCATTCTCTTTTTATCTAATGTCTTGTTGCAACCATTTCCCTCAATATCATTCTCTTTCCTTAACTTTTTCATGTGTAATTATCATTACCAGGTCTGGTGCTCTCAGCTAAGGAGGGGAACCACTTTAGCCCTTCGGTGAAATAACTGGAGAGGAACAGAAGCCCTTAGCTGAGTGGGCCACACCTTTGAAACAAACAAACAAAAACCTATTTGTTGGAGTCTTTTGTGTATGTCAAGGGCACTAATGGATTCACTTTAAGTGCTAGGCAAAGAAACCAGCAGAGAGCACTGCTAATACGCAAAATAGTGTCCCACCTCCTCCCAGTTTCTTTAGTATTTAAAAAAATATGTGAGTCGTTTTTCGAAGACATGAAAACGACAAATATTTTCAAAACAACAAATATATAAGTGAGAATGAGTAGGGTTGAATGCTGAAATGTACGCTTGCGTTACGAAAGTCTCAGTGTGAGAGGCCAGATACTTGGGAGGTGGAGAAGGTGGATCAGGATTTCAAGGCCAATCACATATACATAGCAAGTTCAAGACCAGTCTGAGGGGTATGAGCCTGCCTCAACATCTCCGCCCAAAACCCTGCGGGTGTGTGAATATTGGTTATTCAGCTGTGTATATGGCCACCTCTGCTTACAGTCCAAACCACCAGACACAAACGGTAGGCAGGTTCAACCTCCCGAGCCACCAGGAGGGACTGCCGCATTCGTGGAAACCTGGGAAAAGTAATTCAGAAACACCGTGCGTTGCATTCTGGGAATTGTGGTCCTTTGTGCACCCCGGTGAGGCGCGCGTGTGTGTTGCGGGGAGGGGGGGAGGGGGAGAAGGGAAAGGGTCTACCGGACCGGAAGTGACCGCTAAACCGACTGTGGGCGTGGAAAGGGGTGGGTGTTTGGCTCGTCCCACCGCGTAAACTCACTGCCTGAGTGAGTTTTGGTGGCCCTTCCACGCTTCTGGATCCAAGATCCTTGGGAGTGCGTCATTAGACAGAAGTCCAGGTATCACCATGGCAACCACCAGCACCTTGGGAGTGTGACGTCACCTTGCGGGCCCGCGCAGTGCGGCCTGCGCGGGAGGAAGCCGGGGAGTCAGAGATGGGGGCGCGCCTCCCCTCGGCGTTGCCGGGGACCACGGGCTCCCCAAGGCTTTGTTCCTTTGTTCTGGGCCGGGCCATCTGAATGCCGGGCAGCCCGCCTTTCTGCTGCGTCCCGCAACAGGTGTGTCTGGCCGCCTGGGGAAGTAGGAGGTCGCAGACCCTGTGGAGGGCGGGTGGCCAGACTCCAGGTGGGCGCCCCGAGTCTGCTGCAGCCAGGCAGAGCTGTTCGCTCCCTGATCACTTTTTGTTTCTTGTAGTAATCCAAAGCTCCCCTGTGCACCTCCGCTCTTGGACAGGACCTCCTGGCTACTCTGTACGAGTCAGAGGTGCGACTGTAAAACGCGTGCTGCCGAGTGCATCCTGTGTCTGGTAGGCCAGTCTCTTAGAAGGAAGGAGAGCAGGACATCCAAGTCCCAAACTGAAGCTGCCTGGGTATCCACGTGTCCCAGTTCTAGTGGAACACGTACAGCTCCTGGGATGGCAGGTAATGGGAATCACAGGGTAGAGAGAGGGCTGGTGTAGGGCGAACTGAGGTGGGAGGAGGAACCAATGTGGCTAGCTGTAAAGAAACCCAGTTACATTGGAAGAGACTTGAAAGAGTCAATTCTGAGTTCTGGACATGAGAATTTGAAAAGGAACAACAGTTCAGAATATCTGATCCTCTTGGTATTTCTCTTACATTACATTTTCGAATAAAAAGTGTCCTAACTTTTTAATGCAAAGATTAGTTTTGAAATATCTTGCAGATAGCAATTTTTCAAGCTTGCGCCGGTGCAAGTGTGTGTGACCTAAAAACCATTTTGGGGTACAAATGTTTCCTTGCTTTTTAGTTCCTTTTACTAAAAATGCCTGGTCCTGTAACTTGTGTATAGATCTTAAAAGCACCAGAGACTGTCAGTACTGTTACAGTGATGCCCTTACCTGTGAATTCAGCTGTTATGTTCCCTGTCAAGTAGCCTAAGTCTCATTTCCTATGATAGGTCCATATAAGATCGCAAGACTTGAGTAGTCTTTTCCTAGTTAGCATATTTCTTACATTGCTGTGCCCAACACTAAACATAGTTCTTTCAGTGTCCTTTTAAAAACACCTAAGAGTATGATCTATTACTATTTACTAATTGCTATTACTATTACTCATCAAATTTTTTGTTAATTTTTTTTTTTTTTTTAGATTTTGTTATATGTGTATAAGTGCTTGCATGTCTTTACTTTCATTAGGTATGTGAGAGGGTCACTAGATAAACTCACGAGACCCACGAGGTTTTGCTTCCTTAGTGCTGGATTAAGGGCATGCACTGTCATCCCCTGCTGCTTACTCATAGTGTCTGTGCAGCAGGGAGGAGACAGCAGGAATGTCTTGCTTCATTAATGAGGACCTCACAGTTCTCTGTATGAACCATGTGAATAGTTAAGTGTCAAGAGACAAAGCTGAATATTAAGGCAGAGGTTGGTTTTTGTTGTTTGTTTGTTTCTCCTGAGCCTTTTCAGGATGGTACAGAGGCCTCAGTTGAACCTTTTGTGGGTTGCGGGATTCTGACATATAAAGGAAGGGGAGACATAGTTGTTATTTCCAGGAAGAAAAGTAAATTCTTTCTCTGGGTTGCTGGCAGCAGCAGATCTGGTCATATTCATCATGCCCTCTTCCTCGTCAGGTCTGTCCTTTGCAGACTCCGCCAGTCTCCACGAGGGACGTCCCCTACTACCACCATCTAGTTTTCGGGTAAGTTAAGATTTTCCCAAGTGCCGTGTCTGTTGTGATCATAAAAAGAGAAAGTGGCATGAGAATATGTTCCATGGGGTGTGGGGGAGGGGTGCCTCAGTGGGTCCATGCCAAGCCATCCCTTCCGCTGAGGGACCAGACTGTATAGTATAGGATAGAGTTTATTCAGAGCGTGAGGAGGGGGATTTCAGGGGTAGTAGAGGCAGGGAGAAGGAAAGAGTAGAGAAGTAGAGGCCGGCCGTGAGCACGTGGAGAGAGGAGGGAATGGAAGGGGGAAGGGAAGAGCCCAGAGGGCAAGAGAGGGGCAGGGGCTTTTTATAGTGGGCCAGACCTACCTGCTGCCAGGTAACTGTGGGTGAATGTAGACAGAATCATAACAATGCCCCTTCTCAGAATAATGTGTTTTTGTTGTCAAGTATGTTGACTCCCAAATCCCTGTTGGTGAGCGTTCTCGGGGCTCTCATCTGTCCTGTGATCTCACCTGGATCCAGCCCTGCCTCTGCAGCTTCAGCAATCACTCACCATTTACCTCTTACCCAGTGTCTTGTAAGACTAGTGGGGTGGGGAAGAAGAAGAAGCACAACATGAGTCCTTACTTGACAGTAAAATGACCAATAAAAGTCAAGTAGGCAGGTGTGGAAAGGTGAAGTGAGCGCTGCAGATCTTAGGGAATGGAGAGCGATGTGTGGTTTGCAGGGACAGACAGGTGCGTGACGCATGTAGAACGGTATTCTCTCAAGGACAAGTGATGTTTGAATACTGGAGTAAGACAGGCGTGAGGAGCAGAGTCTAGACACGCAGGCGAGCACTGCTAATAGTCACAGATTCAGAAAGATTTGGAGGAGATGGCTTATTTTGGAAAATTAAAAAAATAAAATAAAATTGAATGGTCATCTGTGAACCATGCTAGATTTTAATGTAGGAAAAATGTTCCATGAGCCTTAACCTCAAGACGTCCCTTCGTCAGTTCTTCCCAACTTCACCTTAAGTGCTGTTAGCTTCACTTTGTTTTTTATTGAGGAATATTGTGACAATAAACTGCATGCATTTTAAACTATATTGTCATTCCTCTGTATTCTGGAGGAATTGGTTTTAAGTCCCCTAACAGACACCAAAACATGTAAATCCTCAATTCCCTTACATAAGGGCACAATGTTTTCATATAACCTATCCACACTCTCATGTGTACTTTAATCATCACTAGATACATTGTAAATACTATGCAAATACACTCTAAATTCTATGCAGTTGTTCTACTGTATTGTTTAGGGAGTAGTGACAAGAACAATATCTGTGCGTGGTCTTTGAATGCATTTTATCTACAGCTGATTGAATCCACAGATGGAGAGAGCCAACTCTAATTGGATGTTTCAACATACATGAAGGTTCATAAAATAAAGTGCTTAATTTAGGCATCTAAGTAAGTGCTCATTCTATTGGCCAATGCTGTCTTTGTTCTTCCTCCTTATCTCTGAGTTTTAAGATATAGCAAGTACTATATTATAATTGCTATCATCAATAACATTTTAAGATATTGATTAAGCACTTTATAGGGAAAAAGGTTTGTTTGTGTTTATTTTGCTCTTTGGCTTTTGTTTTTGGTGTTGAGGATTGAACCTGGGACCTTTCTCATGCTCTGACAATGAGCTGCGTTACCACCTACCATAAGGAACATTTATTTTTATCCTTAATACCAATCTTATGGGTAAGGTATGTTTGAAATTTTTTTAAAGGTGGACATACTAGTACTGCTTTTAGTTTATCATCTGACTTGCTTCTGTGGGTATTATTAGTTTTGCCTACTTCCTAAGGCTAAGCTGTAGAATACTTGATATTTTAGGAATCAGTGACCTTCAAGGATGTGGTTGTGAACTTCACTCAGGAAGAATGGAAACACCTGGATCCTACACAGAGAGATTTGTTCAGAGATGTGACACTGGAAAATTATACACATCTGGTCTCTATAGGTGAGTATGATACTGCCCAAATTAAGATCAGGATGTGGGCAGAGGGTTCCCACCTGGTCTCTAGCTAAGGGTAACCTTAAGTTTATATAGTGTGGCAAACACACACCTTGTCTCTTTAGATGAGGGTACCCCAAGTTTAGATAGGATGTGGGAGGCACATTATTGTGCATAGATGTGATTGGCATCTAAATTTAGGAACCAGCAATTTTAAATGTTAGAAGTTTCTCCTCATTATTAAGCGGAGTATTCTCCTCTTCTCAGATGAGTTTCTCAGTTTCTCCCTTGTTATGACATTTGACATGCTGTTCATCACACCAGATTTTTCCCATGTAGGGTATTTTAGACACAGAATGGTGAGATTACATTCTGATATGGTACTTTTTCCTTATTGCAGACAGATTCCTTTTTTTTCCCCCTCTGAGCAGGGCTCCAGGTTTCCAAACCTGATATGATTTCCCAACTAGAGCAAGGGACAGAGCCATGGATTGAGGAGTCGTGCATTCCTGTTGGTTCCTTGGAAGGTATGTAGTGTGTGACAACAGAGGGCTGCTCTTCCCCATGAGCAGTGACTCTGTGTAGGTGTGCACTCTGCTCTCCAGAGCCTCACCTGGGGAGAGATGAACACCAGCTTGGCAGAGTCTATTTTACACTCCCTTCGAGGCTGCAGCCTTCCAGATTCTCCTAAAAGGAGACGTCTGTACCTGCATTGTGTATTCTCTTTCTTCCCACTTTGTTTTGACCCAGGATTGTCCCCTCATTTTCTGTTTTGGGTTCCATTTCTATTAGCGTCAGACAGAAACATGCTGGTTCCAGGTGCTTTCACTCAACACTGCCTAAGTCTCTCTGTTCCCAACTAAAGTAAAAAGTGAGTTCCCCACCTGCAGCCTTGGTTTTGTCTTTTGTTGTTCTTTTTCTTGTTGATTTTAACGCACTCACTCCCTTCTTACTTTATTTGTAGTTTCATGTTCTGTGACTTTATCATTCTGTCATTGAGGTTCTGAATAATTTTTTCTTTTAAATCATTAGTCTCCGACTACACAGGAATTTCTTCAAGGACCTGACTCTGGGATAATCTAGGCACTCTGTTGCTGTGCTAGTCACAATAGCCTAGGAGCCCACGAGCACAGGAATAGATGAAGAAAATGAGGTACATCTACACAATGGGGTCTTATTCAGCCATAAACAAAATTAAGTCATGACATTTGGAGGACTATTATATTCCTTCTGTACCTAGTTTCTTCAGGACTGTCATGGTAAAGGGATATTGAACTTTTCTGAGATGAACATGTGGTTTTTGTTCTTAGTCTATTTTATGTCTTTTTCACTCATGGATTTGTCTATCTTAAATCAGCCTTCCATCCCTGAAGTTTAAAAAAACCATTGTGGTGGTTCTGTATGATCTTAGTATGTTATTGAATTTGGCCTGCAGGTATTTTGTTGCAAGTTTTATACCTACATCATGGAAGTTTGTCTGTACTCTTTTGTTGTTGTTGTTGGTATCTGGTTTTGATATTAAAGTAATACTAGCTTTGTAAAATGAGCATGGTGGTATTTTCCTCCTTTTCAGCTTTTGGAACAGTTTGAGAAGTGAACGTGTTAGCTCTTCCTTAACCATTTGGTAGAGTTAGCAATAAACTCATTTGGTCCTGGGCATCTCTTGTTGGGAGACTTTTAATTACTGTTTCAATATTATTACTGTTATGGCTCTGTTACGTGTTGCTTATATCTTGATTTAATTTTGCTAACTCACATGTATTTAGGAATTCATCTTTTCTCCAATTTTAACCTTCTTTTATATATATATATATATATATATATATATATATATATATATATATTTTGGAGACAGGGTTTCTAGTGAGTGATATGCTTTTGGGTTTGGCTTTAGTCCTAGTTTGCTATTACTGTGATAAACATCATGACACTTCCTGGGCACAGTCGATCATTGGGAAGCCAAGGCAGGAAATGAAACAGGGCAGGAACCTGGAGCCAGGAGCTGACCAGAGGCCACGGACGAATGCTGCATACCGGCCTGCTCTCTGCAGCTCTCTCAGCTTGCTTCTTACTAACTCAGGCCCACCTCTCCAAAGGTCGTACCACCCACAGTGGCCTTGATTAACACTTAATCAAGAAAATGTCCCCACAGACTTACCTACAGGCGAGTCTGATTAGGCAATTTCTCACTTGAAGTTCCTGCTTTCCAGATTGTTCTAGCTTGTATCAAGCTGATCAAAAACTAACCACCACAGCTTGTTTTTGATTTTGTTGTTATGGTTTTTTGAGACAAGGTTTCTCTCTGTGTCAGTTGAATTGTCCCCAGTGATCCTTCAACTCTATCTGTAGACCAGGCTGGCCTCAAAATCACTGAGATCTGCCTGCCTCTGCCTCCTAAGTGCTAGTATTAAAGGCATGTACCACCATTATCTGGCCTTCTTTTCTTTCTTTTTTTCTTCCTTTCTTTCTTTCATTTTATTCTAGAACCTTGAAGATAAGGGCAAGAGAAATGGCTTACTGCTTAAGAGAACTTGATACTCTTCCAGAGTACCCAAATTCAGCTACTAATAGCTGCGTAGGGTGGTTCACAACCTTCTTAACTCTGAATCTAGGGAATCTAATACTTCTGGGCTCTTCTATCATAGGCACCCATGCGCATATGCCCGCACACATAATTTTTAAAATTAAAAAAAAGCACACACACACATACATTGAGGTATATCATTAGGTCGTTTATTTGCTATTTGTCTTGTCTTTCTTTTTTAAAGTATGTGTAGGTATGGGTATCTGTATATGTGTGTGTGACACCCACCCCTCAGGTTCTTTTTAGGGGAGAGGGGTTACTGTATGCACTTAAAGCTATAAACTTAGAATTGCATTAGCTCTAGCCAAGAGGTTCTGGCAAATTGTGCTATCATTTTCTTTTGATTCTAGGAAGTTTTTTATTTTCTCTTTGATTTATTCACTGACCCCACTGTCTATTCAGAACTATATTACTCAGTTTCCAAGAATTTGTTGTTTCTATAGCTTCTCTTGCTTGATATATTTTAATTTTATTCCATTATAACCTGATAAGACACAATGAATTAATGTTGATCATTTTGTATTTATTAAGGTTCACTTGTGAACTCTTTTTTTGTTTTTTTGTTTTGTTTGTTTGTTTGTTTTTTGTTTTTTGAGACAGGGTTTCTCTGTGTAGTCCTGGCTGTCCTGGAATTCACTCTGTAGACCTCGAACTCAGAAATCCGCCTGCCTCTGCCTCCCAAGTGCTGGGATTACAGGCGTGCGCCACCACGGCCGGTTGCTTATGAACTCTTAAGATGATTTCAAGGGCCACTGAGAATGCATGCAGTATCTGGTGGATAGAATATTGTGCAGATGTTTAAATCCAACTGATAGATGGCATAACTTAGCTCTAAAATTTCTTTGGTGATTTTTAATTTAGAAGACATATCTCAAAGTTTGTGTGGATTATTGAAGTGTTTCACTATTCACACACCTTTCAGTGTTTGTTACATGAAATTGACAACCTAAGCAGTGGTTATATCTTCTTAAAAATTGTCCCCTTTGGGGCTGGAGAGATGGCTCAGTGGATAAGAACACTGACTGCTTTTCCAAGGGTACTGAGTTCAGATCCCAGCAACCACATGGTGGCTCACAACCATCTGTACAGCTACAGTGTACTCACATACATAAAATAAATAAATAAATTTAAAAAAAAATTGTCCCCTTTGTTAATATGCAGTGGTCTCCTTTATCCAGTGTGACAAGTTTCAGTTTGGGGTTTACTTTATCCAATATCACAATAGCTATCCTCGCTTACTGCTAGTTCGTGTTTGCTTAGCTGGCAGTGGTTGCTCACACCTTCAATCCCAGTACTGGGAGGCAGAGGCACTTGATGTGGTCTACACATCAAGTTAAACGTTTGCATCTGTTTGGTAGGTTAATTTCCATTTATGAGTGCCTTTGAAGGGAAACTGTGTTTCTAATACACAACAAATAGTTAGATCTTGTTTCTTTATTCAGTCAATTTGCGTTTTTATATTGCTGAGTTAAGGCCATTTGCATTTGACGTTATTATTGAAGAGTTTGCAGTGACTTCTGGTTTTGTTGGTTGTTCTGGCTAAGTGGACTGTTGCTGTAGTTCTTTTCTTTGTTCCCTACTAGTATTAGGAGTTTTCTGGTCTACCGTGTTAGGTGAATTTTTTTGTTCCTGTCTCCCATTCACACATCTTTTCCTCTCACGAAATAAATGTATTCTGTCATGTCCTCTTGTGCAGTTTTTCCTTTTCTAGTGTATAATGTCCCTTTAAGTGTGTTCTGCAGTATCATAATTGCCTTAGGTTGTACTTGTCTTGAAATGTATGAAAAGATGACTCTGCTGAGAATAAAAATCTTGAAGGGCAGTGTGCATTTTGAGACAGAGTTTCTCTAATGTATGTAATTGTACTGGCTGGTTTTGTGTGTCAACTTGACACAGGCTGGAGTTATTTCAGAGAAAGGAGCTTCAGTTGAGGAAATGCCTCCCTCCACGAGATCCAGCTGTAAGGCATTTTCTCAATTAGTGATCAAACGGGGAGGGTCCATTGTGGGTGGTGCCATCCCTGGGCTGGTAGTCTTGAGTTCTATAAGAGAGCAGGCTGAGCAAGCCAGGGAGGGCAGTCCAGTAAGAAGCATCCCTCCACTGCCTCCACATTGTACCTCCAAGTTTCTGCCCTGTGTGAGTTCCAGTCCTGACTTCCTTTGGTGATGAACAGCAATGTGGAAGTGTAAGCTGAATAAACCTTTTCCTCCCCAACTTGCATCTTGGTCATGATGTTTTGTGCAGGAATAGAAACCCTGACTGAGACAGTAATCCTGGCTGTCCTGTAACTCTCTTTGTAGACAAGACTGCCTTAAAACTTAGTGATCCATCTGCCTCTGCCTCCCAAATGCTGGGATTAAAGGTGTGTGCCACCATTGCCCAGCTAGTTTAAAATTTTTCAATTTTATTATTTTGTATGTGTATGAGTGTTTTCCGTGTGTGTGTGTGTGTGTGTGTGTGTTCTACATTTATATAATGACCCTGGAGTCCAGACAAAGTCCAATCTCTGGGATTGGACTTGAAGATAGCTATGAGCTTCCCATGTAGGTTCTGGAGATCTAACCCAGCACTGTGGAAGAGCACCCAGTACTTATAACTACTGTGCTATCTCTAGCCTCAGCTGGAGTTACAGATGGTTGTGAACTACCATGTGGGTGTTAGGAATTGGACTTAGGTCTTCTGTAAGAGCAAGAGTGCTGTAAACAATTAACTACCTAACAGCCTCCAAGTGATTATTTCCAGGGTTTGAAATATAAGCCTTGCTCTTCTGGCTTTTAGCGTTTTTAACAGAGAGCAGTGTTATTCTGATATTTCTCTGATGTATGAGGGTTGGTGTTTTCCCCACATAAATACAGTTTTTAATACTATGTTTTTGTAATTTTGACATTGTGACTATCTCACGTTATCCATGTCTATTTGGAGTACTGTATGCTTGTTGTATGTGGATGGATGTCCTTCCCCCATGTGCCCTTTTTAGGCTTGGGTGATTTTCTACTATAATTTCATTAAATGATGCCTTTAGACTATCTCACTTTCTTCTTCTCCAGATTGGTAGGTTTTGTCTCTTCAACTTATCCCAGAATTCATAGAATTCATGGATGATTTGATTATTCTCATTAATTTTCTTGTTCTTAATCTAAGTCTGAATGTATTATTGTCTCAACCTTGGCCTTCCTCTCTAAAATGTATTACTCTTCTTGGTCTTATCTAGTAATAATACTTCCCACTATACTTAAAAAAAAACATTTGTTTATTTGTGTGTGTGTTTGTGTGTGGTGTGTAAGAGAGAGAAACAGAGACACAGAGAGAGAGAGACTGTTTTGCCTACGTGTGTGTTTCTTTATCATACATAGGTGCTGACATAGGTCAGAAGAAGGTATCACATCCCCTTGAACTAGAGTTTCAGGTGAATTTTGAGCCAATGTGTGGATGCTAGAACCAAACCCAGGTCCTTTGCAACAGCAATAAGTGTTCTTAACTGAGCCATCTTTCCAGCCCCCAGTTGCCTCTTTTTCGAGGGTGTCCCTTCAGAGCCGTGACCTGCAATCCTGAGGAGTGTCCGTCTCACTGGTCTGCCTGCTTTTTGTGCAGCTTTGTTTTTAACGTCCTCAAATATTTGTCAACATATTGGGCATTGGAATTTGTTATCCATAGATTTTTTATATGTAGGAAAGTAGAAATTGCTTTTGGGAGAGAAGTGATAGTAGTCAACATATTCTGGAACTTTCTCTAATTCTTCAAATCTTTTATTCTTTGCCCAGAAAATTCATTCATTTCATTCATTCTCTCTCTCTCTCTCTCTCTCTCTCTCTCTCTCTCTCTCTCTCTCTCTCTCTTGGTTTTTTCGAGACAGGGTTTCTCTGTGTAGCCCTGGCTGTCCTGGAACTCACTCTGTAGACCAGGCTGGCCTCGAACTCAGAAATCTGCCTGCCTCTGCCTCCCAAGTGCTGGGATTACAGGCGTGCACCACCACGCCTGGCTCCCAGCAAATTCTCTTAATCATTGAATCGAGAATATGATATTGTGTGGACATCCATTGTGGTTAATATCACTTTGCCTTCATAGGATTTATATTTGTGACTAGTTGCTTCCAAACACTTTTTTCTGGTTGTTTTTTTTTTTTTTTTTTTTTTTTTTTTAACAGCACAAGACTTTATAGCCCTCATGCCCTTCTCCCCACAGTACATCTAGGAGATATTCATTATTGCCTTTATTTTATTTGTGTATTGGCCAGGGGTGCATGCGTTTATATGAGATCAGAGGACACCTTGCAATAATCAGTTCTCTCATTCCAAGTGGGTCATAAGGATTGAACTCAGCCCAGCAGGGGCAAGCACCTTTGCCACCTAAGCCATTTCACCACCCTCAGAAGATATTCTTTTTTTTTTTTTTTTTTTTTTTTTTTTGGTTTTTTCGAGACAGGGTTTCTCTGTGTAGCCCTGGCTGTCCTGGAACTCACTCTGTAGACCAGGCTGGCCTCGAACTCAGAAATCCACCTGCCTCTGCCTCCCAAGTGCAGAAGATATTCTTTATGATTATTTGCTGTATAAACATATTTCCCTGGGTATTATTCTTGTTGGTGTAAACATACCTGTGAAACACATGACCTCATTCTCATGGAAGAATTTCTGCGACTATGAGGCTGCCTATACTTATACATGCTATTCTATTATCCGTGGAGACATGGGCAGGAGATGGTGGGCAGCTTGGGGTCTGCCATTCTGTTCATGGTTACAGTGATTGTGACTAGACTCACAACACAGGTTCCTGGTCCAGTGGGAAAGTGTTGTCTTCGATCACCCTTGAGGGTCTTTCTTGCCTCTGACCTTTCCACATATCCTTTCCTATGGCTTCAACTGTTCCTCCTAAGCTGGAATTTCATATCTTAGACATGAACATCCTGTTATAATGCTGCTTTTGGCATCTTCCACTCCCACACACCTTTAGTCTAACCCTCCATTTCTTTTCCACATTCCAAAATGATAGACTTGAATTTGTCATCATTTCTTCTCCTATTTAAACTCCTAATATTTAACAAAGATGGAATTCTTTCTTCAGAGCTCTAGGCTAAGTCTCTCCTACTGGCCTGAATTTAAGTCACCATTCTTAAAAAATTTCCTTGCTGTTTATTAGCAAGGAATCTCAATTCAGACTGCATCCTTCAGAGTCAGTCCTTTTCTCTGCACCCTTAGTGGTCTCAGGTCACCTCTTTTTTTTTTTTTTTTTTTTTTAAATCTGTGGTTTATTTGCCTGCTCCACCTGGCAGGCCACTTCTTATGAGCAGAAGCGTTCATTGTTGCACATTGCTCGGCTGCAGATGTGTCCACAGGAGGGAATTATGACCCTGGGGGGGGGGCATAACATCAAAAGCCTGAGCAGAAGTTCAGGCTCTCTCCATCTGAGGTTCTGGGTTCTCCTTTGTTGTGGCGGGGGTTTCAGTGATGAGGACAGTGCCAGTGGCTGTGTACCCATCCACAGTGCAAGGTGAAGTGCTGCCCTTTCTCTAAGAGCATGGCTGCCACAGCTGAGGCTAAGCTCCAGGTCCTCTCCAGGCATGGCAGGTTCCTGACCTGGAGGCAAGATGACGTGATAGGCTATGTCCCAAGTCAGGAAGAAGATAACAGGTATAAAACGAGACACACACACCCCTCCTTGCTTAGGATATAAACTGGACATCCACCCTTTGGTGGGGTTGCATAGACTCTGGCTTACCCATGGCCAAGCTGTGCCTTGGACCACCCACTTCTAACCTTGTCCTAGAGCACCAATGCTATTCCCTGCCTCAGTCCTCTCCAGGGACTGGGGCATATGGAAGGTCTCAGTGCCTCTCAGCACAATGCTAATGTTCTTGCTATTTCCCAGCCCCTCACACTCATCAACCTTCAGATACCATACCCTAGTGTACCTGTCACCACTGTGTCACAGCCAGGAATGGAGTAAACTGACTACAGGTAGCAGGGCTTCTTCAGGTCCCAGCTTAGCACTAGGATATAAGTGTCCACAGCATCCAGCAGCTTCTGCACTGACTTCACACCTAGATCAGGACACAGAGAGAAGAGCCTATAATGGCTAGAGTCTCCTCTCCTTCATAGCCAAACTAATTGAGCAGTTCCTGGATCTCCAGCTCTGCTAGTTGCTACCATATCTGAGTCCTGGATAGTGTCTGCTCCAGTCTGTTTACCCACTGTGCTCTTGTGTCTGGAGCATGGGGCCATCTACTGCCACCACCAGAGTGCAGCCATCCAGAGGTGCAGTACCATGATTATGTTCTTAAAGTAATCTGCATGTTGGGCAGTTCGTGCAGGCATAGTGGCAGGCAGCAGTGCTCTACTTTACATGGGCTGCGTTGATGGTGATTCCCTAAACTCTGCTCTGGGACTTATCTATGACCTCATACACCTTGAGCTTAGCCCCACCTCCCTTGGCTAGAATTTTTGTAGATGGTAATCAGTCTTTCCCCTGATTTTGTGTGGCTAGTGGTACTCAAATTCACATGGGGTTCGTCATACACAAAGATCTTCGGGTCTTCAGTGGCTACAGCCAACCTTACAGCAGTGGGGGCAAGCAGGTACAGAGACCTCTGAGGAAGGGCGTCACTTGTAACACCATTGGGGCCGCCATTGTGGTAGTACTACCTCACTTTTCAGGTGCTGAGACTAAGGATGTGTAATAACATATCCAGCTTACCTCGTAAATTTAACTACCACTTTAAATGTCATTCTTAGCTGTCCTTAGAGATCATCTATGAAATTGAAATAAGCATTCTCTTCCCAGTTTCAGTTCATTCTCCTTAGCTGCTGCTTCTTTCCCCCCAAATGTTAAAGTTATATATTTGAGAACCTTCAAAGGATTAGATAATCTCCAACAAGGGCAGTTTTCTTTTTCTCTGTTCAGAAAATAACTGTCATTTTATTTTCTTTCAGACTGGAAAACAAGACCCGAAAATAGTGTGTCACTCCTAGAACTTGACATTTCTGGAGAGCAGCTGTCCTCAGAGACAGTGGTAACCAACATCAAAAGGGATGGTGGGAGTTTAGAGAAGCTTGACGCAAACCAACAGACGCTGCCAAGGGAAGTCAAAGTAACTGAGAAAACAGCACCTACTTATGCAAGAGACCTCGGCGTGAGCTCAAGCCTCACAACACAGACGGAAGTAGTGCTAGATCAGACGCCCACTAAAACAAGAGCCATGCGGAGGTCCCACCCAGTCAAGAAAGAGAAGCTGTGTAAGTGCAACGAATGCGGCAAAGCTTTCACTTACTGCTCTGCTCTCATTCGCCATCAAAGAACGCACACTGGAGAGAAACCCTACAAATGTAAGGAATGCAACAAAGCCTTCAGCAGAAGTGAGAACCTTGTAAACCATCAGAGAATCCATACAGGAGACAAACCGTACAAATGTGACCAGTGTGGAAAGGGTTTCATTGAGAGTCCATCTCTCACTCAGCATCAAAGAATTCACACTGGAGAAAAGCCCTATAAATGTGATGAATGTGGGAAGGCCTTTAGTCAGAGGACCCACCTTGTTCAGCATCGGAGAATTCACACTGGTGAGAAGCCGTATGCTTGTAACGAGTGTGGGAAAGCCTTCAGCCAGAGAGGCCACTTTATGGAGCACCAGAAGATTCATACAGGAGAGAAACCTTTCAAATGTGAGAAATGTGAAAAAACCTTCACCAGGAGCACACACCTCACTCAACATCAAAAAATTCACACGGGGGAGAAAACCTACAAATGTAACGAGTGTGGGAAGGCCTTCAACGGCCCGTCGACATTTATCCGCCACCACATGATTCACACCGGAGAAAAGCCCTATGAGTGTAACCAGTGTGGCAAGGCCTTCAGCCAGCACTCCAACCTGACTCAGCATCAGAAGACACACACTGGGGAGAAGCCCTATGACTGTGCAGAGTGCGGGAAGGCCTTCAGCTACTGGTCATCCCTTGCTCAGCACCTGAAGGTTCACACCGGAGAGAAGCCCTACTCGTGCAGCGACTGCGGGAAGGCCTTCAGCTACTGCTCATCCCTGACCCAGCATAGGCGGATTCACACGCGAGAGAAGCCCTTCCAGTGCCGTGAGTGTGGCAAGGCGTTCAGCTATCTGTCAAACCTTAATCAGCATCAGAAAACTCACACGCAGGAGAAAGCCTATGCATGTAAGGAGTGTGGGAAAGCCTTTATTCGGAGCTCATCGCTTGCTAAGCACGAAAGAATTCATACTGGAGAGAAGCCTTACCAATGTCACGAGTGTGGGAAAACCTTCAGCTATGGCTCATCCCTGATTCAGCACAGGAAAATCCATACTGGCGAAAGACCTTACAAGTGCAGTGAATGCGGGAGAGCCTTCAACCAGAAAATACACCTTACGCAACACAAGAGGATTCACACAGGGGCCAAGCCGTATGCCTGTCCCAAGTGTGGTAAGACCTTTCGACACTGTTCATCTCTTACTCAACATCAAAGAATTCACACAGAGGAAAAACCCTACCAGTGTGACAAGTGTGGGAAAGCCTTCAGCCAGAGCGCGCATCTGACTCAGCACCGGCGGATTCACACGGGAGAGAAGCCCTGTAAGTGCCGTGACTGTGACAAATGCCTCACCCGGCGCACACACCTGACTGAACACCAGAGCACTCACACCAGAGCGACACCTTACAACACTAATGAGTGCCCACAGCCTTTCAGCCAGAACACATACCTCACTCAGCATCAGAAGATCCATTCAGGAGAGAAGCTTTTTGGGTGTGAGGACTGTGGGAAAGCCTTCCAATATCACTCTGCCCTCACAAAGCACCAGAGATTGCACCCTGCCGTGGCTGCTATAGGAACATCATTAACATAGTTGCTGTGTTCACGTTGGTTTTATAGTAATGAATCAGAGTGGGATGAGGAACTGTTTAAAGTATTTAAACTTTTTTCTGATACATGATGGGATGGAAAGTCCATTGGGCTGAACTAATCCAAGTATGTTATTAAAACAACATTGAAGCCAGGTGTGGTGGAGCACACCTGTAATCCCAGCACTTGGAAGGCAGAGGCAGGCGGATTTCTGAGTTCGAGGCCAGCCTGGTCTACAAAGTGAGTTCCAGGACAGCCAGGACTATACAGAGAAACCCTGTCTCAAAAGCAAAAACAAAAACAAAAAAAAAAAACATTGAGACAAGCTGCTTTAAATTTCTTCTGTAAATGAGGTGAAACAAAAGATTCAGAGTTGATTTGAAAGGTAGCTTAGAGCTTTATACTCAGTTTTGTGTATTCATGATATATTCATAAATAGTTGCACTATACATCCACATTTTTGTCTTGGATCTACAATGTGTGTGGGTTTTTTTTGCATGTTTTGCTAGTAGAAGAAAATTGTGCTTCAGTAACTAGGAATTTGTTTTGCTCCTGTTCTAATGCACTTATTCAGGTAATTGGTCCTTAAATAAAACTGTAAGATACAATCAAATTCAGTTGCTGCTGAGTATTAAAATTTAGTACAAGGCTCATTGCTCTGCACCTGTGTTTCTAGCCTCGTAGGCTGAGTGGGAGAGTCACTGCCCAGGACTCTGAAGTAGTCTGGACAGCACCAAGCATCCTTATCTCAAAAATCAGCATCTCCTCTTCCTGCTCTAAATTACTTTTTCTGGGAGTTACAACTAGACAGTCTGCTTCTACAGGATGTACTGTATCTAGCCCTGGTTGTACGTAGGGTCTTGGTTGGGGTTGCAGTAACAAGTACAATAGTTATGGTGTAAACATCAGAATTGTAATTCACACCGTTCTGGAGGCTACAGTCTGGAGATGGCCCATTTTCTTATGTTAATGCTCTTACATGGCAGAAAACAGAAATGGATTTTTATAAAGTCCTGTTCTTCTAGACCCTCATTCCTAATAGCACCATATTGGGGAGTAAGTTTTCGGTTTACGAATTTGGAAATGTTTCAGCCCTAACAACTGAGAACATCAAAACTCTAGTGCCAAGGCTGTGCTTAACATTCACTCAGTTGCATGTTAGCCAAGGCTTCAGATTTTTCTTCAAAAACAGTTTACCAACCCAGGTCCTCACTTTTTGCGACATAATCTCTCTTACCTTGCCATGGGTGTCCTAGAACTCATTATATAGACCAGTCTAGCCTTGTACTCAAGATATCTGCCTGCCTCTACCTCTTGAGTGCTGGGATTAAAATCATGTGCCACTACACTTGGCTATTCAACTTCTGATTTGTACCCTGGAGAGAACAGTTGAGCTAGATGTCAGTACCCACTCCTTTAGATGCAGTTCACATGAAGGAGCTATGGGGGGTCAGCGTCATCCTGTTAATACAGATTCTCTTGAGCTCTGGGAGGAACGTTGATTTGCTTTTTCACCAAAGCGGGGGGAAAAAACTAAGCCACAGTTTATTTCTCTTAAACTTGGTTTCCTTGCATCAGACTCAGATGTCAATGTTTTATCCATGCTACAGAATGAGCTACATTAGCCATGCTTTGTTTTGAATGCGTGAATTCATTAAGTAGATAGCAAGAAAAAGATGCACAGGGGCCAGGCAGCTTCCTCTGTATTGCTCTACTTTTAGTCTATCTGTTGCCAAGGGGAAAAGTTTTTTTTTTTTTTAACATTTTACTTTTATGCATGTGTATCTGTGTGAGTGAATGGCGTATGTGTGTAGGTGTCCTAGGCCAGAGAAGGGCCTGGAACAGGCAGCAGTGCGCTGCCCACAGTGGGTCCTGAGCCCCAGCCCTGGACTGAACCTTAGATGATTAGGTGAGGACACCCTCTGCTATGACCGTCCACCAACCAGCCTTTGAGGTCTTTAAGAACCAAGCTCAGATTTTCAACTGGAAATCATGAGGCATAGGCATTAGAAATCAGAACTGTTAGCTGGGCAGTGGTGGTTACACATCTTTAATCCCAGCCCTCGGGAGATAGAGGCAGGTAGATAACTGAGTTTGCGGCCAGGCTGGTCTACAGATTGTTTTTCTATAGAAATTCTGGCTTTGCTATAAATGAACATGGGTATCTCCTGGAGTAGATGAAGAAATGCTATTAAACACCACAAAATTATTGATCCTACATCCTCTAGTCCATTAGTGCCAGAAGATGTTTAAGAAATATGGCAGAACACATTAATGTTGAGGGAAAATTCTAATAACTTTTGCTCTTTTAAACTTAATAGAGTTGGAGAGATGGCTCAGTGGTTAAGAATGTGTGTTGCTCCTCCAGAGGGTGCTGGTTTGGTTCCCAGCACCTACAAGGCTTACATATATCTGTAACGTCAGGTCCAGAGGTTCTAGTGCAGGAAAAACACATATAAAGTAAGCAAGCTGGGTGTGGCTAGAGAATTTTCCCTTCTGTAGGAATTTGATGTGGAAGGAGCAGGGTGACATGAGCATCTCCCAGCAAGGCCACACTTGTTTCTGGATCCTCTCTTAGACACATCCTCTGTCTCAGATGGGCTTCCGGAGACTGGGCCATGGAATCTAAACAGGATTCATCCTTACCCCAGCCTCTAGGAAACGTGACTCTGAAAACAAGTCCATGGCCAAGGAATTCCAGAACTCTATACTCCTGAGGATTTGATGGCCCTAGTGTTGGCCAAGAACATCAGGAACCCAAGGGTCAGTTGCTGTTGGTGAAGGAAGATGTTTTCAGGGGAAGATGTTTGTGTTCGGAGTCTCACTCTCGTCTAGGCAGAGTTCCAGCAAGGAACTGATAGCAAACCCAAGCAGTTTAATTGAAGAAAACACAAGCAACGGATGTGAAACACGAACACCTAGCAATTTTAGAAAACTGTTACCACTTTATCGTGAAAAAAAAAAAAATGAGTTTAACCCACATTCATGACAAGTTAACAGATTTTTTTCTCATAGTTCTGGAATTTAAAAGTCTGAACTCTTATTTCTCTGGGCCAAAGTCAAAGTGCTGGCAAGCTCTTGTAAAGTAATATCTCTGTCCTGTTCCAGGACAGGCTGTGTCCCTTGGTTTACAGCTGTGTCCTTGGAATCGGCAGCCACTGACTCCTCCTCTGAGCATCGTTTCCCCTCCCTCCGCCTCACTCTAATGATGACATCAGAGGTCTTGGTCTTGATGTTTTGTGCAGGAATAGAAACCCTGACTAAGACACATGGGGCTGGGAGGTAGCCAGATTAGCATAGGAAGTAAAGGTAGATTATTTAACTGCTCATCTATTGAGATGCAGTTTTAAATATTGTTTTTATATGGTTATTGGCAAATAGTATAAGATAAAGAAATACAGCCTCCAGATTAATTTACTGCTACATTTATGTTAATAATTTATGTATAGTTATGTGTGTCATCTCAAGGGCCTAAGGGAGGATCCGGTGTAGTCTCTGTCATACAGATAACACAGAGGTCATCTGGACTGTGAATCACATCAGATCTTATTTGTGGCAGCCTGGCAGAGCCCCCAGCCATACAGAGCATGCAAAAGTCATCTAGACTATTTGCCGCCTCTGGTCCTGGCTGTGGAAGCTTAGGGGGATCCAAGTATGGCCCACCCCTCCAGATAGAACAGAGGCTACCTCGGCTATTGGCCACCTCCTAGCCTTTTGGGCAGAAAACATGTTATACATTTTTGCCTTTAAAAATACAGTCCCGCATGTGGTTTCTCCAGTGCCGTGAGCATAAGGACCTTTGTGCTCTAATACCTTTCGCTGTGCCTTAGAAGAGAGAAGCTGAGTCCCTCTCTCTCTCTCTCAGTCACCACCTTAGATCTTCAACCCACTATAGTACCTATCTGCTGATGTTGCTATGGCAACTAGATAGAACCAATATGAAGTGCTTAGATTGATTGGTAACAAGCATTGCCAGTGTGAAGTAATTAACCTGTTGTAGCTATCCAGCCGCCATGGACGAACTGGGTTTACCTGAAAGGGGGGCTGGAAATGAAAAAAGAGATGGGCTGGGGGGTGAGAGAAGAATGAAGCCAAGATAACGTTCTCATCTAGGCTCCAAGTTTAATATTTAGCACCGTGTTTATATAGGGAAAGCCTACAGACCCCATCCATCCTTTGTTTCAGCTGTATTATGTTGCAAAGTAAGGTCAATGCGTCAGTCTAATCTAAGTTCCTGTGGGAACTTGCGTGTGCAACCAAGGCAGATGACTCCACCAAGGTCAATAAGGTCCATTGTGGCAAGCAGTCTGTTCAGCCTGCTCCAGGCTGGGAAGGCCACAAGCTTACCAACGTTTCCCCGTGAAAGCCAGGCACTCTTGGCAGGTCCACTATGAAGAGATCTCTAGAATTTGAGAACAGTAGTCTTGAACTCGGGTATCCATGCCTGCCTCTGTCTCTCAAGTGCTGAGAATAAATATGTACCGCCCCACTCAACTCAAAAGATTTATGCGTATGAGTATTTTGCTTACATGTATGTATGCTCCTGTTGAGTCTGTTTGATATACACAGAAGTTTGAAGGTGTTGGATCCCCTGAAATTGGAGTTAGAGTCTTGGGAGCCACCATGTGGGTTCTAGGAACTGAACTTCCGGTCCCCTGCAAGGGCAATAATTGCTCTTCTGAATCATTTCTCCAGCTTCTGAAGATGTTTGCTTTCCTCTTCATAGTAAATAATTATCCACACTCACTTAAGCAATAAACAAATCACTGGAAAAGGAGAGGTCAGAAACCAAAAGGAACCCAGGCATAGTGACGCATGCACACTTTACTCTCCCCAGAGTGGGGCAGGGTTGGGCTTGGGAAGCAGAGACAGGCGAACGTAGCTCCAGGATGGTCAGGGCTACCCAGAGACTCTGTCTCCAAAAGCCAAAACAAAACAAAAACCCAAAAGGCCTACAAGACCAGAGTCAGGCAGGAGGCAGGATGAAGGGACTCTAGCCACCTTGAGCATGGCAAGCCCAGACCGGCCCCTTCTCCAGAATTGCTTCTGCCCCGCTGACAACCACTAGACCAGATTCCTAAAGCTCGCTACCAAGGTCTGTTCTTTTACTTCCTCCTCCTGAGGCTGACCACCAAGGTCCACCCATCAAAGCGTTGAAGTCCAGAAATCAAGTGCCCCTTTGGCTCACCTAGTCAACATGCCTAATACTCCTCAAATTATTCCACAAAAATAGAAATAGAAGGAACATTGTCAATCAAATTCATTGTATGAGGCCACAATCACCCTGATAGACAAACCTTATAAACAACAAAGAGAATTTCAATTTCCTTTATGAACATTCATACTAAAATATTCAATAAAGTACTCACAAACCAAACCCAAGAACACATCAAAACTTCATCCACCATGATTATCTTAGGGTTTCTTTTTTTGTTTGTTTTGTTTTGTTTTGTTTTTGTTTTTTCGAGACAGGGTTTCTCTGTATAGCCATGGCTGTCCTGGAACTCGCTTTTTAGACCAGGCTAGCCTCAAACTCAAAAATCCTCCTGCCTTTGCCTCCCGAGTGCTGGGATTAAAGGCGTGTGCCACCACGCCCAGCTATTTTAGGGTTTCTATTCCTGCACAAACATCATGACCAAGAAGGAAGTTGGGGAGGAAAGGGTTTATTCAGCTTACACTTCCACATTGCTGTTCATTGCCAAAGGAAGACAGAAAAGGAACTCACACAGAGCGGGAACTTGGAGGCAGGAGCTGATGCAGAGGCCATGGAGTAAGCATGCTTACTGGATTGCTTCCCCTGGCTTGCTCAGATTGCTCTCTTACAGAACCCAGGACTACCAGCCCAGGGATGGCACTACTCAACAATGGCTGGACCCTCCCCCCTTGATCACTAATTGAGAAAATGCCTTACAGCTGGATCTCATCATGGAGGCATTTCCTCCAGGGAGGCTCCTTTCTCTGTGATAACTCCAGCTTGTGTCAAGTTGACATACAAAACCAGCCAGTACAATGATTAAGTAGGCTTCATCCCAGGGATGCAAAGATCATTCAACATATGAAAATCCATCAATGTAATCTACCATTATAAATGATCTGAAAGGGGGGAAAAACACATTATCATCTCATTTGATGCTGAAAAAGCCTTTGACATGCCAATAGTCAGCATCAAATTAATGGAGAGAAACTTAAAGCAATTCCACTAAAATCAGAGACAAAACAAGGCTGCCCACTCTCTCCTTATCTATCCAACAGGAGTATTTGAAGTTTTAGCTAGAGCAATAAGACAACTAAAGAAGGTCAAGGGGATCAAATTGGAAAGGAAAAAGGGTCACTATTTGCAGATGATATGAGAGTAATAAGAGACCCCAATAATTCTACCAGGGAACTCCCAAAGCTGATAAATACTTTCAAGCAAAGTGCCTGAATACAAAATGAACTCAAAGAAAACAGTAGCCCTTCTGTATACAAACCAGCTCCTAGCTCCCAAAACATTTCTTTTTTACACCAGTCCTGAGCTATAGAAATATAAAGCAGACTACCTCTGTAACCTTCAGTTTTCCAGCAAACAGGTTATGAAAATTAAAAATTAATGAAAACAGAGAACCTTATTTATTTAATCCTCCATACTCAAAATATCATTTCCACGTATAACTAGTATTTATTAATTAGACACATTATACTTTTTATTTAAAGTCTTCAAAATCTAGAATGTGTACATTAAGCCACTGTAAGATTCAGGGGAGTCTTAACTTACCGGAGATACCCTCTGAGTGGACGACTCAGAGACAGGAATCGATGCAAAAAACAGGAGGATTTTTATTTATTATCCAGCATGCTGGGGCTACCCCGTACGTGGAGACTGAATGACCGGCACTTTGGGCTGCACAGGTCTTTTATACAGTTCTCGGGCAGCCGCCATTAGGCACAATGTGATTGGCAGAACAGTGTTACCTTTAAACCAACTGGTTGATAGGGGATGAGGTAGGTGGCCAATGACTCTGGGCCTTTCCTAGCAGCAGGGTCTGAGGAATGTAATTTAGCTCTCCCTTCTGGGAGGGGGAACACTTGCCCTTCTGGGAGGGGCGAGTGTTCTATGACCTTTCTGAGTTAACCCTTTCAATATAAGGATAATATGAATTATATGAGGGACTTCAGGAATCTTAAGGAACAAAAGTAGCTGCTCTGCGAACCAACTTGTCAGAAAGATACTAAGAAAGATAAAGAGTTTAGGGAGCAATGATCTCAGGAGATTCTACCTAGCTAAGTTTTTTGTTTATGCTTACAAAGGCAGAAAGATTCCTGATTTCAAGATCAACCTGGGACAGGGAACTTAAGTCTAGACTCTGAAGGAATAAAAATGGTAATTTCAGAGTTGGGGTCCCACCCAGCTAGTTTATCATCTGTGCTTAACAAAGGCAAACAGAGCTCTGTGTGCTTACTGCCTCCTAAGAATCCAGGGGCTGGGGTCATATTATGCTGATTCATAGGACAATCAAAGGGGAAACAAATGAATGGCTGGATTGGTATGTAAGATAAAAGACTGGACTTTTGATCTTCAAGAGTTGAGCTATCCAAAGAATGTTTTTAGAATGGCAAGAGAAAACTGCTTGGAGAACTATCTGGGGGGGAGGGGGGGAGACAGAGAGAGACAGAGAGAGAGACAGAGAGAGAGACAGAGAAACAGAGCCGTCTGGAGATCTCCAGAGAAAGCAGAATAGAGAAGGCAATTTGGAAAGCTGCCTTGAGCAGAACATAGACCTCAAGCTTGGACCCACGATTTGACCTGGAGGCCTTTGGCCGCTCCCAAACACCCCTTCTTTCAGAACCCCTCTCCAAGGACACTGGTCCTTGGCAGGCTCTGGTTATCAGGGTTACGCAGCAAGAACTTTACCTGCTGAGTCATTTTGCCTACCCTAGAAGAATTACCTTTATATCATAAAAATGCAAGTTACCATATTTAAGGTTATCTAGTCTCTTTTATAAAATACTGCAGCATTTATATGTGGACCTGTGTAGAATTCATTCGTTCATGCAATAAAATCCCCATTTTCATCACATTAGTTGTGTTGTGATTACTTTCAAGAGTCCATCGTGACTGGGCTTTAGATTGCTGACAGTTCATCAAAGAAGGAGGTAAAGAGTATCACTACGCTGTCTCTTGAATTTCTAGCCACTCCTCCCAGCCATTTCTATGCAGTTCCACCCAAATTGCCTGTTGTTTTCAGGGTCTGGGGGAATGGCTAGAGTATATAGGCTGGGGAGGGGGGACTGGTAAGGGAAGGGTTCCATCCGTGCAGCTGTAGGGTGGGGATCCTGCGTTTGGGGTGAACACTGCACTGCACTTGCTTTGGTGCCCGTGTTCTTGTGGGCAGCCCCTCACCCGTGCTCTGTAGGGGAACTATACTTTGCTTTGTCATTAGGAGCTCATAAGGAGTGAGCAGACATTGTTTTCATGTCTCCTGGGATGAATTCATGAAGTTTCCTATACATTTTGTAATTTCATATTATATAAACCTTTGTAGGGAGTTGGATAGTGTGCTGTTAGGAATTATTTACAAACACACTCATCTTTCAGAAATCTATCAATCCATGTTTCTTTGACTCTGGTTGCTAGATCTGTCTGTGGATGTGAGAACTGACTATACATTTGATACAGTGGAGTACAGTAGGAAAAGCAAGAAAAAATAGTGACATTGCGCTCTATACAATTCTACTGGAAGCAGAGAACAGCACTTTGAATGCAAATAGATGAAGGATGGGTTAGCAATCTTTCACGACTAAAAAAAAACTGTGTGTGTGTGTGTGCTCGCACACGTGCGTGCTTGCACACAATCACACATGTGTGCATGTTTATGCCTGGAGGAGGACCAACCACAGTGTCTCACAAGTCCTAGGCTAGCATTCTACCACTGTTAAAGTCACAGCTGCCCTTCTCTGTTTTAAAAGGATGTTGAAAGCACTCCCGTGCCTTCTAAATTCCTGTGAAGGGGGTCTCTCTATTCGCCACAATTGGCCTTTATGAGAAAGGGTGACAGATGCTCAGCGAATACACCGCATGTGTCCCAGTTATTTTGGAGAGGAGCGCCAGAGCGGTGGAGGAGCCAGAAAGGCTCCGTAAACGTTCTTTTCCAAAAGAACCTTTTCAAGCTTGTCAGAGACCACTGTCCTCCACTAGTTTGTTTCTTGCTTCTGTTAGTTTTTTTTTTTCCTTGCTTCTCTTTGTGTCCTTTTGTCTGTCTCTTGGTGTCCAGTAATTAGGTTGATGGTGGCAAGATTAACTACAAATATTTATTAGAAGCAGTCCATATTTTCTTCTTCTGTTTATTTTCTTCTTCCACAGTAAAGATTAGTTTTTTCATGTCACTTACATTCCTGCTCTGGAAGTCATGATCAAATGCGGAGTGAACAATACCTCACAGTTACAGACTGACTTTATCACCCTTCCAGTACAAGAATTAGCCTATGCTAACACTGAAAATAGTGGCTATCAGTTGTTCCCTTATGTGAGCTGCTAACTAGATAGTTCAGTTGGTAGAGCATCAGGCTTTTAATCTGAGGGTCCAGGGTTCAAGTCCCTCTTCAGATACTAATAAAACTATGGAAGTTAAACTTGACTAACCAAGTCAGTGAGCTTCTATTCCAGCCAGATAGCAGTTCTAAAATTACCCTTCCTGAGGAACAAGGAAAAGCTTACAGAACACAGAGAAACTTCAGTTCTAGGGTAGGTTGGTTTCAAAATACTGAATTCACTATGTTATAGTGCAGGTTTAGATTGTTCTGTCTTTCCATCTTACATCTGAGCTCTTTGGCAGATGGGGAGCTGTCTGCTAAACTGTGGTCATGTCGTAGTGTAATGATAAGCACAAACACCAGGAGCTTATTAACCAGGCCTGTGCTGTGACAAAACACTCAACCTACTAGAAATAGTGTGTATACTTACGAGTCACCTTTGCAGTTTAGGCCAACCAGTATTAACAGAGTGACTGACAGAAGAGTAGACTGTGTGTGTGTGTGTTGTGTGTGTGTGTGTGTGTGGGGTGTTTGCTTTTGTTTTTTAAAAATATTTATTTCCCCACCTGTCAGAAGATTATACATTATAGATAATACAGTCCCTATGAACAATTCTAAGGAGAAAATAAAACAAAAACCAAAACAACCTGTAGATTGAATGTTCAGCCAAATCAAGGGTGAAGGACAAACTTTGCTTGGTTTTTAAAATTTATGTGTATGAGACTTTGCAAATGTGTACCACATGAGTACCTGGTGCCTACAGGGATCAGAAGAGGGGGTTGGATCCCCTGGAACTGGAGTAATAGATGGTCGTAAGTCACCATGCAGGGTCACGGAACCAAGCTTAGGTCCTCTGCAGGAGCAACAAGGGCTCTTAACTGCTGAGGCAGCTCTCCAGCCCTTGTCTGTCTGTCTGTCTGTCTGTCTGTCTGTCTGTCTGAAGTAATGTTGGACAAGAGTAGTTCATGGACTATGCAAAGGCAATGTGTGGGGGTGTACTGGCTGTTTTTGTCAACCTGACACAAGCTGGAGTTATCACAGAGAAAGGAGTCTCCCTTGAGGAAATGCCTCCATGAGATCCAGCTGTTGGGAATTTTCTCAATTAGTGATCCAGGGGGGAGGGCCCCTTGTGGGTGGTGCCATCCCTAGGCAGGTATTCTTGGGTTCTATAAGAGAGCAGGCTGAGCAAGCCAGGGGAAGCAAGCCAGTAAGTAACATCCCTCCATGGCCTCTGCATCAGCTCCTGCTTCCTGACCTGCTTGAGCTCCAGTCCTGACTTCCTTTGGTGATGAACAGCAGTGTGGAAGTGAAAGCTGAATAAACCCTTCCCTCCCCAACTTGCTTCTTGGTCATGATGTTTGTGCAGGAATAGAAACCCTAAGACAGGGGAAATAACACATTGTAGTGGTTTGCGTAAGCTCATGTAGTTGGATGCTTCATTCCTAGTTGGTAGAACTACTTTGGGAAGGATCAGAAAATATGGTCCTTGCTGGATGAGGTGTGTCACTAGGGATGGGTTTTGAGGTTTTAAAAAGCCCACACCAGGTCTCTCTCTGATCCATCAAGTTGAGGATCAGGATGTAAGTGGTTAGATGTGTCCCAGTGCCATTTCTGCCTGCCTGATGCCTGGCTTTCCAACATGGTGGTCATGGATTTTCCTTCTGAAACTGTAGGAGACCCCCAATTAAATACTTTCTTTTATAAGTTGCCCTGGTCATGGTGTCTCTTCATAGGGATAGGAAATTAAATATATTCAGGAGAATATAAAATGTCACAGCTAAACCATTACTTTGTATGGTAACAGTAATTTAAATGAAAAATAAGAATAAAAAAATTAGTGATGCAAAAGGTACCTATTCCTCATAGGAACAAAGTGATCTGCCCCCCTTCCCTTCTCCCTCTTGCTCTGGCCCATAGGTTTTTAAAAATATGTTTCTCATTCGTTACAGATGGTTGTGAGCCACCATTGTGGTTGCTAGGATTTGAACTCATGAAGAGCAGTCAGTGCTCTTAACCGCTGAGCCATCTCATTTTACCTAAATTTTAGACTGCTCTTTAAAAATAAATCCACAAGCCGAGCGGTGGTAGTACACGACTGTAATCCCAGCACTTGGGAGCAGAGGCAGGAGGATTTCTGAGTTCGAGGCCAGCCTGGTCTACAGAGTGAGTTCTAGGACAGCCAGAAACCCTGTCTTGAAAAACCAAAAAAAAAAAAAAAAAAAAAAAAAAAAAAAAAAATCCAAAATGGATCATAGGTTTTAAAACAAAACACAAAATTGTAAAACTTTTAGGAAAAAAAAAAAAAAACACTAAAAAGAAAAAAAAATGATTCTACAATGCAAAGAGTCCTAAGGCTTAACACCAAAAACAGAACCATAAGTGAAAAATGGTTGATTGTAGAGACATGAATGGATAGGAGGCCAGATGAGATAACCAAACCTTGCTATCTTTGGGTTCAGAACAACTCTAGAGGCACAGACTGCCTTCCTGTTTGCCTGTCTGATTCTCTGCCTCTGGTCTCCCCTTCGCACGTTTGACCGACCTGTCAGAGGTCAAGCAAAAGCTGTCTAGTGTTTGTTGGCTTGAGGAAATCTTCCCAGACAGGAAGACCAGCCGTCCTAACCTCAAGAAAGCCCGGAGGCTTCCAGCAGAGACTGGCTACAAGGAGAACCTTAAAGTGGCTACAAAAAGACCAGAGTGTTTATTTTAGATTCAGCCAGGGGGCGCTCGTTCCCCCAGTGGGGAGGCCGCGTGGAGCGGAATCCGAGGATTATTTCTTCCTGTTTTCCATTACCCAAGATGCAGAAGCCGATTTTATTGTGAGCTTGGAAAAGCAACGGTGAGTAAAATAAACTAAATAAATACAAATAAAATGAAATAATACGATAAAATAGTAGCCTAATAGTGACCGCTTGCCTCCCACCGCTAGAGACCGAGGCTCGCCTGGTTCTAGAAGCGCGTGGCGGGCACGCAGGGACTGTTACCCACAATCTTCTGAAAGCTCTGGTCCCGGACAGAAGCCAAAGCAAGAAGGACCTATCTTTGTTAGCTTATTTTCTATTTTTCTTTCTCGAAACTACCCCACACGCAATCCGATAGAAATTGCCCTAGAAACGCACCCATTTGAACCCGGAATTCGATTTTAGTTTTTTTGGGGGTGGGGTGGGGTGTGTGTGTGTGGTTTGTTTGTAAACCTTGTGCCCGAGAAACCAAATGTAAACTTTTTTAAGCACAGCGATCGCCTAGGAGACTTGCGCAGAAACTTGTGAGGAGGCTGTGTTGCTCTGTACCCTGGCGCTCAGACAGAAAGAGGCTTGGGAGCAAGCTAGAGGCGAAACTCCAGATTGTGTAGTCGAGAGAGTCGAGAAAAAAGCCGATCACAAATATAAAAGGATAGAAACACAAGAAGAGCGATGGTCACCATTAGGGAAGAAAAGAGTAAGCTGTTACACGTGCTAGCAGAGTGGCGCAGCGGAAGCGTGCTGGGCCCATAACCCAGAGGTCGATGGATCGAAACCATCCTCTGCTACAAGTCATTTTGTGCAGTGTCCTCCTAACTGGCGACACTGACAAGTCAGACTATTTAAACAAAACAATATGAAACAACTTGAATTCCTACTAAAATTACTACTTTAAACCATTCAGATTTTATAGGCTTTCCCTCAGTCTCTTGGCAACGACCTCCTACAGGTACTTACATACCGTGTATGTAGTTTCTTTCTAGTGTCCCGAAAACTAGAATCCAAGCATTCATTCAACCAAGTACGCCCAAGAGGAGATAACACATTCCATGTATTTTTGACACATCTCTTATTAATGCTAATTAGTTGCTTTTTCTTAAATTTGTTTAAATTTAAGAAAATAAATTACAAATAAAAAACAAAACAACATTATTGTTCTCAACTAGTTGTTTTTCCACTTCCCATCCTTGATATTTTTGTGCCAAGTGGACAGGCACGTATTGAGGATCTTTAAATATATACTGAGGATAATCACTTGCCTCCTCACAAACATGACCATTTACAAAACTATAGTTAACAAAAAACTTTGCTTGACATTTACAGTTATTGTAAATGCCTTTCAGACTTTCAGACTTCCTGAAAACAGAATAACATCCCACAAAAATGAGTATCAACTCCTTTGGAATTTCAGGCACCTCTTTAGCTATTTTTCCAGAATCCAAAATAAGTGCATTACCTAGCAATCATGTAATGCACTTGTTACACGTATTTCTGCGTCTCTTATAGGAACCATGTGATTTTCTTGATAGAGTTCTAAACTGAATTTGGGATTTAGGGGTTCAAACTCACACCCAGATATACAGAATTTCCTTCCTTATGTAATAAGTTTTCATGTTTATGTACCTGATAGCGAATATTTAAGGAACTGTACATGTCCCATGAACTCTTGAATGTTACTTAAAAGGTTATTTCTGAAACCTCCTGGAAGATGGCATGTTTTGCTTGTGGAAGAGATGTGGAACACTGGTAGCAGGGGCTAGATCTGGAAGATGGCCTCTAAGACACTGTGCAGTGACGGAGCTGTGCCTGCTGGTGCCCCTGCCCCTGTTCACTTTCATACTTAATGTGGGGAATGAATAGTGATGGGGCATGGCAGAAGAACCCCTCATTCTGGAGTCCGCTCCAAGCCTCTGACAGCTTAGAACCATGCTTTCCAGCACAGCTGACATTAGCTTTGATACTTGACAACACAGAGACAAAATTACTTTTATATAGAAATATGTTCAAATAAAATGTGGAAGTAGTCAGGCATGGTGGCTGGTGTGTGCCATTAATTCTAGCTGTTAAAAGAGGCAGGTGGGTCTCTGACTTGAGGCCAGACTGGTCTCCACAGGAAGTTGGAGGCCGGCTAAGGCTGCATAATGACACTGTCTCAAAAATAACAGAGAATTAGATAGCAATAAACCAGACATAAGGCTTGAATACACATGACTTGGGGAGGGGCTCCTCCATCTCCAGACATTTTCCAGGGATTTCACAAATAAAACCACTAAGTTTACAGAGTCAATTACCTGATGTCATGGATTCCTGTGGTCTATTGTTCCTTATCAGTAGTAATCCTGTTAGTTGCCACCCAGGAATCGCCCCATGATTTCATTTAAATTCTTTAGCAACTGTTTGAAGATAACTTTATAACTCACCTGAATCATATTTATGACTGTCCACAAGGAGAAGGAGGTGCAATTCAGAGAAGCTCATAGCTCTCAGATGCCTTGCTAGCTCCCCACCCCACACTCCACAAAGTCTCTCATTCTTTTACTCCTTTTGTTTAAAGTTCTGTAATGTCCTCATGTGCCAGAGTGGGTTGGTACCCAGGGGGCCTGCCTCTTCTTAGAGAAGAAGATGGTGTGTGTGTGTGTGTGTGTGTGTGTGTGTGTGTGTGTGTGTGTGTGAGAAGAAGCTGAACAAGGTGGCGTGGTCTGGGAGCAATTGGGATGTAAAGGAACTACCCCCCCCCCACGCATACATACTTATGGAGGAAATATTGTAGCTATTCCCAAACAGCTGAGACAAAGGTGCTAGACTTCTGTTCCACAGCCAGGTTCCCAGGGAAGGAAGTTCACAAATATTAGAGCCCTAAAGACCTCCAAACACTGTTTCATATTTACAGCATTTGGAGTCGATAAGAATAAAATCCTGGATTTTCTCCGCGAACCGGGAAGGACGTTGGTGTAGAGGGCATTGGCTACCATGAGTTCCGATGCGCTGTTGCCGAAGCCACAGATGCGTGGTCTTCTGGCCAAGCGTCTGCGGTTCATATTGTTGGCGCATTCACTGTGGCCCTGGGAGTTGCCATTGCCTATAAGTTTGGCGTGGCTGAACCAAGAAAGAAGGCATATGCAGATTTCTACAGGAATTATGATTCCATGAAAGATTTTGAAGAGATGAGGAAGGCTGGTATCTTTCAGAGTGCGAAGTGATTTCAGAATGCAAAGAATTCTCTGGACTGCGCTTCATAGAAGTTCATGCTAGCCTGTGCTCCTGACCAATGAGACATGAATATGTGGGCTAAGGAGTAGTCCTGTCTCAATAAACAATAATTATATGGACAAAAAAAAAAAGAATAAAATCCTGTGTCAAAGTTTAAAAAAAAAAAAAAGTCTGTGCTAAAAATGTCTTTCAATAAACTCCTGCCACGTCCCATATGTGCGGCTCAAAGAGACACTGGAATGGATCATTGGGTGTAAGAAATTCAAGAGTTGGCCGGGCGGTGGTGACACACACCTTTAATACCAGCACTTGGGAGGCAGAGGCAGGTGGATTTCTGAGTTCGAGGCCAGCCTGGTCTACAGAGTGAGTTCCAGGACATTCAGGGCTACACAGAGAAACCCTGTCTTGAAAAAAAACCAAAAAGAAAAAAAGAAAAAAAAAGAAAAAAGAAAAGAAATTCAAGAGTTATTAACGCTGTACAGCCAGGCTCTAGGAGTCCCTGGCGGGAGGCAGGGAAGAGGAAGGGGAACAAGAAAGTGTTGCCTCTAACATTCTTCTGTTAGCTAGAGACTGAGAGACAATGTCTCACAGAGAGTTCATGGTTACCAGAGATCCACCTGTGGATGGGGAGTCTGTTGGTATCTGTGAGAGGACTCATAGAGACATTGTAGCTGAGCAGCATTCTGATCTAAGGTCACATTCTTAGCTGCCAAAGACCAGCTTTGACCCCATAGGGTAAACTGAGGCAGGTAGCAAGGTATAGTGTTGGAAGGGGGCTCATTTCTGAGAGCAGCTGGCCAGGGGCGGGTCCAGATACTAAAGGGGGTGGAAGTGGGGGCTGGGTCTGCTGTCTGCAGCCAGCGATTAGAGAAGAGAAAGGGGAGAAATCACACACACACACACACACACACACACACACACACAATGGTTGAAGCAAAAGACAAGCTCCAGTGATTTTTTTTTATCTTAACCCTCTTTTATACCCTGATAAAGTTTTCCTTTTAGAAAAGAACATTACCTCGTAGCCATAGAAAAGCTACACATAACTTAGTCACTAAAAAACCACATTCTTTAAAAACAGATTGAAATCACTATACGAGAAAATTAGGACAGGTTATTGACTATGTATTTTTTATATGAAACATATCTATCAGCATCTATCTTACTTCTTATTTTTGAAGTTCTGGACAGTTAGGCTGGCTAATCATCTGGTTTCTGATCTTATTCTCTTAATAGAATTATTTGCTCTTTATCATAACCTTATTTTCTGCCACACACTGCAAACCTTCTACCTCATCCCTAGATCACAAAATCAGGGAGCTCAGGCCCAACCTAGCGCATATGCTCACTTTGATTATTAGCGTGTCCCAAGCCTGTTCTTCCCACCTCTACAGTTATGTTTGTAATGCCTGAAGGCTCACTCTCCTCCTTTCTCTAACTGGACAGCTATCAGGAAAGGGCATACCTTATTCTTGATGCTAACTGGAAACTTTCTACCAACTGCCTTAACTTCCTAACTTTGACTTTCTATCAATTACCCTAGCTTCCCCCAAATTTTTAAATCAAACTAACTTCCTAAAACTACTTAAATCAATTCAGAAATTCCATAAAATTATGAATTCATCTTTATTCAGCTTTATCTCAAGAACTTTCATCTTTATATTGATCTGCAAGAAACTCACACAACTGAGTGGGCTGTTGTCCAGAAAATGATCATACCAAGTTACACCCGGTGTCCACTCACACTAAGCCAAATAAATGAGCAATGACAAACCCGAGAAAAGCACAGGAGTTGCAAGAAGCAATCCTGGGACAGTCTCTGGGGTCTTGCCACATCGAGGCTGAGCAGGACCGTGGGTGATGGGCAGTCTCTAGGGAGCTCATGTGCCCACTTTAGCTCTTCCTGCATGGTGTCTGCCACCTGGCCTTTTTGTTTATAAGAAGTGACCCTGACTCTGCCCAGTGGAATTGCTTCTCCTCAGAGTCCCTGCTATGCTCTTCTCTGCCTGTAGAATTAATACCTCTTCAGTTAAACTTCTTAGCCCCAAAAATCTGCCTCAATGTCCCCTTGAATCCTATACCCAATCTCTAACATTGCTTCATACTGCCCTGACCTGAAATTCTTTTCTGTGGTGAAGCCAAAGATCCAGCCTTACCTGGATGGAGGGAACTGTTGACTCGGCTGTGGTTTGTTTTGTTTTTGTTTTTGTTTTTGTTTTTGTTTTTGTTTTTGTTTTTTGTCCCTGCCTCTGCTGGAAATAGACCCAGCATTAAGATATCACACAGACTTCTAAAGTGGCTCTCATGACTTCAACTCCTGCCTTGCAATTGTTGTTCAGTTTGGTTCTTTTAAGACAGGTCTAATGTAGCCCAGGATAGTGCACCATAAATGATCTATAAAATAAATTATTTTTCGGTGTATGGGTGTGTTGCCTGAATGATCTTGTTTCTATATCTGCATCACCTCACATGAGCCTGGTACCCAAAGAAGCCAGAAGAGGACATCAGATCCCCTGGAAACTGGAGTTAGAGATGATTGTTAACCTACATCTTCTGGAAAAGAAGCCGGAGCGCTTTGCCTCTGAGCTATCTCAGCAGGCCCCAGAAGAATGATCTTAGATGTCCGACCGTTCTGCCTGTTCTGTGAGTGCAGACATGTGCCACTAAGCCTGGTCTAACTTATACTTGTCTTAATGTTGCCATTTTCAAAGGTATATGGTGGTGGTGCAGTGTTTTTAATATGCATATCCTTGATTAACAGCACAACTGAGTATCTTGTTTACTGACAGTCTGGACAGTTTTCTTTCAAATTGCTGTGCCTTTTCTTCTAGTGCCAACTGTAAAAAACTTACATGTGGTAAGATTCTTAATAAGAAACTTGTAGCAGCTAAAACTTACCTCCACTCTAGTTTGACTTTCAACTCTCTCTAATGTCTTATGAAACAGAATATGATTTTTAAACATGACCTAAAACAGAAATATTTTCAAAGTATCAGGATTTTCCTTTACGGTTAGCAGATTCAGTATCCTGTTTAAGAAATTGTTGTCTATGTTGTGAAGGGAAGATATTCCTTCATGCTAATTTCTGCAAGTTTTATTGTTTCATCTCTTTTACGCATTGATTTTTGTTTATGTAAAATAAAGGACTTGATTTATTTTTCTCCTGAGAAGTGTTCAAAGGATGCAATAATATTTATTGAAAAGATTGCCTGGGTTCTCACTGTTGTCTGGTACAATCGTTTTTCACAAATTGTCTTCACAGATATTTCATTCTGTTTCTGGGCACTCAGCTTGATTACCATGGTTATACACACACACACACACACACACACACACACATATAAAAATTCATGTTTCATGGTCTCTTAATTACTATTTTTTAACCAGAGTGGATTTAGAAATTGATGACAAAATGAATACTATAAAACTGCCACATCTTTTCAAGTTAAACAATGTAAATTCTAAATCTCTATTATAAGGTATTAAAGAAATTTCAGTGCAACTGGACATAGTGGTACACACGTATTATCCCATCATGCTTGAGGCCACTCTGAGGTACACAGCAGTGTCACATCTTAAAAACAAAAAAATCCCAATAGTCAATTGTTACTTTTAACAACAGTTTGACAGTGGTGCACATCTTTTATCCCAGCACTCAGAAGGCAGAGGTAGGTGACTCTCCATGAGTTCAAGGCCAGCCTGGTCTACATAGAGTGAGTTACAGGACATCCAGGGCTACATAGAGAAACTCTGTCTCAAAAACAAAAAACAAAACAAACCCCAAAAGATAAACACACACACACACACACACACACACACACGTCATTATGCTGTTACCTTTCTGTTCTGTCCTTTATTTTTTTTTTCTTCTGTCCAGTCTTAACAACTAGTAACCATTCCCGTGGATTTGCATACTCTGTTTCATTGCAGTGTGGTGAACTCCTACAATTGTATGTTGTCAGGATACATTGTAAATATGTAAGTAGCAGTCGCTCTCACTCAAATTTTAGTTCACCTCCTTCCCCAGTTCCTCTATGCAACCATCTCTTGGGGACACTTCATTGTTGAATATATCTCTCTCTGTTCTTACCTTGTTTACATGTGAGGGTCATCTCAGTGTGAGCTTCTAGAACTGTTTAATATTTGTAGATGCTCTATTGTTGGTTGATACATAGATGTTCATACTTTCTATATTTTCTGAATATCTTATAGTAGCTTTGTGTATGTGTGGGATACATTAGTGTGTTCGTGTAGAGGCTCTCCACCTTAAAGTGTGTGTGTGTGTGTGTGTGTGTGTGTGTGCATGCTATTGCTGTATTGTGTATTGGAGCTCAGGGGACAGCTGGTGGGAGTTAGCTCACTCCTTCCACCAAGTGGATGCTCAGACTTAGCCACCTTGCTTCTCATATTGTTTTGAGACAGTGCTTGGTTAGCTACTTGTTTTGGGTGGAATGTAAGATTCTAGCTCATGGCCGGGTAGAGTTCTTTGAAACTAAGTCCATTGGCCAGTATGGGGTGTAGAGTGAAACTTTTTGTATCCTTTAAGAAGTCAGTTTCACCTTCAACTCCTACCAACTTGTTCAACACACTAATTCTGCAAGGGAATAGAGGTTTGATAGGGAAGAGGAGCTCCAAGTGTCTTCTAAATAGACCCTTTCCCGCCAGGGTGCGAGGTTACAAATCCTGGCTTTACCCACTGAAAGTATGTTGCTGGGTTTGGCCACGAGGAGGAAGCCCTGATGGAACTCACAGAAGTTACCTCAGTCGGCGGCTGCCTTTCCCATTGACAGGTCACAATGCCCTATAGCCTGCCTAAACAGTTCTATCGTGCTCTCTTGTCCGGTGCTCTCTCGAGCACACCCACCAAGTAAGAGGAAGGGATTCAAATCGCCCAGCTCAGCGTTTGGGGCACTGGGACGCGCACCAGTGCGCATCCAGGTCCAAGGCTGGGTCCCGCCTGGATGTTGGCCACCGAACCCCCTTGAGCTCTGCCAGTGTGGCGCTCAGACCGCAGATCCCAGAGCGGGCTGACGTGGTTGCCGAGGTCCGCGTGTCGCCAGCTCCCCAGTTCCCTCGCGCTTTTCTGGCGCTCGTGGCCCAACCGTCACTCGAGCAGCGGATGCTTGGATTCGGCCACCTCCGCCGAGGTCCGAAACATCAGAAGTTGAACCGGGGCTAGAAGTCACCGCCCGGCCGCGCCTCTCAGCATGGGCAGCTACCTGGGCAAAGCGGGGTCCTCGCCGCGGTCCCCAGCACAGGGACTCGCAGACGCACGGGAGAAGCCCGGGACCCGCCGACCCGCCAGGCCCCTCTACCAGGTCCACCGTGTGCAGCATGTCCACCGCGCCCAGCCCGCCCGGAGACACAGGCCGGCCCGGAGGCCGCCCAACTGGGATCCCTCAAACCCTGCCGCTTTCGTCAGTGAGGCCTGGAGGCGCTTCCCCATGAAGAGGCCACAGAACCCCATCATGGGCTCTCTTCCTTCAGACTGGTGGGAAAGTTACCTGAAGCGTAATATTTGGTCCCTTCGTCACCCTCGGGCCACATGGAGTCCAGTGACAGTCAAGATCTCGCCTCCTGAGCGGAGACCACGGCCCTTGTTCCCGGTCTCAGGAGTGGTGAACTCCGCTGGACCTTCAGAGGAGCCACCAGGGCCCTGTGGAAAGGACCCGGTGCTGAGGGCCCTCCTCGAGTGCAGGAAGGGCAGAGCCAGGTGGGAAGAGCCACTGTTCCCTGACAGCTCTGAGAGTCAAAGGCACTCAGCCACCGTATGGTCCGCCTTTAAGCCCCTGTTGAAAAGTGGGACCAGCGTTTCGTTTGTGGCCAGGCCTGGGTCTCTGAAAAGGAGCCCCCATGTCCAGAGCTCAGATCATAAATGTAAGAGGTCCAGTTGCTCCTCTGTGGCCCTCTTGGCCAGCATACATACACGAGGCCCCCCCAGCACGAAAAGAAATGCTATTACCAGCTCTTACAGCTCTTCTAGAGATCTCTCAGCATCTTGGAAAAGACATTTTTCCAAGACATCCGTCCAGACCCCAGAATGGCCATTGAAAAAGACAGGAAAAAGTCCTAATTCTCACCTCTTAGTCACACCCAGCAGCTCCGGACAGCTAAACGGAAAGAATCCTCTACTGCAATCTGTCCCTGGGGACCTGCTGACTGTACCTTGCCAGCAAGGTCCTGTCGTCACTGAAGAGGACCCAACATTAGAGGGGCAAGCTGTGTCGAACAACCAGATCGCAGAAGCTACAACCGGGACAGCCAGAGACTTCATTCCAGAGACCAGGGCTGGGACTCAGCCTTCCTTATCTCTCAGCCGGTCTTCTTCCGAGACAGTACTTAGTACCCACGTGAACCCTCAGCTGGAAAGCTTAAAGAACATGCCTGCCCCGCACGGGTGCTCACCCTTAGAGCACACGCAAGGCATCTCTTCAGACTCAGAACCCTCAGTCGCTTCCATCCAGGTGCCTCCGAGCTCTCCCACAACACCAGTCACTGATTCTACCTGGCCATCTTCCGTCCCTCAGCCTCACAGGTCTGCCGCGCCCCCACACTCATCTGTCCTTAGCCCCAAAGCACCCACCACACAAAGCACTTTGGTCGGGGTGGTGAGTGGCCCGATTCTCCGTCTTCCCGCATCTGTGCTTCCTGTGGAGACGGCTGCTCACTTAGCATTGAGACCCGTCTGGGGCCCTGTGCACAGTACTGAGGTTAGAACTGCCTCATACTCCAGAATGTCTGTCATGGCTGAGGCATCTTCAAGCTCTTCTCTCCCCACAACTCCAGGTATCTTAAGGCCCACCTTCAAGCCTATCTTTGGCAGTATAGAACCGCTTAAAACTATGTCTGAGACAGCTCCTGTGTCCACCAGTCAGCCCTCTCCTTCACTGAGTTCTGATTCTACCCATCTTTTCCACAGCCTAGCCACCACAGCCCCCTGTGTGGTTACACCTGCCATTCCAGCCAGCCAATCCAAAGGCCCTGGTGTGGGTTTGGACATAGTGACCAGCACCACAGGCAACTCTTGCTCTGTCCCTTCTTGTGACACTTTCCTGCTTGGAGCTTCCCAGGACTTTCCCTCAGCCGCTGATTTAATTTTCCCTTCCCCACACCCCACAATTCCCACGGTACACACAGTCACTATCTTCAGCCAGGTTCTTACCAGTGCCATCAAGATTTCCCCTCTTAGAAGCACTGAGAAACTGAAGGGGGTGAGCAGCCCTCTGGCAACTTTGGGTTTATCCTCCACAAACCAGCCTCCAGTGACCTCAAGCATCTCCAAAGTGACTTCAGAGCTCACAGCATCTTTGGGGTCAAGGCCAAAGTCACCCCTCCCACCATCCCAAAGAAATGCTTCTCATACTTCACCTGGGGCCATAGATGGGCTAAAGCAATCTTCACTCCAGCTAGCTCCTACCCAAAGCTTCAGTACCTCTTTCCTTTCAGAGAACTCAGGTGTGTCCCCAACCCAGATGTTACCACCTGCTCAGTTGGTCCTTAGCAAGACCACACAGCCAACTTGTGGGGGGTTGCTGTCTTCTGCTCCTGTTACCCACACGCCGGCCACCAGCCAGCCAGGCTTTGGCAGCACTCTGGCTGCGTTTCCATTCAGCAAAGCTAGGTCAACAGCCCTTAGGGTTGTCAGGCAAAACCACCAGAGTGTAACCTACAGTTCAGTATTTGGCAGCACAGCCCCAAGGCCTTTTGCTTTTGGAGGATTAGTGACCCCTATGGATTGTGGGGAGCCTGAGGTCATTGCAGCTGCCCCACAAAGGAACGTGTCTGGAGCGAGGCAGACTGCGACCCCAAGCACCATAGCTCCCTTTGTGCAGTGCTGGAACCAGAGCATGCAGGGCCCTCCTAACCAGATCAAACCTTTGGCTGGCGTTCCTGCAAGAAAGATCATGTCTGGGGCTCCTTCCCTGGTCCCCTTTGCTCAAAGTACTCCTGTACCTGGAGCAGTTAACGCAGGGAGTGGTCTTGGCTTTGGGATATCCTCTCCAAATGTGCAGGGTTCTGTTGGGAGAGACCCTTTCAGATCATTGGAACCTTCATTCTGTATTGGTACAAAATCAAAAACCCTAAGGAATCGGGAGCCAGGACGCTCCCGAAAACACCACACTTACAAGAAATAACCCACTCTCTCTGTCACACTGCACTAAAGAGCCTTGGTCTCTTCCAACTCTATAACAAACATATCCAAGACCCAAAGTGGAAGCTGTAGGTGTCCCCTTCCATGTGTCACAATCTAAGTCTTCCAAGAAGGTAGACAGACCACCAGTGTTGTCATCAGGTGCTGATGGAGAACGGGGCTGCACCAGACACAGCCACAGAAGCAGAGCAGGAACAGTGATGCCCATTTCAACCCCTCCTCTCTGTGAGCGCCCCGAGGGCACAGCCTCCCATCGGAGGAATGGCCACGGTGGGAGGATAACCAGCCTCTTTGGGGGGGAGACAGGCTGATTCTACATCTTAGCCTCCCTGTATTTGGGCTCTGAGAAGTGCTTGCCTATCTTTAATCTTACAGAGACACCAAGTTCTCAGTTCTCAGTGCTTGTTCCTCAGGGATTTCCTGGGAGTGCTTGCGTGTGATCTGATCTGCGTTTGGCCCGTTCTTGAGTTCTTGAGGATCAAGAAACTCTGAGGGTTTCCTCGTGTGCTGCTCTTTGCGCCACCGATCCAGTCTTTTCCCAGAGAGGTAGTGGCTTAGCCCCATCCTTCTTTAAGTCAATTTAATGTACAAGACTAACTAATGGAGATTCAGGCTGTCAGACCAGAAAGAAAGGTCATCCCTCTTTGGGGGCAGGGTGGTGACCTGGCACACAGTCCAGGTCAGGGGATTATCTGGTGAGCGTCTCTCCCTCTCCCACATGGGCTCTAGGTCTTCCTCAGGTACAGGAAGGGGAGGCTCTTGTCCAGTCCCCTCCAAGATCAAAGCAGGCCGATCCCTTTTCTGTCTACTATCTTCTCCACTTGCCGCCCTCCACTTGGCCTTCATGGAGACTTAATCTTCTCACTCTGTTAGTTTCTTGTGTGTGTGGTGCTAGGTTTGGAGGAAGAATGATCTGTAGGAGTGGTGTGAAGTTGGCAAAGACAAATTTCAACTGCATAAAAGTCCAACTGCAGCTTGGCGGGTGGGACCAAATAGCACTGCTTCAGGCTGCGGGGCTGACTCACCCCAAGTGCACAGCTGCAGTGTGACTTTACAGGATGAATTCTCAGGGAGCCGGCGGGCAGGGGAGAAAGACGACCAGGCCAGGACACTGAAGCCTTCTTTCTTGTCTCTACACCACAGACCATGCTAGTAACTGCAAATGCCCAAGTACAGAAACGAAAACTTAGGTTTCATTTTTATTTTCTTTTTACTGGTGCTCCATCAAATCAACCTTTCTATATTCACATCTTTCTGCAAGAGAGTCAGCAGAGCATGAAACCCTTAGGCCAAGCAGCAAAGCATGAAAGGGTGGAAAAAGCAGGCTCCTCTGCTGACTCCAGCTCTCAGGCCGGCAGGAAGTGCACGAGTAAGCTGGCTTTCTTCCTTAGCACTTCTCGGCACCCCACGCACTAAGGCATGCATGCTTCTGTGGGTACATTTATTACATTTTTTTAAATTTTATGGATACCTTGTAGAAAATCTAATTGAAAAAGTAATCGACCTTAAATTGAATGATAAAATAAAAATATATTGTTGAAAAAAGTCTATGATACAGGAATTACTGTCAAGCTCATTGTAGGTAACAGAGCAGAAAAAAAAAATGTTAATTTGCCTGAAGCCACTTAGAAAAGACTAGATTTTAAACTCTGGTGACCGCAGATGTGACTATTTCTCACTCTCTAATCACCAAAGTTAGAAATGCCTGACTCCAAATATCTATGGTAGTTGGCATTCACCTGTCTGTCTGTCTGTCTGTCTGTCTGTCTGTCTGTTTATTTGTGTATATGTGAGCTACTGGAACTTGAGTCTAGGGCTTCACAAATGCAAGTACTTCACCATTTAGTTACATTCTTAGACCAGTTTCAACTTTAAAAGATTTCCATATTATGGCTGCATAATGTGTGCGTGGGCATGTGTGTCGTGGCACACGGTCCAGGTCAGGGGATTGATGACCTGGTGAGCTGCTCCTCCTCTCCCATGTGGGTTCCAGGTTTTGGGGACTGAGCTCCTATCCCCAGACTTGTGTGGCAAGTGCCTTAACCCACTGAGTCCAGTTTCAACTTTTAAAGACATTCATTCCCAAGATTGCCATCTCAGTGGATGAGGACAGAAAGAAAGCCTTAGACGCTACCCAGTGATGCTCTGTGCAGTGTCTAGAGACAGTTGTATGACTTGCGCAGTTCTTGGTCCTGGTCATTCAGTGGTCAAAGACAATTCCTAGTTAGGACAATAACGATTTAGTATAGAATTGTTAAACAGCTGATGATTCTAACACGAGGGACAAGAGCCTAGAAATGAGAGTGGACAGAGGATTATCGTAACCATGGCTGATCCTAAACTTTTAATTCTGCCTGCCTGCATTGTCGCAACAGGATGGATAATGTCATTGCAGGCTAACCACAAATCACGTGCTCAGACAGGAAAGAAAGGTCACTAAGACGTATTGCGATCTCTTAAAAAACAGTCATGTATAGATAGCCATGGTGAGCAGATGTAGCTGGACATGACTGTAACCCATATGATATAATGCAGACAGCATCATGAATATAACGGGTAGCTGTGGAAATAGACCGAGCAGCATAGAAGCAGGTCTATACTTGAGTTTTAGATTACTCTGGCTCCACTCTGAGGAGAAAATAAAATAGGAAAGTACTGGGTACTTATGAGTGTTTGTAAGAGACATTTTGGGTAGCAGAGAGACGTTAAAAATGTCGGATGGGGAGGAACAGTCAGTAGGATGTCTTCCTACAATGCATGAAGCCATGGATATTTATCCCCAGCACTGAAAAACTTCCTGCAGTAGCATACACCTGCAATCCCAGCACTGCGGAGGCGGAGCCAGGAGGGGATCAGAAGTTCAAGGTCATCCTTCGGGGACTGGGATATTTGAAACCTTGTCAAAAAAAAAAAAAAAAAAAAAAAAAAAAAAAAAAAAGGAAGGAAGGAAGGAAGGAAGGAAGGAAGGAAGGAAGGAAAAAGAAAATCCAAAGTGAGGAAAGGTTATGGAGCAGAATTTGTGAAAAGGCTCTGACTGATATTTCCTCAGTTGGTTCCTTAGAGCATTGACATTTCCTTTCTAATGCTTGGGTGTATCGGATGGCCCCAGGTAATTGCAAAGCTCATCCTTGCCTCTCAGGACTCACCCTCTTACATGACAGTGCCTGTAGCCAGAAGACAGCTGGGGTATCCTGGGTTTCCTCAAGAAAAAGAATTGGCTTTTGAATCTTCTGGATTTGATTTCCCAAAGGCTTGAACTGAATTTCAGAAAAAGCATAGAGTTGGGAGACAGTGAGATATCCAGGAAATGAAAAAGATTCTTCTGGAGGAACAAGCAATTAAAAGTGGTCCGGGGCTGGCAGGGTGTCTCAGTGGGTAAAGGCACTTGCTGCCAAGCCTGACAACTTTAATTCAATCCCCAAGACCCACTTTTGTTAAAAGGAGAAAAGTATTGAGTTATAGTATCAGAAGCCTTTAATCCCAGCACAGAGAGAGGCTGACCTACAGAATGAGTTCTAGGACAGCTACATAATGAGAGAGAGAGAGAGAGAGAGAGAGAGAGAGAGAGAGAGAGAGAGAGAGAGAGAGAGAAATTGTCCTCTATATACCCATAGTAGTATATACAAAATGATTAAATACAATAAAAAATTTAAAAAAGAAAGGAAAGGAAATGGATCCTGAGAAGTCAGCAAGTCTCTAAGACAGAAATCAGGGCACAAGGGACCTGAGCCAGCCCATGAGAAATGCTGTCAGTGCAGTGTCTTCAGGGAAAAACATATATTAAGCAGTACTTGCAGTTCTAAAGTCTAAAGTTCAGTTTCTTGATCACTAACAACATCTTTGAAGAGTAAATGGTTTGATTTTCCCAATTTCTAAAAGTAGAAATTAATTGAGCGTCAGAAAACTAAGAAGTGTTCTTGTTTAACTGAGGTCTTAATCCATTTGATATTTAGGGAAAAGTGTCTGTTTGGAAGATGGAGCTGGACCTCAGAGGCCAAGAAAGATGTCTTGAGTGGGGACAAGTCTCTTCTGTGACTCTCTGCAGTGACTTCGAGAAGAATACATGCCTTTCTATTATCTATTTAACTTCCTTTCATGTGTTATCTTGAATTGGTGAACAAGTCTGATACTACCCGAATCTAGGAGTGGAGCAGAGACCACTTCTTGGAATCCTTGGATGATGAATAAAAAGAGCCAGGCTATTTCTGGACATTAATGGGGTAGGGAGGATAGTTAAGACTTTCAGTGGGAAAAATCAGCATATTTAGGGTAAATGATAACCATTTACAAATACACAAATATGAAGAAACATAAACAGGAATCGATCTCTCTCTCTCTCTTTCTCCCTCTCTCTTTCTCTCTCTGTATGTATGTATGTATGTGTTGTTAAGCATTGAATTAAAAACTTATGAATGATAAGTGCTTATAGCTTTTTTATTCTTTGTTCATTAAATTTCATATTTTTTAAGCTGGGCATGGTAATATACACCTTTAATCCTAGCACTCTGTAGGCAGGAGCAGGTGGGTCTCTGAGTTTAAGGCCAATGTGGTCTTCATAGAGAGTTCCAGGATATCCAAGGCTACATAGAAAAAAAAAACCCATTTCAGAAATAAAAACAAGACAAAAATCTTATATTTTAGCTCCTTTCTTTCTTTTGTAAGAATTTTGCTACGTTAAAAGGCTCATTTAATATAGAAGCACTCAAAGGGAATGTTGTTCTCTTATAGTGATTATTGGCATACTTCTAACAGTTGCTACACACATGTTTTTGGGAACTGAACCTGGTGTGTGATGAAGGGAGCGGACTGTGCGATTTACTGTTTGAGGATGTATGGCTGTATGAGCAGCAGGAAGTAGCTTCTAGAACATTTTAGACCTACACCATCAGTAAATCCATTAACCGTAGTGACTGTTAAGCCCAGGAAATATGACTAAATGTTGAATTGCTAACTTTTTGGAGATATGTTGGATTAAAGAATGAATATTATTAAAACCACTTCTCGTTTGTTTTTCTTTAACGTATCTTCACACCGTTGGACATTATGCATAGCTCATGGCACATATTAGTGGCTTATGTGATATTTTGCTGACATATGTATGGTGGTGTCCATGCGTCTGCTGTTCAGTGCACATTTTATCAATGAGTTCGTTGCCACTGGGTAATGTAGCACTGATTTTACTCTTGAAAATCTGTTTCCAGTGTTTGACCTAACTTACTGAGCACCTACCACTGATGAGAGAGGAGAGGCTGGAGTAGCCTTCCACCCCCCGGAGTATGACTTACCCAGTGAAATAGTGGGCTGCTTTTTTCGTACAGAGCCAGGAATGATCCATGATAACAGCACTTTGGGGTTTGAATGAGTGAGTTTATTAAATATGTAGCAAGAAAAAATGAAAGCCTAGGCCATGCTCAAGTGGGACAAAAATGACATGATTCCATTCTCAACAGCAGCTTGTGCCTAGGAGCTGGGGGAAGTCACATCAAACTCCGGGTGACATCTCTTTGGTGACACAATTAGCGTGTGTGGTAGGGCATACATACTCATCTTTCTTATGTTGAGACCATTGAGTTTCATCATGTGTCTTTTCTATTTTGGGGCCTACAAGGTAACTAAACTTTTATCTTCTCAAATGAAGGGATGACTGTTGACATTAAATCTGTGAGATGCATGAATCCCACAGGAACTTGGGACTTTGAGGGGATGGGCTCATTTTATCATGGAGCTGAGCTCTCTATAAGCAATAAGGAAACGTGTGTTTTGTGGTCATCTGGCCTGGCTACCTTGTCAAAATGGAGGGAGCCAAGGGATTGGACTACCCTTTAACCATCAGTATCGAGACGGCCATATATGACATGGTGCCATTTTGTTTAGTGACATCATGAAGATGTCAAAGGCCATGAGACTTCATCGACATGTAGGTTAAGGCAACTGTGTGGCATGAACCAAAATGGCAGCACCCATAAAACTTTCCAGTACAACCGATCCTGGGGGCATCACCACACTCCTTTCAATAGCAGACACAGAAGTAACACCAGACTTCCATGGTAGGTTTCCTCTGTTTTGTTTCAGTTTTGTCACATTATTTTTCATGATGTAGTTACTGGTTTCTAGATAGGATGTGAAAATTTTTTGAGCCATGTGACTTCATCACCAGATAGGTATCAAAGGAGCGGACGTTGAAACAGCTAGCTCCTTGGAAAACTCCTGTAAACTTGCAATAATAGCCCAGGGAAAACTTGGGAAGATACAATCCACATAGGACCTAAAATGTAGGAATATTCGATTTTTTTCAAAACCTGTTTTAATGAAGACGCTTCAGTCTCCCTTTTAGCTCACTGACCAAAGGTAGGGGGGGAAAGATAGCTAATAGGACAAAGGGGGATGTGGCCCTGTTTAGAAGTAATTCTTTGGGGGCGATTCCAATCTTCATTGTCAGGATATCAGCAGTCCGGTCCAAAACTTCAAACATAAATCAGTAGCATTGTCCAGTCCAACTGGCAAACATCAAAGAATCAGAAGCAGCAGCTTGATCCAGAAGAAACTGCAAGGCTCCTCTGAGTCAGCGTGAGTCCACAGAAACTGCGAGTAACCATGAGAACACCCCGAGAAGTTCTTTGCAGCTTTTCTCTCTATAAAATCACGACAAGCAAAGATCAGTAAAGAAGAAGCATTGCAAGACAAATCAATGCAAGCAGTGAAGACCAGCAAAGTGTTTCACCGTGAACCACTGCAAATTCACTGTCTGTTGGGTTCTCTTTTCAAACATCACTTGTCCTCCCAAGTTTCTGTCTCAGTAAGAAAAGTGTTTATTTCATTTCCTAGCTTGTAGTCACCATCTAGGGAAGTCAGAGCAGGAGTGCGGGACCAGAGACTGATGCTTTGGAGGAGTGCTGCTCACTGCCTTACTCAAGTCACACACCATACACGCCATATTTGTCACAGCTCCTGCAATGGCAGTTACTACTAGGTCAAATGCTCGACAGTCGATTGTCATTCTCCACGAGTCATCTCTCTCGTTTATAGGTTAAACAGGAGAATTAAAGGTATGTGAGGTAATGAGTACCACCCATGCATCTTTCAAGTCCTTAATGGTGGTAGGTGATAGATTTGAGCTCTTAATGTCATTTTGATTTGTATACCATTTTTATCAGCAAGTCCAAGAAGATCTGAGAGGATTTAGAATACTGATACTAATACCCTATACTCTCTCTGACGATTTACTGTTAAGGGAGTTTCTGGTCAACTTTGTGTCAGAAATACCTCTCTTCTCTGCGGTGGGAAGGGGTGTCTTGTTTTGTAGCCCTAACTGGCCTACAGTTCACTATGTAAACCAGACTAGCTTCTACTCGCAGAGATCTGCCTGTTTCTGCCCCCTGAATACTGGAGTTAAAAGCATGCACTACCATGACCTGCACTAATAACTTCTTAGTATAGGGCAGGTAAGAATTATTGGAAAGTCAATGTTTTCATCCGTAGATTCTCACAAACTGTCTGATTGGCTCTGGTAATATAGCTTTAGAAACTTAAAACAAAACAAAACAAAAAACAAAAACAGAAAACACAGACAATTAAACCCTCTTAGCATGTATCACTTATCACCTTTATCACCTTTCTATTCTCTAAAAATATATTTCCATTGTTGTTGTGGTTCATCTATTTTGTTGTTGTATAATATAAATTAGATATGTGTTCAAGAATAGATGACTGACAATTAGTGTAGAAATGCATATGTAAGTCTGACTGTTTTCTCACTGGTTCCAGAAGTATTTCAGATACTGTCCATCGCTCCTGTGTTAGGAATGGAGCCTCACGAACCTTCTACTCATTGCTAGAATGTTGGCTGACCTGATTTTGTGCATGCCTCGTGAAGGCCTCACTGTTTCCCTCTGGTCCCCCCCCCCAACCCCTAGTTTTTAAAATCGTCTCCAAACCTTTTCGACAATAGTCTCTCAGCCTTGGAGAGGGGGATTTGGTATAACTTACAAGGAAGAATTTGGGGGGGGGGAGTATGATCACAATCCATTGTATCAAATTCTCAAATAATAAGTAAGAATATTTTAAACTGTTTTGCCAAATTTATATGTGTGTGCCTAGGAAACTGATTGTAGAACTACTAGACATGGTGGAGCACTGTGAACTAGAACAAAAACAGGGAAGGAAGGGTAATTGTAAGCCGATTGTAGAACAAGTTTCAGGGAACTTGTTAAGTGCTGAACAGTTAAAGTGTCAAACAGCATGTCATGGTATAATTCCATTGCAATACAGGAAAGTAGAGGATAAGACTACATATAGATTAACAAGAGTAGCAAGGTCAGTTATGTAGGAGGGCATGGGTGAGAAGAGGACGGAGGACCAGCACTGCTCTGAGGAGTGGGGTGGGAAGATTAGAAATGGCAGACCTAAAACCAAATGTGAAGAAACAAAGCGGATGTTATTTCTGGGGAACATTGTGCCACAACGAGGGATAAAAATGAACCAAATCGGGGCTGGAGAGGTGGCTCAGGGATTAAGAGCACTGACTGCTCTTCCAGAAGTCCTGAATTCAAATCCCAGCAACCACATGGTGGCTCACAACCATCTGTAACAGGATCTGCTACCCTCTTCTGGTGTGTCTGAAGAGAGCAATGGTGTACTCACATACATAAAAATAAATAAATCTTTATATCTCTTTTAAAAGAAAAATGCACTGAATCGAAAACAAAAACAAACAACACACACACACACACACACTAAAACACTAAAACACAGTGCCTGGAAAAGGGCAAGAACTACAAAGAAAATCTTTTAAAAATTTACTTTTCTCTTTAAAATTGATTTGTTTTCTGTTGTCATGTGGAAAAGAACATTTCAGAGCTATTTTAGGTATAGTATATCACAAACCACAAACGTAGATATCATTTCACATATTTTTAGTGTGGAAGTAGGAACACACGATCAACATGAGGATAGGGAGAAAGGAAACAATGCTACCAACATATAATTGTCTAAAAAATTTTAAATAAAAATTAAAGGAGAGAGACGAGGCATAACAAAAGAACCTTGTAAGAACAGATTAGAACTAAAAATATGGTTCCTTCCGGTTTGCGCCTACATCCGGAAGCGGAACCTGTGCTCCGATCCACCTCCAATCCATCCACACCTAGAGACAGTTTGACCCCAAGGAGTTTGACATACCCAGGACCACAGGAAAGGCAGGGACAAAAAAAAAAAAAAAAAAAAAAAGGAACAGAGACAGAAGGAAAGGAACAGAGACAGAAGGAAAAGCCATCCAGAGTCTGCCACACCCAACCCTGTAGCTGATGCCAAGAAGGACTTGCTGACAGGAGCCTGATATGGCTGTTCTCTGAGAAGTTCTGCCAGTACCTGGCAAGTAGAGATGCAGAAACTCACAGTCAACCATCCGACCGAGCCCAGGAACCCCAAAGGAAGAGCTAGGGGAAGGACTGAAGGAGCCGAAGGGGATTGCAACCCCATAGAAAGAACAATATCAACTAACTGGATCACCCCCAACTCCCAGGGACTAAACCACCAACCAAAGAGTACACATGAAGGGAGCCATGGCTCCAGGTACATACGTAGCAGAGGATGGCCTAATCTGACATCAGTGGGAAGACAAGCCCTTGGTCCTATGGAGGCTTGATGCTCCAGCACAGGGCGATGCTAGAGCAGTGATGTGGGACTGGGTGATTGGGAGGAGGAGCAGCCTCCTAGCGGCAAAGGGACTGGATTGGGGTAAATGGTAGGGGGGTTGTGGAGGGGAGACTGGGAAGTGGGATATCATTTGAAATGTAAATGAATGAAATGATTAATAACAAAAACCCTGAAAATAATGTGAACTCATGATTACATCAACGTGTATGTGTATGAATATACATGTGTGCGCGTTCAACTGTTCATGCATGTGTGCATTTATTGTGTATGTACATACATATTTCAAAACTTTTTTCACTGAAAGGTCATAGAAATAAAAATACTTCAGAAACAATGAGTGCACCTGGATATTGGGTGTCGGTTTTTAATATTTCAGGTCACTTAAGGTTACTGTGTGAGAAATAAGTGACTTTAGGGCTTAGACAGTGTAGATTCAGATGAGCCTGGAGGAACTTGTTATGCCAAAAATTCATATCATCCTAAAACATAACAGCAGAATATAAAGGCATTTGTCAGTCTGAAAGGACTTTCACTGCCCACCTATGTTCATCTGAGTCCTGAAATCATTAAAGGAAACAACGAATTATAAAACACTGCAAAAAGGCTTTCCTGAACTGATTTTGATAATGCACCACCACGTAAGTGAAGAGGGGCGCCTCTCACTCCTAACGGGGTGCCTCAGCACACTGGGGAAGGCGGGGATTGCCTCTTGACAACTACCACGGTCAATTTAGTTCAGGTGGGGATTATCAATAGATGCTAAATCTGAATGAAAAATTTCATGGCAAACGTTTTGATGGCCTAAAAGTCTCTTTGCTTAGGCTAGTTATTGGTTGCAGGGCAGAAAATTCTGCTCATGTGTTGACTGACTGGACTTTAACGATTAGAACCAGCCCTGGTTACAAGGGGAGATGAACATGGAGTTCCTTCAGATTCTGTATTTCCAAGGATTGAAGCACACTTTAGCGTTGTTTCTTTCTACTCTTCGTAAAACCTTAATTTCCATCGTGGTTGTAATAGACCTATTTTGTTGATATATGATGTAAATGAACTTTGTACTGAAGATATGTACGTTTTACGTGCTGTCCTTCAGGGGATGAGGAATATGAACCTAATTATGATGCGGAAAAGTTACACAAAGCCCAAATTACTAGTGGTTCATTTCCTTACCTTTTAATTTTTTTCATTTTGTCTTTATATGCCCTGAAACTGGAGGCACAGAAGGTTAACTGCAGCTTCCAGAAGAGCAGCCAGTGCTCCTAAGTGCTCAGCCAAATCCCAGCCCACTTTCTACTTAAGTGATCAATGACTCTGACCTTAAAAATGGGAATTTCATGAATATACAAAGGGATACCGTAGAGATATTACACCTGGAGGCTGGAGGACGATAAAGCACGACACACAGCCCCTATTTAAGGTGCGTCCTGCATCCCGCATCCCGCATCCCGTGTCCCGCGTCCCGCGTCCTGGTCTGAAGAGAGAAATGCTATAAATGTCACAACTACATCGACTGATAAACTTGAATGCAAATGAATGATTAAAACAAACAATCCCGATATAAATATATATATATATATATAACGGGGATTTTTCCTGTGGTTATAAATGAAATATCTTTACTTTTACAAAATAAATCCATAAGAGCAAAGTACAATGATGTATTAACTTACCGTGTAACTATTTTGTTGTTTGCTTGTTTGTTTGTTTATTTGTTGGCACCAGGAGTGGGTGTGTTCCAAAAGCGACTGAGAGAACAAAAAGGGCAGAGCAAGCCAAAAGGTAAGGGCCTGTGGGAGAGAAAGAACGAATAGGTAAATTCTGATAAAAGTTTTCTTTCAACATCTCCCATAAATTTGGAATTTCTTCTAAGCGTTAAGTTATTAGGAAACTTTTAATGGACTTTGAAAATAAGAAATCTTGAAGCTTAAAGATTCTGTTAGTAGCAATACTAGATGGTAACATGGTATCCAATACCGTCTAGTATTGCGAAGCAAAACGAGGGCAGGTGATTCCCAAGCACTTCCTGTGTCGGTATTGAGGGAAAAAAAAAAAAAAAAGGCTTCGTAGCAGATGGGAAATGGTGTGCTGTGACTGCTGAAAGTAAGTTTCATAGCTGGTAATTCCTGCGGTTTTAGGATTTGAAAAACATTTGGATAGTTTAAAATTGGGAAACATACTAATACATAAGCCACACGACGAGGATGGGATTCGAACCCACGCGTGCAGAGCACAATGGATTAGCAGTCCATCGCCTTAACCACTCGGCCACCTCGTCCTTCTTCTTTTGGTTATTTGTTTTTTGCCTTCATTTTTAATTCTTATTTTGATGGCCGTTTTAAACTTTGAATTTGTAATCTGTATGGTCCTTCCAGTTTTCAACCTAAAAGACTACTTAACAGAAGATTATATGCAATAATTTTCTTCCTCCGAAAGGATACTTTCGCGTTTGATGAGTCCATCGTATTACCTGTGTCTCTATCCTCAGTCCTCTTCGTTTCTCGGTACTACGACTTGCTCTCCACCCTACAATGTAAATCTTTCTGCTGTCCTTGAACTCTGAGTTCTCTTTACCGGATTCACAGTATGTGTGCTAGCCTTCCCCTACCGTCCTACTTACCTGCCTTACTTAGTTCTCGATTCAGTAATTACTGGGATCTTAGGTTTGTTTGTTTTGTTTTGTTTTAGCCTCATAACTTTTTTTTTAAACTGAGGATAAATATTCATTTTCCACGAACCCTTATCCTTTTCCTCTTACACAAGGTAGTCTAAATCTGCTTAAGACTTTAATGTCAAGATCATTGTATTTTTATGCTCAAAGACCCTGCCACGATCTATTACAATAGAAAACACTTCTATAAACTGTTCTGATTTTTAAAAAAAGATATTTCCAGTAATTACAAACTTATGTTCTCCGCCTGCTTCTACTGGTTTGAATTGCCTTTGTATTTTAAGAAGAGCGGATACCAAAAGACGTAACTAAAAAAAATTACGGAGTGGTTATATATGGTTAATGAGTAAATCCAGATCGTACAAGAGGTGAATTTATTATGAAGATATCCGAAATTTAGTAAATGATAGCGAGCAGATTTGCGGTTACATAAAACAAGATAGGAATAATTAACATTTTAAACAAAATGAAAACGTCTTACAAGTCTAAATAAATGAAAAGTCAAGACACTGAATTCCTACGATATATGTGCGCTCCCTGTCGTTGAATGCGAGATGTTAGTAAAAGAAAATCAGCCTCCTTCCTTCTCGATGAAATCTTGTAAAACAGCCTCTGACGCTGGAGACTGCAGACACACTATTTCCTGAGGGTTGTTGTTGTGTTTGTTTTTTGTTTTGTTTTGTTTTTGTCTCTCTGGCTGTGCGCTGTGAAATTGAATGTTAAGTGGCCTTGTAATTATGAACACACAGCATCTGTGTGTGGTTCCCTGAGTGAGACCTGCTCGCGAACGCACACACAGAGCCGGAATCGTCGAAAAGGTCAGCAGGAGTAGAAGGGGACAAAAGCATAGTGAGAGCTGAATATTTTGTACACAGGCCACAGCACCCTGTGTACAAAAACAAAAACAAAAACAAAAACCCAAACAAACCGGAACTTTAAAGAGAGATGTTACATGAAAGACCAGGGCGAGTTTGGGAACCTCTGGGGCAGTCTCGGGTCGCGGCTCGAGAGCTCGGTTCCCGCCGTCCGGGCCGAGCTGAGCTCTTGAGCGCTTGCTCACTTTGCAGGGCGGACAGCTCCAGAGAAACACTAACCTTAGCCCCGCCCTCCCCGCACCACTCAATGACGTCACAGTGACGTCTTTCTTGTGTCATTTCTTGTCTCTGTTCACATGACGTATGCTCATGCAAATTGGTCAAGCTTGGATCTTTCTCCACCCACTGGTGACTATGGCCAACCGTGTCCTCCTGCTTCATCTGTAATTCCTGCACCCAAGGCGGAGACAGGAAGATTAAAAGTTTCAAGCCATCTTTGACCACATGAGACCCCGTCTCATAGAAAAATCTAAAAAGTAAATAAAAAAAGAAAAATCCCAAACCAAGCAAATTGAAGCCCCAGTCTTCAGTAGACAGAAGCAGGAAGGTTTTGAGGTCATTCGAGGATAGAGTTAGACTTTGTGTCAAAGGAGAAAAACAAAACCCACAGGAACGACTTGACAGCCAGGGACTGTTTCCTCTCGGTCTTCAAAAGTCGCTTCCTCCTGCCCTGCTCCCTCACCCCACCCCCACCCCCAGTTGTGAGTAGATTTCTCTGAGAGTTGCCCCTTTCTACCGCAGTTCCTTCTTGATGTATCTTCCTTTTTTCTTTCCAAGAAACATACTATAAATAAGAATATAGTTACTTAGTTGTTGAATGAAGGTATTTAACTCTATTAAGGTGAGATTGTTAGGAATTAATTTCAATTTAAATAAGAAAAGTGATTAAATAAAATAAGCACAGGTCCCACCGAGATTTGAACTCGGATCGCTGGATTCAGAGTCCAGAGTGCTAACCATTACACCATGGAACCACATGGAAGATTATACGGCTTTCAAGTACCTCCAGAGATTCTCTTTGAACAGAAAAGATAATTGTTTTCTTTGGTTACATCACCACCACCACCACCACCACCATCACCACCACCACCTTTTTTTATTCAGTCTTTGTAGCCTAGGATGGCTTCAAACTCTCGATAATCTCAGCCTGCACGGGGCTTCTTTCTCATATCATGACCTGAACCCCAAACCTCCTTATTTTAACAGAAAACACTGGCTTCAAGGACCAGGAGCCTTCTGCATCATCCACCTATGCCCAAGGATTCCTACCAAATGGTTCCGGAATCAGAGCGCCGGGAAAACAGGTGAGGTTGTTGAACAAGACAGAGGTCCCCTGGCGTATTGAGTTTCGCGATGTCCTCCTTGGTTGCCCCACCCAAGATTCAGCCACCCGGTGAACCCGGCAAAGAGTATCTCCATCACAGACGCGGAGCGTTGAGTATGAAGCCTAAGGTCCATCTCAAGTTTTGTGGTCCGATCTGAGGTTTTAAAAGACACATTATGGGGGAAAACATTTCTGCCAATTTCACAGCGATAGACCGAGACTTTGGTGTTTACAAATACTGAAATAAACGTGCCGAGGTTGCTAGACTTAAGAGGGATCTATGCAGCCGTGTGAGTGAGGCTTAAGAGCGGCCGAGCGGGTCCCTGTGCAAGGGAATTGGACCCGAGGTGACCCCCGACCACCTGCCCGGAGCCAGCTCCTGCCTCAGGAATCCTTCTCCCAAGCTTACTTTGACTCCACCACACGCTGCCGGGACGGGTTGCAGGGTAAACCCTGCCTCCCCTTGTATGCTCCTGTCAGTATTAAACGGCCTGAGCGCAATAATTGAAACACGATTTTAATAAAGAATCGTGAGCAATTTTTATGTTCGTCGGAGTTCAAAGACGCTCCCCAGATGGTTTGGGCTCGGTTCTCCTTAGTGAGAATCCGTCTGCGAGCCAAGAACGATGTTCAGCGCTACACAAGAAAAATTCTAGGAGAGGACCTCACTGGGTTTCTCAGGTAAAGTGCAAACACTTCCAGATTCCTCTCTGAGAGCAATACTGTAAAATCATACAGATCCTACAGTTGGAGGATCATTTGCCTGCGCGGATAACTGACAGAGGGAGGGCACCTGGCTGTCTGGTTCTGTGTGAAACTATGAGCTCCCGGCCTGGGAGAGGCGCCTCAAGTTAAGGTAAGCATCTATAATCTCCTCACTGAGGAGGTGAAACCCCGCGTTTAAGGCTAGTTTAAGGATACACATTGAGTCTCAAATTGAACAAACGAAAAAGAGCTATTCATAATAATTTTAACAAAGGGAAAAAGCATGGAATTTTAAACCATTTCACTTTGGACCATGGCTCTCAGCAACCACCTGCCCTCTGTGAGGGAGTCCCTGGGAACTTCTCGGGGACTAGGCACCTCTGCCCTCCTTGTTTCAAAAAGAGAAATTTCAGAGTTGATTTAAAAAGTTTAGGTTCATCGGTTCATCGTGTTCTCACTGCCCCCTTCCCCCTGAAAATCTCTCTTGAAATGAAACAAAGGTATATATATATATATATATATATATATATATATATATATATATCCTTCCAGAAAGTACATATTTATGAAAAGGATGGTCTCCATCTCCTCGATCTGCTTTCAGATCGAGGGGTTGTTGCGAGTCAAGGGAATATGAGATCTGCTTTACTATGTAGCATCTATCTGGCTTGTTCTTTCTTTGTTCAAAAAGAGATATTGTCTATCCTGAATACTCTAGCCCTATTTTTCTTCTTAAAACCGGAGTTCCTTTCCTGTCCCCACCACCACCACTAAAATCAGCAACAGGGACGGCTGAGAGCCATGGTAGAGGACACATCTGGGGGAAACTTTCTTTCCCAACAGCTGTCTAGAAATTCGGGGCTGCTTTTCAGGAGGTATTAAACATTTCTTTCATTATTTTTTTCTGTTCAGTGTTATCAGATCATAGGACATTCTGAAATTGCTGTCTTGTAGCTGCGCTGCACCTCTCTCCCTGGCTATCCGACAGTTGAGACTGCTTTGGAATCTCTAGCTGGGAGGAGAAAAAAAATGTTGGGGACTTGGTACCAGCCAGAAAGGGAATTTATCTTTCCAGGAAGAGATTTCGCACAGTTCTGCGAAGTCATCAGTGATGGTGATTGACATTCCTTAACAAGGACTGCTTAATTATGCATACTTTATTGTTTTATTTAAAGTTGGTTCTCTGGCTCAGGGGTAAAGGTGCTTGTGGGGTCCCTCAAGGGACAAGGGAACAGACTGATGAAAGCTGACCTTGAACATCCAGACCCAACACTAGTAAATAAATGAGTGAAATTAAAATGAATAAGTGGATGAACCTTGAGTCAGGACCTGCAATATGGATATGAGACTGGGAGAGGAGGGGCCGTTCACTGAGTCTGTTACTATTATAAACGTGCTCAAGCTGAGTAAGTCTCCTTTCTAAACTTTCCACTATTGTCATTTAATTGATGTAGGTTGACTTGTTAGGGCTTCAAGGACCCAGGCTCTGACCCTAGGAACTCCAGCAATAGGTGCATTCTATGACGAGCAGTGCTTGAGGGTAAAAAAATGGAAGTTTGGGAGTGTCTTCCAGGCAGGGTAGGGTCCAGGAGCCGAGAGGGAAAGGTCAGAAAGGATGGTTGCCTAGTAGCTTTGAAGGGAGCAATGATTCTAAAGCCTTATATTTTAAAATACCACAGTAGAGAGACTTTAGACAAGGGTCAACGGCTCAGCGGAACTGTCTGCCTGGATTAGAAGGTTCTAGGTTAGTTCCCGGCTGCCTCAGTTATCTTTTTAACCCAACCACGAGAACATCTTTATTCAAATTGACTCTTGCTTTAATGGATACCGATGAGAATACAGTTACTGTAAAAAAACCGGACCCTCCAGGTAGCGCTCCTCTCCCCAACCCCGCGACAAACACGGTAGTTGCTTAGCTACAATGAGACTTTCAGAGGGCGGCATGGAATGTAATTTAAGACATCTTGAATTTCAACTAGCCTCTCTCAGATGGGGAGAAGATTTTTATACTTGTACGTGGTTTTAGTTTAAAATAAAAGACGCTTTGAAGAAAATAAAAAGGGAAAAGGAAACGATGTGGATCTGTGGGTGTCTTCAACGTTTTTTCTCATTAGGGGATTGTGATTCTCATTGGGAAGTGCCGAGAGCTGCCTCGGTAGCAGGTTGTAGGGGGTTGCGAGGGTGGGGTGGGGGCGGGCGCGGTCGGGGGGGGGTGCGGGGAGGGGCGGGAGTGAGAGGCAGCAGTGCTGTGCTGGTCAAACCAGGACTAGACTTCCACCTCCCAGTCCAACTCCCAGTGGCAACCTCGGACAAAGCCGAACTGCGAACTGCGAACTGCCGGCGGTGCCTCCCAGAAGTGCCTGTTCTGGCGAGCCAAAGGCTGGAAAGAGCCGTGCACAAGTTGTGATACCCTTTAAATAAGAAACGAAGTCTTTCTTTGTATTTCACCTTCCCGATCCTTAGAATCCTTAGAACAGGGACTAAGCAAAGATCAAGCAGGGGTGGCGTGGGGAAACATAAAGTTGAACGATTTAACAATCAGGCTCTTGGAGTTGGTGAATGAGTTAAGTCATGGATGCTAACCAACAACCCCTCAAAAATGATCTTTCCCATCACACCTTTGCCTCAGGCCCCAATTCCTGGACAGGAGAAAGAAAGGGTGTTGAAATCTCGTTAAGATTCAAGCAGCCGAAGAGGAGAACATTTTGTGTAATTCTACATGCTAAAAACACTTAAAATGGGACCGTCCTAAGCTTCTGTTAGACTATTCAAATGTGTACTGTGGAAATAATATCATTCTTGCTCTAAAGTGCATACAACTTCTCACTTCCCTATCATTAAGCTGCTAAAAGTAACTTAAAGAAAAAGTATGGGTGTTTGTTCTGTCTCCATGTGTGTCTGTGCACCACACGGAGAAAGACTACTTACTTGCCACGGACCCCTCAGTCGGAACACACACCCGTGGGGGAACCAAGGTCTTTGGTCTGCAGGAAGGCACAGAGCGTGCGGCGTGAGGTGACAAACAGACACACCAGAAGCAGGGTGGATCTGAATGCGCTTTACTGTTCTAAAGTAGGCAGTTTTATACAGACAAGCTGGCATTACATAACTGAAGGAGATGTGTCCACTGAAGTGATTACAAAGAATGATTAACACGAGCTTCTGGCACAGGGAAATACAAAATCAATCAGGCAAAAACTTCGGAGATCAGGTACAGAGCAACACATCCCTTGATCAGAACATCTGTAATTAAAGATAAACTTTCAGAGGTTCAAAAGTTCACAGGAACATTTGGTAAAGGCGTCTAGGTTGTAAAACCAGTGAGTGACTATCCATCTGTGGTCCTTGTCTATTATCTACCTTCCTTCTTGTGAGACTCTTCAGGCACACTTTAAAGCTATAGCTGGTGCTTTCCATGCCAGAGTGTCCAAGCCAGCATTACCCACACAGTTGTAGCCATACAAATATATATATATATATATATATATATATATATATATGTAGTTGGGAGGTTAATATACCAATGTATTTAAGTGATAGTTGTATAACTGATCAAAAGACAAAGCAAGGGATCTCTAGAAGGTAAATCATGGCCAGTGCTATAGTTCAAAGGGTGAACTCTTGATGAACTCTCTCGCCTGGATAGTCACACCTCCAGCTATCAAGAATATCTCGCAAGTAAAGATACAAGTCAGAGAAGGGTCACACAGGCAAAGCTTTCCATGAGAAATTCAGCTCAGCATTTTCTCCGGCCAAGGAGGCCCATGAGTTCCTCAATAGACAACCTTATCATAGACAAGGCTTTACCTGTAAATATCACACAGTTTCCACTGAGATTGCAGTTTAGCTGTGGGAATCATACAGTGTCTACGAGATTCGTGTGATACTTACTCACTGATCTGTTAGCTCAGTTGGTGCTGACAGTGCCAAGTTGAGGGTGAGCCCCTTCTTCAAGCCAGTAGTTCTGTGCAACGCATACAAAAGTACCACCAAATTCCAGATTTGTGGGTTGTGTCTGCCTTTGCCCACCCAACTCACTGTGTTTTAGAGTCCATTTTTTTAGTTCGATTTTTGTTGTTGTTGTTGTTGTTTTTCCAAGACAGGGCTTCTCTGTGTAGCCCTGGCTGTCCTGGAACTCACGCTGTAGACCAGGCTGTCCTCGAACTCAGAAATCCACCTGCCTCTGCCTCCCAAGTGCTGGGATTAAAGGTAGTTTGATTTTTTTTTTTTTAACTTCAATTTTTTTCTCCCAGGCAATGTTCTCTTCTGTAAGAAGAGCTGGGAACAGACAGCTAGTGGGGCAGAGCATTCCCTGCTTAATGAAAATCTGGGGCGAGGGGATTAGAAAAGCTAATTGATCTTAAATCTCCTTTCCAAGTGAGTCCTGGAATCAACCTCCTTTCTCAAGTTGTGCAGATCTGCAAAGTAAAGGTATCCATCCTCCTTCCTCAACGCCTTTTTTTTTTTTTTTTTTTTTTTTTTTTTTGGTTTTTCGAGACAGGGTTTCTCTGTGTAGCCCTGGCTGTCCTGGAACTCGCTCTGTAGACCAGGCTGGCCTCGAACTCAGAAATCCGCCTGCCTCTGCCTCCCAAGTGCTGGGATTACAGGCGTGCGCCACCACACCCGGATTCCTCACGCCCTTTGACCCCTCCTTTCATTGGTCTCCCTTCTCCTCTTTCACTTGATGTGGTTTAATTTAATTTTTGGTTTTGCAAGTCTGAGAGTGTGCCTCTAGAAACAGGTTGGGAAAAGAGGGAGGCTATGGTTGAGATTTTTTTTTTTTTAGGTTTTTTTTTTTTTTTTTTTAAACCAGTAAGAATGAGGTCCAGACATGTCCAAACTCTGGAACTCCCATCTTGAGCCAGGCAGGATCTGGCCTGCATGCCCAGGGGCACATAGCCCTACAAGTCCACCTCCACCACTGTTTAGGTAGTCACTAGTCTGGTGGCCAAATTACAGGTTTAGTTTCCACTCTTCCTATAAGGATATGTCTAGCCAAAGCTTGGGATTCCTGTTCATGTAAATGAGGCATTCTCAGCACCTAGCCCCAGCCAATGATGTATGCTCACTCATCCCGAAAACCCCAACCCACTCCCCAGGTGTGCAACAGTGCCTGAATACCTCCGAAGGCAGGAGTAGAACCGGTCAGACCCATGGGCCCTCTTCAGAAGCTCTGACAATGTTAGAGGGAAGAGGATAGACCAGATCCATGCAGGTCTCAAACTGCAAGGAACGTTGCAGAAGGCACATGCAGCACAGCAGGAGGGAAACCCCAAGTATGTGGATTCTGCAGGAAGGGCATGATTCTCCTTTTGGGGGCAGTGCAGCATGACTCTCTTAACAGATGACAAGATATCCGGGCGTGGTGGTGCACGCCTGTAATCCCAGCACTTGGGAGGCAGAGTCAAGTGGATTTCTGAGTTCGAAGCCAGCCTGGTCTACAGAATGAGTTCCAGGACAGTCAGGACTACACAGAGAAACCCTGTCTTGAAAAACCAAAAAAACAAACAAACAAACAAAAAAAAAACACAAAAAAACAAAAAAACAAAAAAAAAACAAAAAAAAAAAGAAGAAGAAGCTAGAGTACTGAAGAGTGGAGACATTTGCTTGTGGGGAGAGGGACGGGGTAAAGAAAGTATAAAGGAAGACAAAAGAAAGAGAAGGTTTGCACAGCAGTTTCCTTGTTTCCTCCAGACTGAAACACACAGAAAGCAGAGACAGACTATTGGTTCCGTTTCCTGGAGCTGTGATCAAATAAGCAACAGGAAACATTGAAGGAAGAAGGAAGGAGGGAGGGAGGGGTGAGGGAGGGAGGGAGGGAAGGAGGGAGGGAGGAAGGGAGGGAGGGGAGGAAAGACGGGTGGGCTTGCTTTGGCTCACATTATGGGATCTCGTCCACCAGAGCAGCAAAGGTGTGCTAGCTAGCAGGGGTGTGAGGCAGCTGTTCACTTCATGCCTACAGTCACAAAGCAGAGAAAAATGAATGCTGGTGCTCAGTTTCCCTTTTTATTCAGTTGGGAGTTCAGGGATGGGGGTTACCACTATCTCAGGGTGTGTGTGTGTGTGTGGGGGTGTCTTTCCTCTCCAGTATAGCTTTACTGAAAAATGTGCTCCAAGGCAGTCCAGAGCTATGCTTCCAACGTGACCCTAAATCCAGGTAGGCTGACAATGAAGATGAACTACCACAGCGTAAAACTCAGCAGAGACAGAGTCAGGATGTGGAGAGTTGTATGCAGTAAGCGCCCAGTCAAGAATTAAGAGACAGAATTTAAGCCAGATTCTTTTTTTTTTTTTTTTTTTTTTGGTTTTTCGAGACAGGGTTTCTCTGTATAGTCCTGGCTGTCCTGGAACTCACTCTGTAGACCAGGCTGGCCTCGACTCAGAAATCCGCCTGCCTCTGCCTCCCAAGTGCTGGGATTACAGGCGTGCGCCACCACGCCCGGCTTAAGCCAGATTCTTATCTGGGAGAAGAAGGCTCCAGCATGGAGAGCCATATCTCCCTGACATTTACCATATAGAATATCAATACCTACAAAATCAGTGATCATTTGCCTACATTTATGCTGATCTGTGACAAAGAACTGCTAGTTGGCAATGAGGATACATTGAGAACAAGCAGGCAGAACAGGCACTGAGTCCCAAGTCCAGAAGCTTCCTTCTTCCAAACCAGCTGCTTTCCCTTCTACAGTGAAGAAAAACACCAGGAAGCAGTTCCCACGACGACGACGACCCTGGCAAGGACTGGGCTTAGATCCCACATCAGTTCTGGCTCGTCTTTACATCTCTGAGCCAGTCCTGTAATTGCTGGAAGATTTTCTGTGAAGAAGAGATGAGGAGAATTCTGGAAGTCAGAACTCAGCACCAGTAAAAGACAAGTCATACAAATAAGTATGTTAGTGAGAATACAGAACACTCAGGGAGTTTTCTCTTACCTGACGCCCCAGGCGGAGGCTGGGAGAGTCTGACGGCCTCATTGGCGCCATATCCAAGCAGTGGGAGGCACTAGGAATTAGAAGGGCTGACTCAGAGGGTCCCAAGTCCCGTGTTATGCTCAGTACATGCCAGGGATCGGTGTCCCCTGGAAGAAAGGAGAGGGTGGCATTGGACTTGGTTTACGATGCTGTACAGCCAGGCTCCGGTGGCACACTCACCGTTAACAAACAGCACGTGGGTGGCTCCAGGGCTCTGGCCACCATAATAGGCATTTGTCTGGGCCACAGACTGAGCAACAGATGCAGGTGAGAGACCAAACACTTGTGCACACAGTTCCAGCTGGAAGGGCAGTGCTGGGAGCTGGGAGAAAGGACACTGAAGACCCTCACAGGTGACATCTGTGGAAAGAGAGGACCTTAAAGTGTGAGGACTACATATAGCCAGCCTCCTACTCTTCTCCAAGAATAATTTATAGAACACCCACAGTAGTGACCTCGTGAGCTCACGGTTCTGCCAAACGGACCCACACACCCCAGATCATTACATTCCCAAGTGACAGGGCTGTGATAGAAAGGGACAGGAGGTAGGGCTCCTAGAGAGAACCCAATGGGCTCAGGGAGGGCATCCTGCCAGAAGAGGGACCTGAGTTAGCATGGGTGAGCCAAACAAAAAGAAGAAATAACCAATACGGAAAAGAGAAAAAAGAACATGCAAAGGATTGGAGGGAAGGGGGCATCTGGAATGACTGCTTCTCAAACTGGATCGTGTCTGCCCTGCTTGAAATACACACCTCACAATGTTCTGGGTACTTCCTTGGCCTCCCAGGAATTCCTTCCTTCACCCTGGCTGACCACCTACAATGCACTCAGACATATGTGGGGCAATACTGGGTGGAAAGTGGCAACCAAAATAGTTCCATGCTCTGCTGCTATAGTACTCAGAAGGGGAGATGGAATGCTAGCCAATTAGAATGTACTAAAGAACACAGAATAGCAGAAGTGGGACATGGTTGGTGTGTGTGTGTGTGTGTGTGTGTGTGTGTGTGTGTTGTCTACAGAGATGATACAAATATCAGGGGAAGGGACTCTTGAGGTGAGACAGGGACAATGAGAAAATTTTACAGATCACCTTCGTACATTGAACAGCATGTGCCAGATTCCTAAGCTGTAGGGGGCTGGTGTATTGGGCAGCCCCAAATATGCAAAGCTGTGTTATAACTGTTGGTCTTTCCCGCGCAGGCAGGCGGAGTGGGACCGTCGGCTCCGAACCGCCCCGCGCCGCCCGCTGTGAAAAGCCGGGATCCGCAGGCGGCAGGCTGGATCCGCGGCGCCCGCGGTGGAGCCGGGAGGTGTGGGCTGAAACAGTTAGACCAGACCAAGTAACTCCACGCGGGTTTATTTAAGATGGGGGTACAAAGGGGAACGGGGTAAGGGGAAGGCTGGGGGCGATGAGCAGAAAGAGAAAGAGAGAGAGAAAGAGAAAGGGCACGCTGCTCCTTCTTATATGCATGATTATTCAAATTACAGGTAGGCTGGGCCTATTGAATTCTGGGTACATGGTGGCCGTTGCCTTGGTAACAGGAATAAACCTGCAGGGCCGCATTAGTGTCGCCTATATGATGTCATAGGTCTCAGGACCAACAATAACAATGCAGTAAGAAAAGTACTGTTACTATTCTCAGTTTATAGATGTGGAACCTGGCTAATAACAGTTTGGCACTTGCCTAAGTTTGTTAGGAACACACAGATAGGAAATGGAATTGGGACATTTTACTTCATGCCACTACCCTCACTTGTCTTCAGAAACTGTACAAAGAATGTAGAATTCAACTCTGATCTGGGCGTGGTAGCATATGCCTGTCATGTCAGCACTCAGAGGCTGAAGCAGAAGAACTGCTGTGCGTTGAAGGTAAACCTGGGCTACCTGGTCAGACTCTGTCCCCAAAAAGAGAACAAAGGCTTAACTCTGGGGTGGGATGGCCATATTTGAGAAATAACACAGGATACCTATATTTCAGATACGCAACCCCCCCATTACTTTTGTATATGTGATGTATGAGTTTTTATCTACATTATTTTTGTTTCATTTCTATAGTTTAGACATGAACTAGTAATCATCCTGGACTTTTTGCCTGGCAACTATAACACTGAGTCACTGAGATGCAATCTCCTCTCATTTTTAGGAAGATTTCTCTGGCCACGGTGTAGAAGTCAGACTGCACAGGTGAAGTCCAAGCTTTGAAACCGGAAGAAACCAGGGACCCGGAAGCAGTGTGTGGCGCCTCTGTCACGACCACGGAGTAAGAAGTAGAGAATGGGAAGATTGGAAACTTGTTCAGGCTGCAGAGTGGTACTTGACAGGACATCCAGACAATGGGAAAGAGGCACCAGAGTAAGGTTTCTAGCCCAGTGAGAAAGGTTGGAGAAATTCTAGCATAGAATATAGGACTCACAAGGAAGGAGGGGCCGTTTTATGCTGAGGCCTGAGTGTGATAGCATACCAGGTGACTGTTTACTCTCTCCAGTCGGACACTTTTGGGGTTACACAAGGTCTGTTAGTTGTGACCGTGAGTTCAGACCATCTGGAAGGTGCTTTGGTGTGGGAGTTAGGTGGGTCACTTACAGAAGCCAAACTCAGTGCATGTCTGGTACAACCACTGCCGGTCCCCCACGCCAAACACTTGCGGTTCGGTGTTGCTCAGCTGTGCCACCGTCTCTGCTCGGGAAAAGCTTAAACACTTCTGTCCCATGCTGCGCAAGACTATCTAGAGGAGAATACGTATGGATATATCTGTATATCTCCCTCCTCTCCTAGCAGGCCAGGGCCACAGGCCTATAGGAGGGCTACAGGTCAAGCGTCAGGCATGAGGGAAACTGGGAGTCTCAAGTCAGTGGACATCCACTAAAGGAGGTCTTTGTAACCCATGTCCAAGTTTTGCCAGACACTGCTGCTGCCAAGACCACATAACAAGATAGAAGAGATAGTAATTTCATGATCTCTGCATTTGTAGACTGAGTGTTTAGTACTTGATTACTTAATAAGGTAATTTTACTATCAGCTGGATGAGACATGCAAGCCTTATTATACAGATAAGGAATCTAAGGCGAAGAGGAGGGTTTCGGTTGTCTGAGCTCGGTGAAGGTGGCTAACGCGCGCGTCCAGGTGGCTTACCTGTACAGCCCGGCGAAGCCCCAGGTAGGGCGTGGAGTGGCTGCGGTTTCCCCGGTTCCCGAGCAGGAGTCCGCAGAACTGGCGCACGCTTAGCGGCGCTCCCTCCTGCCCGTCGTACTGCACGGTGCCTCCCACCAGCGCCTGCAACGCTCCCAGCAGCTCCGCCTGGTCTTCAATAAGGTCCAGGGACCCGCAGGCGCCCAATTCCTCCCTCAGCACAGCCTGAGCCGCCCGGCCTGCGCGCAGCAGCCGCTCCACCTCCGCGAAGGCCGTGGAGGCTGCCGCCAGGCACTTCAACAATCGAGAAACGATGTTCGCGGGGGGCCTTAATTTTCCTTCTGGAACTGCATCTTCTTGGGGAGGTTCCCAACCTCGCTCCCCGTTCTCTCTAAATTTTCCCTCCCAGTCTCCCGCATCTTTCTTAGCTTCAGATTTTCACTCAGGTAGGCTGGAGCTCTCTAGAGCTCCGCCCTCGATGACTCCACCCCTAACCCACCCCCTTGGCCCCACCCTCTACTGGCTTCCCTCTAGCCCAGCCCTCCACTCCCCTTTGTTTTGGATCCCCACCCCTCCCGACAGGGCCCCTCCTCTCTAGATGCTTCCCCAGTTTTCAGTTCCAGCAGCTTGCAAAACCAGACTGCGTCCCTGGGTTAAGGTCTTGCGCAGCCGGGCGGTCCTGTGGTCCCCATTCTGCCCTGGGTTTCCCGACCTCTTTCTGTCGTCCACCCCCCTCCCCGCTCCCCCCCCCCCCCCGCCTTCCTCCACACTCTACAACCCACCTACCTCCAGTGATCCGCCTATGGCGACTTGTGTCAGGCTTCTGGCCACCACCTGCAGCACCCGGGAAGAACGTCGGGAAAGTGCAGGTTTGGCCGGGACTCCGCCCCCGCCAGCCCCTTCCTGCGGCTGCCACTGAGCTCTTACCTGGTTGTAGGCGGAGAAGTCCACTACTGCGCTCAGCGGTGCGGAGGAGGCGACCGCGGCAAAGACTAGGTGGGGGAACTACGAAAAGAGGAGCGTCAGCCTAGTACAAGGACGGGTGCCTGCGCCCGGAGTCCCTTTCCGGGCCCCAGTGATGTGCATGGTGAGGGAGGAGCGTGGGAGTACGCTCTCGCTACCCCTGGGTGGGAATCCTGCGGGCCGACTTCCCCAGCCCGCCCACCCGTTGAGTTCTGAGGACCTTCAGCCGGGTCCAGGTCGCCAGCGAGCCTGCGTAGGAGCCTCCGAAGCAGATCCAAGGGCTGGAGGAAGACACATTGAGGAGGCCGGAGAGCGCCTGGCGAGCGGAGGCCACGTCTGCCAACCTGCAAAGGGGCCAAAGTCGAACCCTACATCCCTGGGTGGGGGGCACTGTGTAGACCGATACCAAAACCTAAGTTGGGCCCAAGGTTTTAACCTAAGTTGGGCCCAAGGTTCCTTCCCATACCTCTCTCTGCCTAGACCAAGGGAGAAGGCCCACCCATTTCAGGTGAGAACAGGAAAGATTCCTAGCGCATTAGATTAAAAACTTAGACAAAAAATAATAAGGAGAAGCCAGAGACAGTCGAGGAGGACGCCCCAGATGAAGAAGGGCTCTAGGCAGGATGGGCTAAGGAACTGGGGACTGGGAGAAACCCAGAGAGAAAGAAGAAAGATCCTGGGGGTAACATCCTTTCTCTTCCTCAGCTTTTCTGAGGTGGTTCTCAGTCAGTGAGTAGCTGCCATTCGAAGCCAGTTGAGCTCACTGAGAAAACTGAGATGGAGAGATATAAAGAGATGGAAGCAAGCCCCGGACAGTTGGGGAGACCGATGGAGGAAGAGAGGCGCCTAGGTAGAAAGGAAGCAGTAAGGCTCGTTGAGAATATTAAAGCAGGTGAGAAGTTGGGGAAAGAGCCGGTGGGGTTGAGCATCAAAAGTGAGGTGCACAGAAGGAGAGAGACGTACAAGTATCTGGGGGAAGGCCACTCCTTGAAGACAGAAAAGCATTCCGAAGCTTGAGGCTGTCAAGGTAGCAAGAACTGGAGTAGCTGAGCTACACTGCACAAGTTAACCGGGAGCCCTGTGGCTCCTATAAATACTTTTATTTATTTATTTATATTTATTTATTTATTTATTTATTTATTTATTTGAGCAGCGATGTAAGGAATGAGCTTGGAGAGTCCTGATCCAATTTATGCTGAGACAGGTTCCTGTTTTCTACCTGGAAGTCAGGGGCAGTCACAGAGGATGTGGCGATAATGTCACTAAGAAATTCTGGTGGTTTGCAATACTAGTCCACAGTGAGCGCTTTACCATTCTTTGGACAGAAAGACAGGAATGGAGGGCGAGAGAAAGATAGAAATCGGGAGAGAAGGAGTTAGCGATGACGGGAGAAAGATTAAGAACACGGAGAAGAAAAGGGGAAGCCAGAGACTCGGAGGATAGTGGGCAGCAGCAGAGACACAGCTGTGGAGACTAACAGAACCTTCCAGTCCAAACACCTTCCTTATCCCCACTCACGCATGGCGGCTGGACAAGTAGCGAAGCAGAGCCGCATCCAGGCCCCCAGCAGGCACACTCAAACCATAGAATCTGTGTTCTAGGCTTATCACCAGGGCCCCCCAAGCAGGGGCCAGTGCCGCAGGATGCCCTGTGAAGAGCACGTGGTAGAGAGGTAGGTGTGAGTTGAGCATGCGCTGCTGAGCTTCTCAGGGCTCACGTATTGTCCTATGCGTTCCCTTCCCGGACAACACCTTGCTTGCTTCTTACCTGCTGTCACTGAGCCAGGCCCAAGGCCGCCCTCACCGCCTATGTGCAGAAATACTGGTACATCTTGGCCAGTTCTGTGTTGATCATTCACCCAGTACCGCTAGATGTGGAGATGAGGGAAAAGAAAGACAGTGAACATCCTGACTCCCTTCCCTCGCTCCAGCCTTTTCTCCAAGATTTCCCCATCTCCTTAGTGGCGTCCTAGCTGGGCGTGTCTAGAGCACATAACTATAAAGGTAGATATTTGAGGCCCTGGGATGCTCTGCCCGGCTTGTGGTGCTTTTGCAGTGTGTGCAATAAACTATTTTTTCCTGAAAAATTAGTAGATGTTTTTGTTTGTGTTTTTATTTTTAAATCCTCAGGACAGAAGGAACTGGCTGGTACATGGTAGGCTCCACTGTTTTGTGAAGCAGTCCTTACGGAGTAAGTAGTGACTGACTTGATTTGGGAATAGTGTGGAGCCCATTGGACGATATATACAGAGAAGGGAATAAAGAGGGTACATTTGTTTATTCCTCCTTGTGATTTTGGAACACCTCTTTGTCACTACTGATTTAAAGGCTGTTTTGGAGTTCTGCTACATGTTAAAACCTTCTGGGTATCCCCCCACACCACCCCCCAACCTCCCTGGAGACAGTCTTATGTCACCCACACTGGCCTCAAACTCACTATGCAGCCCAGGATGACCTAGACCACCCCCCACCCCAATTCTCCTGTCTTCACCTCTCAAGTTCTAGGATTGCAAGTGTGCAGGGCAGGGTTGAAAGCAGGGAACTGGGGTTGCAGCTAGGGACACAGACTAGGTATAGAGTAAGTTGACTGACAGACAGGGCAGTGGACCTCACCTGCAGGAAGGTTCGTCTGTCAGATGCATTGAAGGGATCCAGTGGCTGTTCTAACCACCCTTGTTTGGGGACAGCCCCAGGACCATGGCCTAGACCCAAGCCTGGGTGTAAGGTAGAGCTCTCCTGAAACTTCTGGATGTGTTCTCTCAGGCGCCTGAGAAGAAAGGCTGTGAAACAGGAAGGCATGGGTGTGAGGCTGGGCTCTGTAAGTCTCCCTACCTGACCCTCAACCCCATCTTACCTGGAGCTGACAGTCCCCAGAGGGAAAGGAGAAGCAGGCAACCCAACCATGGCGCCTTGACGGCCATTCTCCCCAGGACTGTGTGTTAGGATGCGTTCCAGGCTCGCTGCTCTTTTTTTCCATCACTGAGAACCTATAATATGTCCCCAGGGCTGCGCTTTGTCTTTCTTGAGAAGCTCCTATTTCGTTTGGGACGCCTCTCTTGACAGGTTAGGCGTCAGTAGTAACTGCTACAGCGTAGCCAGACGCCAGAGGCTGTGGAGGCTGAAAGCCCGGCCAGTACCCTGCCCCCAGCTCCCCCACGCTGTCCTCTCCATCCTCTTCTGGTGCTTCCTGCCTCCTTGCCACAGTCAGCCTTTCCCCTGCTGGTTTCCAGTTACCCTTTTATGCTTTACCTTCTTCCAGCTTCTTCCCTTTTGCCTTAGTGCCTCCTCTCGCACCCCTAGTTTCCCCTTACTCTCTCTTAGTCCTTCCTCTCTGCCTTTTAGCACATCCTTGGTTGTCCCTAGAATCAGTTTCCCTTTTGTTCTTTGGTCCCAAATGTTTACCTTAACTGTTTCCAGGTTTCCCATATCACGTTCACCACTCTCTCTGACCTGCAGTCTGATCACTCTTTCCTTAAAGCTCCGTGCTGCGTATGAACCCAGCGGGCTTGTGCTGCTGCCTCAGAATTCTCACCTGTTTGTCCTCTCCATGAGTTGCTATTTCTTCATAAATCCACAGGACCCTCTCAATCTTTAATGTTCAGAAAGATCTAAGGTGTTTACCTTTCCCCCCCCCCAAAGGCACAAATGGTCTGGGATGTGGTTCAGTTGGTAGGATGTTTGCCTAGCATGTATGGCACCCTGGGTTTAATCTCCAGCACCAAATTAGCCAGGTGTGCTGATGCAAGGCTGGGACACCTGAGTCACATCAGTCAGGAGGTGGACGTGAGTTCAGTCATCTGTAGCTACACATAGCAAGCTGGAGGGCAGCATGGGGTGCAGGAGAAAAAAATTAATTGCCAAAAGTAGTTGTCTTTATCCCTCTTTTAGACTGATGCTTTATTCCTTCCTTTCAAGGCAGTGTGAGAGAATTTAGATTTTTAAACATTATGTGTATGAGTGTTTTGCCTATTTGTATATATGTGGACGATGTTTGTGCCTAGTGCCCAAGGTCAAGAGTGAATGCAAGATTCCCTAGAACTAGAGTTGTGGACGATGGCGAGCCACCGTGGAGGTGCAGCAAGTTTGGCTCTTCTCCAAGAGCGACACATATTCTAAGCTGCCGAGCCATCCGTTCAGTGTGAGAAGTATGAGAAGTGTACATATTTCGGTGTATATATAGTTTGTTGCCCCTCTAACTAGAAAGTAAGCTCAGTGGGTTGGAATGGGATTCTTCTTTCTTCCCCCAGCGAACACTAAGCTCCACCAAACATGTACATTGTAATTACTTGTGACGATTCTTCAATTAATTTTGCTAGATCTTCTTTAAAACTGTATCAAAGTTGCTGAACTTCAGTGCTCTCTCTTCTGATTACCATTTCATTGACTTGTACAAGAAGCCTTTTAAAGGTTTTCCTCTTTCTGTCACATGGTCATTTCCACTTAGCAGACAGGAGATTCCATTAAATATGAGACCAGACATTCCCTGCATGGTTCAGGACACACTCCTGACTCCCCACCTTACTCAAAGTAAAATGTAGCGCATTTAAAGTGGCCTTTGAAATGGCACATAGCCACTCCCCCTCACAGTGTCACACCAAGTCCCTTGCTCCTGGGCTCCTTGTGCCAGCCACACTGACTGAATTGCTTTGTGTTTACACGTCTGCCAGCCAAGCCTCTTCCAAGCTCACTATCCCCAAGCACTGGCAAGTTTTATTCTCTCACTTTCCACACTTTTCCTTTTCTGTTGTCATTTTTTTTTCTTCAGCATTGCAGGAGTCCCGAATAGAAACACAAAAAACAGGGAACATAATAGGTAGGGATGTACTCTTTGTGCTGCACCGAGAGTGGGTTCCAGTCTAATGTAGCATCATAGAAACTAACTTCAGCCTGCCTTCAGAAGTGCTTGCAGCCCTGCCCACTGCCTCCGACAACCACTTCCAACCACCACATGGATCATCTCTGCGTGTGAAGAGGCAGCCTCACAACACGGGAGAGATTGTTGGCTATACATCTGAAAGTGGATTAAAATCTAAAATACTCAAAGAGCTGAAAAAAAAACCTCTAAATGCCAAGAAAACATTACTATTAAAAATTGGGGCATGAAACTAAACAAAATTCTCAAAAGAAGAAATACAAATGGCTGAGAAATAATGTTTTTAAATGTTCAACACCCTTAGCCATCAGGGAAATGTAAATTAAAACTACATTGTGATTTTATTTTACTCCACCCAGAATAAAAATGCAGTGGTACATTTACATGTGATATATTGTTTAGCTGTAAAGAGAACTGCAATTATGAAATTTATTAATCAGTGGCCGAAGCTAGAAACAGTCATTCTGAGTGAGGCAACCCAGACCCAGAAAGACCAACATGTTTGTCTCCTGTGGAGGACAGATTTGAATCTTTAGACATTTGTTTAAGTTGGAATACCTATAGAGGCCAGGAAACAGTGAGGGGTCATAGGAGGTCCTTCAGGGAAAGGGGATAAAACACAAGTAATGGAGAATATAGAAATAAAAAACAGAACAGGCGCCGGGTGTGGTGGCACATGCCTATAACCCCAGCACTTGGGAGGCAGAGGCAGGTGGATTTCTGAGTTTGAGGCCAGACTGGTCTACAGAGTGAGTTCCAGGACAGCCGGAGCTACACAGAGAAACCCTGTCTTGAAAAACCAAAAAACCAAAAAAACCAAAAAAAGCCGGGCAGTGGTGGCACACACCTGTAATCCCAGCACTTGGGAGGCAGAGGCAGGTGGATTTCTGAGTTCGAGGCTAGCCTGGTCTACTGAGTGAGTTCCAGGACAGCCAGGGCTATACAGAGAAACCCTGTCTCAGAAAAAACAAAAACAAAAACAAAAACAAAAACAAAAAACCAAAAAACCCAACAACCCCCCCCAAAAGAACAAAAAGCAAAAAAAAACAAAAAAAAAAAAACAAAAAAAAAACAGAACAGGCAAAAGGAAGGGGCTGGAGGAGGCGGGTGAGGAAGGAGTATGGGAGGGTAACTAACGTTAAAGACCCCACAGAATACATGGTTTCAGAAAGGATCATGTCTCTCTGCTTAGAATCCATAGCTCCCCGTGTTCTGGGAAAATTCGCCTCCCTTGGCCTCACATGAATTCCTATGGCCTATAGAGTGCTGCTCCTAGAGAGTGTTTTTGTTTGTCTTGTTTTTGTTTTATGAGACAGGGTTTCTTTGTTTCTCTGTTTGACAGCCCTGGCTGTCCTTGATGTTGCTTTGTAAACCAGGCTGGCCTAGAGCTCACAGATATCCGCCTGCCTTTGCCTCTGGAATTCTGAGATTAAAAGCATACATCACCACACAAAGCTTTGGATGAGTTTTCTTAGTATACATACACATACACACACATATACATACACACACATACATACACACATATACATACACATACATACACATACACACATATACATACACATACATACACATACACACATATACATACACATACACACATATACATACACATACACACATATACATACACATACACACAAATACACACACATACACATGCATACACATACACACACATACACACACATACACACACATACACACATATACATATATTTACACAAACACATATACACACATATTTGTTAAAGGAGTTTAAATGGAGATTCAGGGAGGTCTGATGTCTTTGGCCTCCATAGGCACCTGAACTCACATGTGCACACACACACACACATACACATACACATAACTAAAATAAATTAAAATCAAAATTAATTTTTTAATAAAATAAATGTTTATGTCCCACATTTAAATTTTCACAATGATTGTATCAAATTATTCAGAATTTATAATCTGCTCAACAATTTCAAGATGATGCTACAGTTTACTTTTCTAAGGATAAAATAATGCTATATTTACAGTGAAGAAGAAGCCTGACTTTCAAGACAATCTCACAGCAGAACGTACAGCATTCTTTTTATTTCCATGGAATGGAGTCATGGACTAAGATGGAAAGATACACACCAGAAATCAACAAATGCTGAGAAAAGAGTTTGAAGACGAAATGAGAACTGAACGTAGGACCTTTTCCCTGCGATCTGTTGCCTGGAGTCAGTACCAGAACTGGATCATATAGTTCTAGGACCAGAGCAAAGAGAGCAGGGCTGGGAAGGGACCACTTAAAGGGTCAACATTAAGTAGATTTCTGGTGGGTTTACATACCAACCAGATATATTTCTTACAAATATACAGAGAGAAGACTTGATTGTTACTTATGAATCTGTCTGCAATATCGTCATTCTAAAATAGGAAAAAAAATTCACTCAGATTCAGATTATGTTCAGTAGAGCAGATTGTGAATTTCACAAAACCTTTACCTCAATCAACTCTCCCTTGACATCCTACCGCCAGTGTCCCTCCTGATAATGGTAGCTGTCCCCGTTTCAGACTCCAGTGACTCCTGCAAATAATACTGGCTTAGGCTACTTAAGCGACAGCAGGATAAGACACACCAAGGACTCTGCAAGTCTGTCCACACTTTATTTTCATACTGTAAGTCTACAAAAATCTGTCTCGTTTTGTTCCAAACGGAAGCAATATGTAGCATTCAGAAACAATCCCAGAGGTTGGGGGCGTGCGGGGGTGGGGGTGGGGGGGGAAGTTGGGGGACGACAGGACAAGACCGGGCCAGACATCCGGATATTCTGATTACTTTAACAAGGTCATCTTCAAAAAGTGGAGCGATTTAGGTTCACAAAGGATAGCGAACAGGTTAGAGGGGACTAGAATCTCCAGGCACTGAAGGAGTTGGGAGAGGGGGTTGGAGCGACACGATGTCTTCCGGAATCAGCTTGGCTGACTCTACAACACACACACACACACACACACACACACACACACACACACGGAAGCGGCCAAGTAGGCTTTAAAATTCCTGGTAGGGGCAGGGAATTACTGAAAGCACTACATTAAAACAACAACCGCAACAGCAATGGAAATGGGGAAGGAGAGAGGGAGATAAGGTTTTAAACATTTAAATATTCTGAAAGTTGTAGCGACGAACTACGAAAATGGGGCTCCGCGGGTGTCCGGAGCAGAAGTCCCGGACCCCACAAAATCCTGGAATTAGGCGGAGGGCGCGCCGCTAGGGCACTGGTGCACAGTCGTTGTCAGAGGTAAGTAATTGGTCTACAGTTGGGCACTCTCCTCGCTTTCCCCAGTGCACCGACGTGATGTTTGGTAGACTGCTAGTTTACCACGATTCCCCGCCGGAGTCACCAGAGTCACCCCTTCTCCGCGGCGGCTCGAGGCTACGGTCCAGCCACTGTCCGCGTTCGTTTACTCCGTGCATGCTACTGGATATGTTCCTTTGTCTAGGACTGGGATTCAGTATGCTTTCTTTGGTGCGATGGTAAAGAACAAATGGTGGAAGCTTACCTCTTGTTCTTCTCTTATCGCTCGGTCCTGTGAGCTTCGATAAGAGGTTTTTCTGCCCCTGACTGGTTTGCTCTCTTGATATTCCCCCCACTTCGGTTGGTGTGATCATTATCATTTATTTCCTACCGCTCACGTATGCACAAATGCACATGCACAACACTAGCTGGGAGAAGCATTTCTTCACCCTTTAAAAGATGTACGCGGTTATCGTTCAAGGAAAAGCAGTTATTGTTCTATCTAAGAATAAAAATAAACTAGTTATGAAAAGTGTGTTTGAAAACTACATACTTTTTAAAAATTAGGAGGAACGATATTTGAAGTTTAAGGGCCTAACTCAGTTAAGGGTAAAATGACTAAGCTCAGTTTTGTATCATTTGTTTTAATTTTGTTTCTACTGGAACAGCCAAAGCAAGGTAATGAATGCATCCTGAGCGCTTAGTTAGGGCTTGCCGCCGCGCCTTCGCAAACAACAGCCACCGAAACAAAAAACAAAGCAAAACAAAAGATAGAAAACAGGCTAAAACAGCTTGGAAGTCAGGCATGGTTACTCCCCCATGTGATCCTAGCATTTAGAAAGCTGAGGCAGGAGGGTTGCCGCTCGTTTAAGGCTCCCCTGGACAGAGTGAATTCCAGGCCGGACTGTTTTGAGGCTTACAACATGGAGGCCTGGGAATGGAAACAAACCTGAAAACCACTGGAAGAAATCTGGAGAGAGCTCGCTTGCAGCCAGCGCTACTTAAAGTGTGGAAGTCTCTTTAAGACCTCATTGGAAATGTCCTTTCGCCTCCAGGCCTCTGTCTCAGAACTAAGAACAATTAGCTTGTCTGTTGTCTTTGTGAATGAGCCACCCTCTCTGCCAGGAGTAAACACCTAGCTGCGTTCAGATGCTTTTATATTTGGCAGTCTGTGCTTGAAGAGTAAAATAAACTTCTGTGTAACTTGAAAAAAAACTGAGAGATGTTTCCGCCCGGTTTCGAACCGGGGACCTTTCGCGTGTTAGGCGAATGTGATAACCACTACACTACGGAAACACCCATGTGTGAGGGCTTCTTTTCTTAGCTAATTAAAAATACACCATACTGTTTTCTTCTGATTCTTAAATTCAACTGCTTAAATTAAAGCTGAAAGGCTAACCACGAAACAGGTAAAGCTCCTATGTAGCGGCAATTCCTTCTACAGGAACTCCAGGCACAAAACCCCAGGTCGATTCCTGGCTAATTTTATTTAATGGAATCTCCTTATGCATGCACGCTCCCTGCAGGCTTCTCGGAATAAGCCTATCTTACCTTTCCATCCTTAGGCTAAAACACCAGACTGGTGTCATTCCAACATTTTCAGGAACTTCTCAGGGAGATGCTCTTGACTATCTGACACAAAAGGCCAAGGTATTGTTTGCAAAGAGGACATAAGAGATAAGTGGCTTGGGTGTGTTTGAGGAGCCAAATTTATTCAGTATGAGCCATTATGAATGTTCTGATAATAAGTATATGTAGATTGCAGCACCGTTTGGTCACTTCCTTGTTCCTCAGGGTTGGGCAATCACACAGGAAAGCAGACTAAACCTAACTATAACGATGGCAAATTGAACGGAGCCTTTTCTCTTTGTGCCACACAGCAGTGTGCAGAACATTTGAAGTGCTGAAAGTCGTCAGCACAGGAACACCGAAGGAAGACAAGGCAGAAGGAATAGCATTGGAAGCTCAGAGATGGTTAGTAAGGGGGACTCTTACTATGTGATGTTGTTTTTGGACTTTCTAAGTCACATATACTCCACTACTTTTCATGGCTGCGTAGTATTTATCACTCTTTAGCTAGTTCCTTATCCAATGATGGCACCAATGTTGAATTTGATTTAGAAAGGTCAATGTTAATGCTACCGTTAATATCTACCTACCTATGACTCTGTTTCTTTGAATATTGGCTGTGAGAGTCATACCAAACTAGGAGAAGAATATCTAGATAACTAGATGTAAGGAACTTTTGTCTTTGAGACAGGGTATCTTTTAGCCAAGGCTGGCCTTGAACTCTTGATCCTTCTGATTTGGTGCTGGGATTTCAGATGGGCACAATCATTTAGATATAGATATTCTAAACTTGATTATAAGGTTTTGGGGTGCTTTCATGAATGATTGCCACAGTGTAGCTCCCACCAGCAGATATGAGAGAGTTGTTATATCTGCCCTATGTCTGTTATTATTCACACATCCAAGTTTCTTTTTCTAAACTTCTTTACATACATAAACCTATGTATGTTTCTATTATTTTTTGCTATACATGGAAGGCCAGAAGAGAGCCCTGAACTATGGACCTAGAGTTAGAGGTGCTTGTGAGATGCTAACACAGGAGCTGAAGATCAAGAGCCACAAACACTCTCAAGGACCAAGCCGTCTCTTCAGCCCCATATGTATTCAAACTCTGGAGACAAAGGCTTAAAAAATAAAGCCCATGCTGGGCAGTGTTGGCGCATGTCTTTAAACCCAACACTTGGGAGGCAGAGGCAGGTGGATTTCTGGGTTAGAAGCCAGCCTGGTCTACAGAGTGAGTTCCAGGACAGCCAGGGCTATACAAAAAACCCCACAAATGATTCTACTGTATAGTGCAAGAAACACAGTTCAAAACCTGTTCTGAACTATTTTAAAAACCTGTTCTGTCTATCAGTGTAATTGGGACTCATTTTTGATGTTGTCCTTCTTTATACACTCGCCCTCTGATCCCAGCCCTGACAGGCCATGATTTCACTTAATATACAGAGATCTAATTGTTTTAATCAGATATGAGGTTTTTCTTTTTTTTTACTTTTTAAGCAGCACCACAAGGCTTTGTTTCTGTTGCCTGCGCTCTTAAACCTAACTCCAGATTTCATAGATGCAACTTCATAACCACTCAGCCCACATTTAAAAGCTGGGACAGTGTAACAGAATATAGCATTTCTACTGCTGCCTGGCTCAGTGGACTTAAAAATCAAAGAGATATAAGTTTGTGCATTCAAGCTTTGCACCCCTTGCTAAAACCTTGCGCTCCTCTTCTCTTCTGAGGAACACCTGTTCCTTATGCAAACTTAGAACTTTTGAATGTTTCATCTTACCGTAGCTCTGACAAGCGATATCAAGCAGGCACTTTTGGACCTTTTAGGCTATTGGGGTGGGGGATAGGCAGGTTAAGTGTAGATCTAGAGAAACTTGGATGCCCTCGCTCCTCTGGGATCAATGAGGAAAGAAACTCAACTCTCCATTGGGATTAAGCTTCTCCAGGATCCTGCAGGAGAGCTGACAGAAGTAGGACAGTCTCACAGGAGGGTTTAGCCAGAAAGTTTAGGAAAACATCAGTCAACAAATAGTGGAGTTTTCAATTTACTAAATGAGGAGACAGCCCAATAATCAAAGATAATTCTAAAAAAAAAGGGGGGGGGTGATTACTGTTTGAGAAGAGAAAAATGTAATTGGAGAATCTCTGTGTGTAATGATTCTGTCTGTCCTTCTTCACAGTGGGGTGTGTTCTTTTTTGGGGGGGGGGGTTCGAGACAGGGTTTTTCTGTGTAGCTCTGGCTGTCCTAGAACTCACTTTGGAGACCAGGCTGGCCTCAAACTCAGAGATCCACCTGCCTCTGCCTCCCAAGTGCGCCACCACCGCCTGGCTGGGGTGTGTTCTTAATGTCCTTTTACCACCTTTGTATTGCAGGCTTAAGGAGAAACTGCTGAGTTGTTTCTGAAAGCCGCACACCCACACCCGCAGTGAGTGAGCATTTACATTCCTCCACAGCGTCAGTGAGCATTGCTATTTTAAGCTCCAGTAAACATCCAGGCATTTCAGTGACTTTAATTTGTATTTCTAAAGACTTAAGCATCTTTTCTTGTGTTTATTTAGTATTTGTATGCATACTTTTGTGTGTGCTAAAATATTTGCTCATTTTTATTTTGATTTTTTGAGACAAGTCCTGGGATGATGGTGAACTCCAGATGCACTTCCCTTGATTTTCAAATGTTGGGATTACAACCTAGCATCACGCTTTGCAAACACCTCTTCTAATTATAAAGCATGCCTGTCTGCCATTCATAGAGGTCCCAATTCGTCAAGTTTTTTGAGAGTCTTGTTAATCTATGTTAAAGGGGTTTTTCTTCTTTTTCTATTTTCAGTAAGAATGTGAAAATTTCTGAGTAGGTGATACTATGAACTCTATAATTTCTGCGCCACACTGTGGCGTGTGTGTGTGTGTGTGTGTGTGTGTGTGTGTTGGGAGGAGGGCTTGGAGTTGGCACAGAATCCACCCAGACACCAAATTCTCAACACAAAGGAACTTTATTACTTTGGAGGAACAACGGGGCTGGGAATCAGCTGCCCCTGAATCAGATTAAGATAATAGCAGGGATTTCTGCCAGATTGGTTTTTAAGGAGAAAAAGGGAAGTCTGTGCTAGGATGAGTTGCTAGGTCCTGATTGGAGATGTTATTTAGTCTCAGGAATAGGTCAGTAGTCAAATAAAGAAATAGACGTTGGGGGTTAGCCTTAGGAATGTAATCTAACAGCTTAGCAAGGGAGAGGGAGGGAGAGAGAAAGGGCAAAACCTACCAGCACCATGTTTGCCATGCTCCGGCCTGTTAGAGAGCTCTTCACTTAGAGTCAGCAAGTCATTATAGTCATAAAACACACAGTTGTATCTCCCCAGGGAGCTGTCCTGTTCTCGCTTCTGGGGAGCTCATCTTTATTTTCCATGTGTGGGTGAAATCACACGTTTATATGGCCAGGTCCCATTTCTGCCTGGATGCCTTTCCTTAGATTTCAGAGTACATGGGTTACTAGGATACCTCAGCTCATATATGGTTCAAGAAATTAATTATACATCCCTCAGTTATCTGCACTCCTTAAGTTAGGCGGGCACTCCAGGTTTCAACACAGCGCTGAGTGTACGTGCAGTGGATAACCAAGCAAAGGAAAATTCTCACACTTTCAAGTTCAGTCGGCCTGGTCATTTTGCTGGATTTGCAGGCACCTTAGCCTTAAGAAAACCGACAGGAGGGGGAGGCAATGAGCCATCCCTAAGTAGCCAAAGTGCCTTGAGGAGGCCAGAACAGCTGCATTCAGCGACGCTACGCACAAACTACACTCGCTGTGGATCGAGACGGGAAAATCAACGGTGCTCCAAAAACCCCTTTCTCTCTTTTCACGCACTCTCTCAATTGAGCGTGGAGTAGACGCTGTCTGGGCGAGGCGTAACGCCTTTCTTTTAATTCCAGCTCGGCTTGAAACTCCAACTTATCTGATATGGATAAGTTATGGAGAATCCGGCGTGGATCGCAATTTAGTTGCATTTTAATTTAGTCTGTGTTCCTTCCGGGTTTTGTCTTGACGACCTCTCCCCTTCTCCAAGTTTCAAGCTCACGTCCCGGAAAACGTAAGAATTGTAGATCCACCTGCTCAAACACTGTCCCAAAGCTGCACTTCCCGGTCTTCCTATACTCTCTGACTCTTATTTTATCTGGGTTTTGTCTGGGATCGGTTTCAAATATGAAAGTTTCATAGCCCGCTTTCTCGAGTCAGGCTCTGTCCCTGCCCTCCCACTCAGGGAGATGCTCAGAGACAGAAGTATAGCCAACTGTGGAGCCCCGCTCCGGGCGGGGACGGGTGGTTGGGGATGAGCCAATAAAATATTGATCAATTTATAGTTTTTTCCTCTGCTACTATGATTTTCGAAATAAAGTTCAGCCTTTTAAACTGTTCAATTTAGTGGTTATTCGTGTATCTGTAGTACAACACCGTCGTTGTTTCCTGACTTCAAAATTATCTTTCTCCATGACCTGGGAACCAGTGATACGTCCTAACTGCAGGTTTGGTGCTCTGGACAATTCATTTCAATAACGGCGTGCCGTATGTACCTTTTGTATTTATTGACTTCCTCAACACAGTGCTTTCCAGTTCCTCCTATTTGATGTTTCAAGACTATAGTTAGTAATAGTATGTTGTTCAATAATGTAAGCCAAGACTAAGATTTAGTAAGAGCCAGATCAAGGCTTTTCAAGACTTAATCTGTTAGTTTTAGGGATCTGAATACATGAACAGAAATGTCTCTAACATTTAAAGAAAAAGTGGTCGAGCCAGCCAGGAGTCGAACCTAGAATCTTCTGATCCGTAGTCAGACGCGTTATCCATTGCGCCACTGGCCCACCATGCTAGATGCTGTCTACTCGACGTCTTATTAGCTGCAACCTTAAATTAATTATAGCCCTCATTTCAAGATAAGTAGATTCAACAAATGTTTGATTTGCACAATTTACACCACTTGTGTTACAGAAGCTCGTCTTTCCATCTTTGAAATTTCCATTATTAACACAAGCAGTTGGTTCCTCTGACATTAACCCCTACCGCCAGCCGGTTGACAGAATGAAAAAGTAAAACAAAAATTCACTTTGTCCTCTCCTTTCCTTGTTTCCTCCTTTTACTTTTAGATGTTTAGAAACTATCATTTTGTAGCCCTGACCGGCAATTCTTTGCCTCAGCCTCCTGGAGTTCTGGAATTACAGGCGTGCACCACAAAGTTAAGTTTTTTTTTTATTTTTTTTTAATTTAATTTAATTTTATTTTTTTTTAAATTCACGCAGCAATTTGGAAGTCCAGGGTGTAGTTGAAAATTAAGCTGAGGCAGACGTGGTGGCAAGCCTTTGGATACCAGCATTCCGGATTTAAAATATAAAAGAAATTATATGTTCTGAATATTACTTAAGTGTTCAGTGTGAGCGAAAGCACTTAAAAATGTACTTGTAAGAAGAGACAAATGTTTCTGGTGTAGCTGGGGGTCAGCCTGTATGCTGAATGCCGCGGGGCGCCTTTAACCCATTTCTACCTGCCTGGCTCGTCAGCTGAGCTCAGTAATTCTACTCGGAGCCGGTTCCCAACAGCTTTTTTCCCCCTTTGGTTTTAGATTGTTTTGTTTCTTCTTTTTAAGTACCACTATTTAAACAAGTATTTAAAGTAACCATTTGCCCTTCCTCCCCTCCCCTCCCTTCCTCTTTCTTCCCTCTCCTCCCCTCCTTTTCCCCCTTTCTTTCGTGTTTTGTTTTATTTTGTTTTTCGAGAGTTTCTCAGTGTTGTCCTGACTGGGAACTCGCTTCGTAGAACAGGCAGTCTTTTTGCCTTCTGCCTTCCAAGTGCTGGGATTAAAGGTGACCAGTGAGTGGCATTTCTAACGGAAGAACGGAAAGTTTAAAAATTAAAAAAAAAAAAAGTGAGCGCAGGAATAAAAGGAACTTCTTTTTGCTTGTATTTAATTGACAAGGAGACCAGATTTGTACAAACAGCTGTTGTTGAAAAGCTGCGTCTGAAGCTTTCATACGCTGTGAGCAGGATTTGAACCTGCGCGGGAAAAACCCATTGGATTTCGAGTCCAACGCCTTAACCACTCGGCCATCACAGCTATCCCGAGCCCAATTTGTGTTATGTCATATATATATATATATATTAAACAAATAATTAAAAACCGGTTCTTTGAAGGCAAAATACATACTCTGGAAGCACTGGACACTGTAATCCCATCAACGCCAGACACTCCCATCTATTAGGAAGTTTCTTCTCAGCAATACACAAAAGGCAATCACTTCATCAAACCCTAATCAGATCTCGTCCCTAAATCTTACTCAAGTTGACCCTATTCCTGTAGGCTTTTAAAGGGGGAACAATATTCCAGCATACCAGAATTTCTGGTTTTAGTCTTTTCTCTCCCACTTCTGGTTTTCTTAGATTGCCGAGTTTTTCTTCATAGATGTGGCAGGGAATAGAGTTTGATTTAGTTGTACGCACATTTACAATCTTAAATAAGATTGCTTTCTCCATACAGTTCAAGAAACACTGCTCCCAAGGGAGATATTTTGATAAGTTATATCCATACTCAAAATTTATGTGCCTTCTGAGGCAGTATTTCTACAAAGGTGCAGGATCTGTCTGCATTTGTGAGTCAAGATCATCCTATTCTGAATATGCAGGATTGGGAAAAACATTAGCAATGTGTTTTTTAGAAATAATTCTCTTGTCAGCGTTGAACAATTTAGAATAATTTAACATGCTACTTTTTGACAACACACACACACATTTAATATGCATACTTAAGAGTTGGCTGTAGTTACATACCTGTAATCATAGCACCTGAGACGTGGAGGTAGGAAGAGCATAAATTTTAGGCAATCCTCCATAACATAGTAAGTTAGAGGCCAACCTGGGCTACATGAAACCCTGTCTTCGAGAGGGGGGGGGAGAGAGAGAGAGAGAGAGAGAGAGAGAGAAAGAGATGAGAGTATGAGATGTGTTTGTGCACCTCTATCTTTAATATGAAATAAAAGTTGAGATCAAAGTATTTTGAGTACTACCGTGGGAGTATATGCATGTATTTACATGGGAGATCAGACATCTATTTTTATAAAATATCACTCCAAGAACTGGGTATGATGGCACGCACCTTTAATCCCAGCACTTGGGAGGCCATGGTAAGCAGATCTCTGAGTTTGAGGACAACCTGGTCTACACAGAGAGTTCCAGAACAGCCAGTGGTATATGCAGAGAAACTGGAAAAAAGACATCTCAAGAATACATAATTCAGGAACAGTTGAGACAAGATGGTTCCTTCAACGGCTTTGAAGATTTTGTGAGATTAAAATGGTAAAATACACCCTGTGTAAACTGTTACAACTTCTACTTGATGCCAGTGCCCCTATGAGCACTAATTAGGATCTGTTGCATGTTGTCATTATTAAAGTTTCTCCTTTATTAAGCTCTGAATTCTTGTGTGTGTGTGTGTGTGTGTGTGTGTGTGTGTGTGTGAATTCTTGCTGGGAGGAGGTGTTCAGCTATTATAGTATAATCCGCTTGAGATGTCTAGCAGGATGCCACAAACTAGAAGGCTTGCAAAGCAACATGCATTTTCCCAGACTCTGGAGGCTAGGAGTCCAAAGCGTCGCCAGGGCCAGGCTTTGGCAAGGCATCTATCTCTTCCTGCTTTCTTCCTGCGTTCTTGTGAGATCTTCCCTCTGTGTGCATGGAGGGAGGCCCCTGATGTTTTACCTGGCCTCCTAAGCACACATGCTGCACTGGATTACAGCCTCACTTTGAGATGTTATTTAGCTTTAATTACCATCTAAAACTTCCACCTCTCCATGTCATCACACCGGAATGAACGTGGGCTTCGAAGGAATAACTCTCCAGGAAGACACAATCAGCCCATGAGAAGACCCGGCGTGTCTTTGCTAATCTGGTGCCCACATTTGATCCTATTACTCTGACTTCTACTTGTCACTGTGATGTCTAGTAAGAAAGAAAGCGTCCCTGTAGAGCACACGAGGGCACCGGAGCTGTATGCTGAGTATTCCTCACAACAACGATGGAAGGTCCTCTGGTGAAGCTCACCAACCTCAAGAAGGTCCTAGATCTGATATAAATCTCATTTTAGCCTTTAAAACTCCTCAGCCTGTAAGCATTTTCCTCTACAGAGATATTTCATTTCATTTGTTGAGTTGTTCTTACTGTGGCTCAGGCATTAATCCACCAGGACCCTTACAAACATTCCCATTCCCCTGGAGCTGTAGCACGGAACCAGCTGAGTTTGCTCTGATGCCGTGTTCATAAGCCTTCTTCACTGATCCCACACTCTTAAAGTCTATTCTCTTTCAGATTTGTTAGATTTACATTAGCACACATTGGCATGGTGGCTTGAATCTCAGTAGCTAGGAGGCTACAAGTTCTAGACCTGCCTGGGCTGTAATATAAAGCCCTATGTGTGCGTATATATGTATGTGTGTATATATGTGTATATGTATGCATGTATGCATGTGCATATCTGTGTGTATGTCTGCGTGTACGTGTGTATATCTGTGTGTATGTGTATGTGTGTATGTATGTATGTATGTATGCATGTGCATATCTGTGTGTATGTCTGCGTGTACTATGTATATCTGTGTGTATGTGTGTGTATGTATGTATGTATGTATGAAGACTCAAATGACACAGGTCTTCTGGCATGTATCACACCTCCTCAAAGGTCACACTTTGACTTTGCCTTCAAGGGTCAGTGACACATCCTGAGGACTATCAGGAGAGTCTCGGTGGACAGCTCCAGCGGTGACCAGCTATCACTAGGAGTCAAAGCTGGAACCAGGGATTCATTTCAGAAAATGTGGTTCTGGAAGGCCATAGTCTCCGCCTCCCAATCTTACTTTATTACAGATAAAAGTCCTAGACTTCATCAATACCCCAGCCATCTCTCACCTATTAAAGTTTCTTCCCCGTTTTACCTACTATCCCCCTGCCTTGTGGGGGAGAAGAAATACACGTCTGCTCAATCACCACTGGAAGACTCATGACTCAGCCTTGTAAAGAGAGGACAGAGAGACAAGAGACATTTTTATTAGTAGTTTTAAAAAAGAGAGTTAAATTGGGCAGAGGTGGTGCACGCCTTTGATCCCAGCACTTGGGAGGCAGAGGCTGGCAGATATATGATTTCAAGGCCTGCCTGGTCTACAGTGTCTACAGGTCTGGGGGCAGTCAGGGATATACAGAGAAATGTTGTCTTGAAAAACCAAAAACCAACCAACCAAACAAAAACCCCTAAAAACAACAAAAAAAATCTCTCCAAGATTGATATGGTCTTAGATAGGTATGCACAAGTGTAATACCATTACCAAACAAGTACAGAAGGAAGAAAGGAATGAAGGAAGGAAGAAAGGAAGGGAGGAAGGAAGAAAGAAAGAAAAAAGAGAGAGAAAGAAAGAAAGAAGGAAGGAAGGAAAGAAAGACTTTAAGGATTGCCAGTCACAAAGAAACAGGCAAAACATGTTAGGTTTGATGAAGACAGGCTAAATTATTTGGATAAGAATATATGATCAGATGAAAATGAACTGGGGTGGGGTGGGCACTTAATTAAGATCTGTACAGATTATTTTCTGTGTTCTTGAGTTCTTTGTTTTGAATAATAAAACAGAAACATGACACTATTGTGATTTTACAAAGGCCTCATAAGAAGACAAATGTTTCTTTAAGGGCAAAGTCACGCCTTTCTGTATCTAAATTCTGTTGTAGATGGCAGTATTCTTTCAAGGTTTCATTTGTGTCTCCGAATTTTCCAGAAAACTGCCACAGGTGAGTATGTGGAGTTGATTGCCTGCAAAGGAAATAAGGCTTATAGTTACAAGCGGTGCCTAGGGCCCCTGACCCTCTCCTGGGCTCAGAGTGTGCATTTCAGATTCCCTAAGAGTCATTTTCTGTCACCAAGAATGAACATTCAGGTGCGTGGAACCTATGGAAGTTATCTTTGTAGACAGCGTGCGGAGTCTGAGAATCCTCTTTTGCAGAATGTGTCTTTAGCTTTGCTTGCACGCTTGGAGTTTGAAGAAGAGGGTAGTCGGATAGAATCTTTGATTGGTTATTATTTATAAACAGAAGATTGAGAGAAATCTGCTGCCTATTAAAGGTGAACATTTCTCAACTAGCCCATAACGAGAAACCCTAATAGGAAGCTTTCTTGCGTATACATGGGTGTGACTATCAGAGGACCCCGCTACAGGGTTGTTTCCGTAGTGTAGTGGTTATCACGTTCGCCTCACACGCGAAAGGTCCCCGGTTCGAAACCGGGCGGAAACAAGTAGGCTTACTTTTTTTTTTTTTTTTTTCCTGAATCAAATTTTGTTTAGATCATGAAAGCACATTCCTCGATGGCCGGGTGCTCTGAGACCTGCTCTCCATCTGCCTCAGCACGGTTTCCTCTACACTGAAGAAGCGTCTGAAGAAGCGTCTACCCGCGATTCTTTGGCTCGATGGTTTTGCACCTGGATCGAGGTGCAAAGGAGAAGCGTTACAGGCCCAGCCGGCGTTTGGGAGCTGGGAGGGGGACGAGTGGTCTTGGAGCGAAGGAGGGGCAGATGCCAGGCCTCAAAGTTAACACAACCACACAGCACCAGATACAAATTACAGGATCTTAACAGCTACTAGGTTTTTAACGTTTAAGAAAAGGCATTCATGTGGAATTATTCTATTTGGTAATCAGTTACATAAATGCTATCTTTTAACCCAAACAGGACTACGAGTATAAAAGTGACATGGCAATTAATATAGAACTAATTGAACAGAGAAGGATATAGACAATTTCAATATTTCTGTCGTCTTTTGATTAAGAATTAATTAATTAATTGGCTAATTAATTAATTAATTTTTAGGCAGAGCCTCACTATGTAGCCTTGGATGATCTAGAACTCACTATGTAGACCAGGTTTGCTTGCTACTCAGAGACCTCCAACTGCCTCTGTCTCTGGAATATTGGGATTAAAGATGTAAATCTTCACACTCCAGGATTTTTGCTTTTCTCTTTCTTTTTCTTTCTTTCTTCCTTCCTTCCTTCCTTCCTTCCTTCCTTCCTTCCTCCCTCCCTTTCTTTCTTTCTTTCTTTCTTCCTTCCTTCCTTCCTTCCTTCCTCCCTCCCTCCCTCCCTCCCTCCCTCCCTCCCTCTTTCTTTTCCTTCCTTCCTTCCTTTCTTTCTTTCTTTCTTTCTTTCTTTCTTTCTTTCTCTCTTTCTTTCAAAGAGACATTTCACACTGTCACTTGGGATCAACTGGAATTTCCTATGGCCCATTTGAGTCCATTCTCAAATACAATGAAATTCTCTGCTTCAGCCTTCTGAGTGCTGGAATTCAAGGTGTGAATGAATCACTGTGTCCTGCTAAGAAATGGTTCTGATTTTATTAAAATTTTTTATATTATTCTTAAGATACACAGTGCTTAATCTAAAAAAAAATGCTACGTAGACAACAGAACAGTTAACCTGGTTACTGTATTTAATACAAGAAATCCTGACATTTGTCTCATGATTTTTTTTTTTTTGAACCAGCTGTTTTCTTTTCACACAATAACTTCCCTCAGGTTGCATTCAGGCATTAAGACAATTTTCCTTTGCTTTGGTGCTGAGGAAACACAGCCTTGCCCGAGTTACAGAACATCCACCTGGGGAGACAGACACATCCTCAGCCTCAGGGTATGCACAGTCAGCTCCGCCCTTCCCCTGCCCGGACTCCTGCAAGACTCGTGTCCTAAGAGTTGTGACCTTGCCTAAAATCCATCTGCAGAACAGAACCGTGAACCAGCTGTGCTTGCTAATTTTAAGCATCATCTTAACAGCATCGAGGTGTTCAGATACTTAGGCATCGCATCTTCTGCTTCTGCTTGGGTGGTGTTTGGATGGGGCATGTTTACATTGGTGGACCTTTAGAGAGTATGTGCGTGGGTATCACACAGACAACAGCAGATGTGAGTGTCACAGGGGATTCTGGGCAAGTGGCTCCTCTCAGCAGCTTCCTTTGCAGGGAAATATAACCATTGGTTGAGTCTACAGCCTGCCAGCACCCTTCATCAGAATTTGGATTTGACAAACCTTGGTTAAAATACTATTGAATGACAATGTTAAAACCATGGTGAGAAAGGCTATTCGGGACCATCATGGTAGGCACAGGGAGCACTGAAAAAGAGTCTTGAGCTAAGGGAGATTGAGCTCTACCCCACATATAGCACAGGCCAGTGGCAACATAGCGAGGAGCTGTTTGGGTCAGTGGGGCTGATGGAGAGAGCGTGGGGCTTAGTGGGCAGTGTGGGGCTAGTGGGCAGGGGGGTATTTCTCACTAAAGTGGCTTCATATGCATCTTGATGGTGACAATCCAGAGAGAGCCAATGTTGTGCAGAGGAGGGTGGCAGACAAGGAACTCTATACGCTATCAAGGTAATCAATTTTAGGACTCCCACATTTTCTCTTGATGATGACTCACTTTGTAGACTTCTTTACTGGAAATGAGTTTTACAAGGAAATACATAAATGAGCAGCAAACCAAAGGATCTTTGCCAACCCCTCACAACCATGTGAGCCAGTTTCTTCAAACAAAAGTCTTTCTGAGTATGTGCACATTTCATTGTTCTGTTTTTCTGGAAAACTCTAATCAAGTCTCTACTATTTTAAATAATTAAGTTCCTTAAGAATTCTCACAGAGAGCAGCCATGTCCACAGCATCTGTGACAATTATGAAGCAAAAATCAGAGGTTCAAGGTATTCTTTGGCCACACTGCCAGTTCAAGAATAGGCCAGGACACAGGAGACTTTCAAAAAAGTCAAAAGCCAAACCAGAACGAAGCTGAAAATGTAAAGCAAACAAAACTCCTCAAGTACAACAATAAAAACTCCAAACTACCCAGCCAAACAAATAAAGACAAAAAAGCTTACACGTTTCATTTGGGAAGTGGGTGAGTAAACACCAGACCCTTAGGTTCACCAGTTAATATGATTAAAATACCTTTATTCCTCTGAGTAGTGAAGTATAAAATTGGAAATTTTATATTCACACAGTTTGGAAAAATGAGTTCCATCTGACAGTAAAGTCGCAGAACCCGTCTGAGAAGTGCCTTTCACGAAAGTCACCGTGCTTCTGAGGCAGGTGCTGGGCTCTCCTACAGAAGGCAGACAACGTCAAAGCCGAGATTCCATTGCATTGCGGGAGACCTGCCTTGGCTAGCTACGTGCTTGCGAAGGGGGAGGGGCCAAAACAAACATCACGTTACTTGGGCGCCACCGTGCGTCCTCCTGAGGTACTGCGGCTATCGGCTGTTTTCTGCCCGCTGAGCCTCAAGTCCTGGGGGCAACCGTGAAGGTGCCGCGCCGGGCCACGAGACCCCGCGCCGGGCGCGGATGAGAGTGATCCCCGGGCTCCGACGCGCAAGAAGTTTTCCAGATCCGGATTCGCAGTTTGACAAATTCCATTTCCTGCGGAGAAGCAGAGTTGTGTTCATGCAGGAACATGAAAGGGTGGCTGCTTGTCTTTTTGATTTGTCTATATTTTAAAAGAACAACAATAAAAAGATTTCCACATTTTATAAAAAGACAGACGGTAGTTACATACCGTTAAGTATACGTAATACAAAGCCCTTCCCACGAGCTGGCCGGTTAGCTCAGTTGGTTAGAGCGTGGTGCTAATAACGCCAAGGTCGCGGGTTCGATCCCCGTACGGGCCAGTATAGAATATTTTCTTCCATTTTATTTACTATGTCACGTTAGCTGTTGCCTTCAGCCAAAATAGAACTATCCCTCTCCGTACCCTAAAATCCAGCCCAGTATACTCACACATAGGAACCCTTTTGGTTAGGCTCTGAGGTAGTTACTGGCGTATAAGTGACCAAGCTTCCGAGGGAGCCTCAAAAACAAAACTGTAGACAAAACCCACTTAATATGGATGCATTTATTTATATTTCCAAACAAGAAAGATCCGCTGTGATTTCATAAGAATGAAGACAATAAACTCAGTGTGGATGGAGGTTCATGGCTCTCAGCTCTTGGGAGTGATGCCAGGGGCATCAGAATCCAGAAAGAGTGAGACCTAGTTCTTCTGTAGCACTCAAAATAATAACGATAATTCGGATTCCTTAGGAGTCTCAAAACACAGAATGGTCAGGGTATAAGTTTCAGCATAACTTTTTCCATGCTTTCAAAAGTAAAAGTGAATCCTACTCCAAACCACATGGCACGGCTTATTAATTCGTTTTTTAGGCGTTGGTCGTCAAAGTCATCATTCGACTGAAAATGTTTGCTGGCACAGGCTAAGGGATCGCAGCCTGAATTCCATGACAGAACTTGAGATATCACTTTGCTGCAAGACAATTCTCGCACAGTGCAAATATTCAGTCGTTGAACTATCAGCAAACCCTTCGCTGTTTACTAACTCTTCATTTCCCCTTTCTCACACTCTGTGCCACGAGGCATTTGCCCTTTAGGAGTTTCTCCGTGGGCAGCAGAGCTCAATCCGAGACACCACGGAAGATGCGTCCTCCGAAGCATTCTCAACACATTTACAGAAGGTACGGAGAAAAAAACAAAAAAACAACAAAAAACCTACAAGAGGCCCTGCTGGGATTCGAACCCAGGATCTCCTGTTTACTAGACAGGCGCTTTGACCAGCTAAGCCACAAGGCCTCCTATAGGACCCTGTTCAATTCTATGGTATATATAAGGCTTATGCAAAATAAAGCATTTTCCCGTGTTTACTTGACTTTGCACCAAAGAAAATACACGTATTGTTTCCAAGTTCAATAATTTTTTTCTTTTTTTCTTTTTTCTATTTTTTAAAATATAGATTAGAGTTTATTCAGGGCATGGGGAGGGGAGTCAAGAAGGTAGTGGAGACGGAGGGGAGGGGGAGCAGCTCTGAGCACGCGGAGAGAGGGGGGAAGGGAATGGGGAGCGAGTGGGAACAAGAACAAGAAATATTTTCTTAAATGTAGGTTTGAAATTGATTTCAAGTCGAAATGTCTGAAAATTGTATTTCATGGTTACTTGCGCCTCCTAGCGGAAATATTGGATACTCAGTACATTTTAACAATTTCTTCATTTTGCTCACGAAAGCTGTCCCATTGGGCTTCAGTTTGTCTTTTCCAGGTACTGGAGATAAAACAACGCACAAAACAACAAAACTCTATTTCACTTCTGAGTAACATATCTGTGTAACAGCTGCTGGCCGTCTTGGGGGCTGACTGACTTGTAGACGAGGCCGTCCTGGAACTCACAGAGATCTGCTTGCCTCTGCCTCCTGAGTGCTGGGCTCAACACGTGCACCCAGAGTGTGAGTGACGCTTTTTTACGAACCACTGACATTCGCTTGTGTACACCTAGATCATTTCTAACAGCCCATAAACCGCCCCCCCCCCCCGCGGGTGCCGCCACGCCCTGCTCGTCCCAGGGGTGAAGCTGGTGTCCGCCGTCTCCCAGCTCCCTCTACGCTCACCGGCAGGTTCCTACTGTGATGTCAGAAGTGGGTTGGCTAACGCACCCAGCTTGTTTTTAAACAGCTTATATTCCCCACCAGGACTTTGTACTGTTCATTCCTGTCGTCTCTTAAATTCAGCCGTCTGCTTGGAAATGTTTAGAGTAATGTATAATGTGTATAGTGACAAATAGTGCATAGACTGAAGCTCATTTATGTATGTATGTGTATATATATACATACATATATAAATATAATATACATATTATACATATATAATATATGCATGTATAATATATCATATATAACATATATAACATATAACATATATAATATATTATATTATATTATACACATATAAATACAAAATACATAATATATTATACACATAAATACATAAATACATAAAATAAATATATAATATATAATATATATTATAAATATAATTATATAATATATAATATGATTATATATTATATATTATATATACAATTATATATAATATATAATATACAATCATATTATATTATACTATACACATATACATACATATACACACACACACACACACACACACACACATATATATATATATATATATATATATATATGGATTTTGGTCATCCACTTTTATGTTAGACTCTGGAGTTGGATTTCTTTTGTGCAGCGCTGGGGACTCAGGGTCTCTCGCATGCACGGCAAATACTCTCTCAGCCGATCCATGCTCCCAGTCTTTTGGCTTATGTCTTAGGGTTTTATTGCTGTGAAGAGATACTAGGATCATGGCAACTTTTATAAAGGAAAATGTTTAACTGGGGCCGGCTGACATTTCAGAAGTTTAGTCCATTATCATGGCAGCATGCAGGCCAACCTGGTGTTGCAGAAAGAGTGGAGAGTTCTACATCTTGATCTGAAGGGAGGGAGCGGAAGGGCACTGCCACACCAGTCCTACCTTAGCACCACATGGAGGAAGGGACGTACTTCCTAACTGTGCCACTCCACATGGGCCAAGCATTCAAAACCACACATCTATGGGGCCAATCCCATTCAAACTACTGGAGCTTGCATCTTACACGCGAAGTTTTCTCCTTGTTTATCTATGTTCTGTGTGAGGCTGACCCATGTTTTCCTGACGAGGCACAGGAGGGGCATTTACGTGTTCTAGTCTAGTGGATTTTGGATTTGGTTATATCCTGTGCCTGCTACTCTGCTGACTTTGTCAATAACACCCTGAACATCAGATCCTTGGCTTTGTGATGATCAGATTTATTTTTTTCTTCCTCTTAGTTGTACCTTTGATGTTACTGTAGGAGGGTAAAGTTTTCTCCATACTGTCTCAGGGGACAGGACGCCATCATTGGTTTTTCTACCCTTTTCCCTAGGATAGCACCCAAACCTGTTCTAGAAACTCAGGGTCCAGGATGCTCTGTGAGAAGGGTTCTCGCAGTTGCTGGCTGGCTTCATACAGAATCTCAACTTGAACTTTGGTCGTGCTGAGTGGTCTCTGGGTTTTTACGCCATAACTCCATATAAAAGGACTCTTCTTTTTCTACTGTGAGGTTAAAAACAGTTATCTTCAAAATAGTATGTCTAGGATTTAATTTTTAGGATATTGAGTTACGTAGATAAATACCTTAGGTTCTTTTTATATTAAAAAGAAACCCAGCACCATAGGCTTTTCTCTTTTCTGATTTCTTACTGGGGATTGCACCCAGGACCTCATTCCTTCTAGGTAAGTTTTTAGAACAATAAAATAATGGTAAAATACTAACAAGATCCATCCTCCGGCAAGTGACACAGTCACTTTCGTAGTGACTTTTCAGAGACCTGAGGCCTATTAGGTAACAGTTATCTCTTCACAAGCTAAAATACATTTCCATACCCGACCCATCTCACCTAAGCACACACTTTGCTTTACCACGTGCTCCCTGAGCTCTGGAGCACAGAGATGCGCCTGGGCAAGGAGGGTCAGCTAGACCTCATGTCCTATCCAGTGCCTTTCCAAAACCGCTAAACATGTTACAGCCCTACAGTTCACGAAGACACACACACACACACACACACACACACACTCACACACATACATACACAGACACACATACAGACACACACACACACACACACACACACTCACACACAGACACACATACAGACACAGACACACTCACACACAGACACAGACACATACACACTCAGACATACACACACTCACACACAGACACAGATACAGACACACACTCTCACAGGACTGGTTCTTTCAGGTCTGGTGGGACTAGCATACTAAATTACTGCTTTATATCCCAATATCGTCAGCCACTGACTTGCTACCCTCAGAAACTCTTCTCTAAACTCAGAGTCCTCTCTCCTCAAGTCCATAAATGTACAGAATCTCCTTGGTTTCACGGGCTGCTGTTGGATCTCCTTTTCCCAGCTGTTCTCATTGCAAGTGGCTGGTGTTATTAAAGACAAGACATCTCTAGAAGTCCTTCTCAGCAGCCAGCGACACCCCCCCCTCCAGGTCATACCAACTGCTTATAATTTTGTGGCCTCATTATTTCAACACACTAATAATTAGGCTCTATTTGTAAAATGAACTGCAGAGCCTGATCATTCACCTGGCTTTGTAAGCTTTATTCTTGGGTCAAACTGAGGACTTTATCCCCCTCGTTAACAGACAGGCTCCTATCCCTGAGTTTCTGCTACTTTGAGCAGTAAGATTTGTGAAAATATTGCAGGGATTAAAAAAACATGAAGTAACTTAAAATTTTTCATTCACTTCTGGCTGGCCGGTGGGCATGCACACACATACATGCACACTTACATGTACACACACACACAGAGACACACACAGACTTTTAGGTCCATATTCACATAAAACCAGGTAGCAAGACGAACACATGAAAAAGAAAGAGAGGAACTGATATGAATACTGTTGGAAATTAGACAACAAATTCAAGAGACTAGTGAAAACAAATTAGTTTTAAATATGCAATTAATTCTGCATAAAGGGACACAGCATAAAGAAAAGACAAAAATCAGTTGATGTGCTGATCTGGCGCAAGACAGCGGTTTTTAAAGTACCTGGTTCGGGATAGTCTCCTGTCCAGGACTTGCTCTCCTCTCAGACCCCCTCCCCTATAGGTTTAGGACTCAGAGCTTTACCTAATGAATAATTTGGGACTTAGATTGCATCCTTCTCTGCCTCAGTCATGTAAAAGATCACCTGTAGCTTTCCGACTCTCAGAATTCTGAGTTAAGGCCTGTAAATCTGATGAAAATGTAAGTCAGGGCTATTTATAATTATGTTAATTACATTTATAATCTATTTGTTCCTAATTTTCATTTGTAGTGTACCTGGCACACTTTATGCTAAACTAACTCATGTTTTTTTCTTTTTTGTCTTTTTTTAACTGGGAAATAAAACTTTTAATGATATTTGATAATACAAGAAATGCTACCTAACCTAGAACATCATTCATTATTAACTGTTATCTACAGTTGCCTGTGGAATTGAAAGAAATCAGAATGTGATAATAAAATAAAGACTGTTTTTTTTTTAATTGAGCTACTTATTTGTGTCAGGTTTTCTAAATCTTTTTCAATTAACTATAATTGTCACTATTTAACATTTTTTCATGACAAAATTGCATTAATTTTATATTACTGCTGTGAAAATTCACCAGAAACAATGGATTTAAATAATACAGGCATTTTCAAGTTTTTTCAATTTGACCAAATAACACCTTCAACGAAGTCATCTTTGTACACCTCTGTCTAAACTTCAACTTACTTGAGATATCTACCGCCCGACACTCCGCTCCTTTGTTTCCTCAGCTGGAAGCAATTCCTAGGCTTCATTATCCAAAGCTACCTCAACAGATGTGAATCACGTGGTCGAGTTAACCAGCCTGAGACTCGGAAAGTCTTCTAACAGATAAAATTTAGTAAACATTATGTTCTGCTGCGGTGAAAGTGAAGAAAAAGAAAAAAAAAAAGTAAAATCCTATCATCTGTTGAAGGTTAACTAGGCCTGCCAACTCTGCAGTAGCCTATGCCAACCTGGAATGCTGAGTCCTAATATTCCAGGCAGAGGCAGACAAGCTTATTCTATGGGTTTCAATGAGATTGTCTGAAAATAAAAAATACGTTATGGAAAAATCAGAAAGCAGTTTACAAATGATTCCTAAAATATCAAAAACTTGAATACCTAAGTCCTATGTGAACAGGGCAAGTTTACACGGGGCTGCTGCCGATTCATCAAGTGGTTGCAACACTTCTCACTTAAAAAAATCGGATCTTTGGTTTGCGACAGCTTCTTTCTAGGTGATGTGAGTGGCTCTGAAAAGAGCCTTTGGGAGATGCTGGAACCTGCTTCACTTAGCCTTGTGGTGGCTCTCGGTCTTCTTGGGCAGCAGCACGGCCTGGATGTTGGGCAGGACGCCGCCCTGCGCGATGGTGACGCGGCCCAGCAGCTTGTTGAGCTCCTCGTCGTTGCGGATGGCCAGCTGCAGGTGGCGCGGGATGATGCGCGTCTTCTTGTTGTCGCGGGCCGCGTTGCCCGCCAGCTCCAGGATCTCGGCCGTCAGGTACTCCAGCACGGCAGCCAGGTACACCGGGGCGCCGGCGCCCACGCGCTCCGAGTAGTTGCCCTTGCGGAGCAGCCGGTGCACGCGGCCCACGGGGAACTGCAGGCCGGCCCGGGAGGAGCGGGTCTTGGCCTTGGCGCGAGCCTTGCCGCCCTGCTTGCCGCGTCCAGACATGATGTATAGCTTACTGTTTCTTAACCAAGCGCTAGCTACGAAATAAGAGCAGGACCCAATTACCTCGATTTTTATAGTCAAGCCAGGGCGCGAAAAAGGGGACCCGTCATTGGTTAGTAGTCTGAATTCAATTTAACCAATAGAAATGAGGTTTTGGGACTTGTGTATTCTTATTGGGTAAAAGCAGGCTCAGCCCCTTTCTCTGAGAGCCCGCTACCAATACAGAGCACTTCACTTTATTTGCATACGAAGCTCTAGATAAAGAGTAAGCGCGGTCTTACTGTCTGGCTTTTCTGTTGGGTGTTCTACTCGTTCGGTTTTGCACCATGCCTGAGCCTGCTAAATCCGCTCCCGCTCCGAAGAAGGGCTCCAAGAAGGCGGTGACCAAGGCGCAGAAGAAGGATGGCAAGAAGCGCAAGCGCAGCCGCAAGGAGAGCTACTCGGTGTACGTGTACAAGGTGCTGAAGCAGGTGCACCCCGATACGGGCATCTCCTCCAAGGCCATGGGCATCATGAACTCGTTCGTGAACGACATCTTCGAGCGCATCGCGGGCGAGGCGTCGCGCCTGGCGCATTACAACAAGCGCTCGACCATCACGTCCCGGGAGATCCAGACGGCCGTGCGCCTGCTGCTGCCCGGGGAGCTGGCCAAGCACGCCGTGTCCGAGGGCACCAAGGCTGTCACCAAGTACACCAGCGCTAAGTAAACTCAACAGGGTTAACATCTAGCACCAAAGGCTCTTTTAAGAGCCACTAAACTACCAGTATTAGAGCTGCAAGCTGAATTACGTCTTATCTAGTAGGTGTATTGGCAAGTGGTGGTTAATATTGCTTTGTCTCAGTCTGGGTGGCCCAGTGTTGTGTCCTGAGTAAGCCACAATGAACTTTGGGCAAGAAGGAAGCATTAACTTGAAGTGACAATGTATTTTGGCCTAACTTTTATTCAAAAAGTCACATCCTCAAACAGGGTTGAGGATGTGAATTCAGATGGGAGAGTGCTTGGCATACCTGAAGCCCTGAGTTTAATCCCTTTCCATCGCTGCATAAGCTGGGGGCTGGTGGAACACATAATGCTTGTAAGTAAAAGTAGGATCAGGATTGCAAGGCCATGGTCCTGTGTTAGAAATTCTGGCTAGGGTGGCTTACAAGACCTCATTTCCTGTAAAATGGAGGCTAGTTAAGCCAAACCAAACAACCAAACCAAGTGGGTTTAAACCTGGCTGTGGTTGTGGCTGCCTTTACTTGATCCCAGCATTCTGAAAGCAGAGCCAGGGGGATACCCGTTCAAGGCCGGTCTAGTCTACAGTGAGTTTGAACAGCCAGGCCTGCACAGTAAAACCCTGGGGTGTGGCGTGGAGACAGAAGGGGACCCATGGGGAACAATTTACTAAAACGTAAGCATTTTTGCCTCTTGCCTGTCTAAGCTTTGAGGATACAGATAACAGCACACAGAATGGGTTGCTTTCTCCTCGACGTGATCTTACAGGTGAGCAAGGTCAGACTGGAATATTTTATCACGCAGAACAGGTTTTCTATCCATCCAAGCCTTTATTAGAAATTCGCCTGTTACGTTAATATTCTTAAAATATACAAAATGATTTTAAATACTTCTTCAGTGCTTATCAACATGACAAGCACCTATCTATATATACATGCCTGTAGCATAGGAATCCATTTAATTTTAACACAAATCTATGAGGTAATAATAATTACTATGCATTTTTTTTGTTTGTTTTTAAGTGCTGGGAGCAATCTAGAAGGATATAAAGAAAATGATTTTCAGTCAAAGCGAAGAGCAAGGGTGGAGGAGATTGGAGAAGGGCTCTGTCCCAAGGACGGGTGTGTGTGTGTGTGTGTGTGTGTGTGTGTGTGTAAAGTGAGCTAGCTTTCTAGTATTTCTGAAAAAATACAATTTTCTCTGATCTGCCCCTTCACTCTTCACCACAGCAAAGTCTTTATAACCCGTAGGCAGGTATCAAGTAGCTGCTGGGAGAAACCACCAATGAAACAGATCGACTACTTCAGTTTCACGTGACACTTAAGAGAAATAATGCTTGCATGTTTCTTCAGTTGGTACTGTAGTTTTTTTTTTTTTGTTTGTTGTTTGTTTTTTGTTGTTGTTGTTTTGTTTTTCGAGACAGGGTTTCTCTGTGTAGCTCTGGCTGTCCTGGAACTCACTCTGTAGACCAGGCTGGCCTGGAACTCAGAAATCCTCCTGCCTCTGCCTCCCAAGTGCTGGGATTAAAGGCGTGCGCCACCACCGCCCTGTTTAAATGATGATTCTACTTCAGGTTTATTTTATTAGTCTTGGGTTAAGCTTTTCAATTCTCAAACTCTCAACAGGATGCTGATGTTATTAACTCTAGATTAGTAAGCCAGTTTTCAAAACTATAGATCGTATTGACTTTACAAAGTTCATTTTATTCTCCGACATTCTTAAAACACACTTTTAACAGAAGCCCTGGGTGGAAGTGAGGCCTTAGCTTTCACTGCCGTGGCCGCGTCTCTCCCTCACGTGGATCTCAGTTTCTATGGAGAGAACAGAATTGGCAGCTGGGATGAATCAGAGGTAAGATCAGTGCTCAGAAACAGCAAAGCTAATGCAGAAGGCTTAAATGATTTGGTCAAAATTATGAAAGGCAGGACAAGATTCCAGTACAAGGTTCCAGGATAGATTCCCTTCTTAACCTTTTACCCGTCTGACAGTTTCTCCATCCTCAGCCATATATATCAGTTTTACTTAACTTTGGATAAAGCAAGATTTTAATTGTATTCTTACAATTGAATTATTAAAAAGTTGAATTTGCCCCGGGCAGTGGTGGCGCACTCCTTTAATCCCAGCACTTGGGAGGCAGAGGCAGACGGATTTCTGAGTTCGAAGCCAGCCTGGTCTACAGAGTGAGCTCCCGGACAGCCAGGACTACAGAGAAATTCTGTCTCAAAAACAAACAAAAAACCCAAAAAACAAACAAACAAACAAACAAACAAAAAACAAAAAAAAAAGGTGAATGTGCTACAGTAATGCCCCTTAAAAGAATTAATTTTGAGTGGTGGTGGCACATGCTTTTAATCCCAGCACTTGGGAGAGAGGTAGATGGATCTTTAGGCCAGCCTGGTCTATAGAGTGAGTTCCAGGCAGGCAGGGCTACACAGAGAAACCCTGTCCCAGAAAACCAAACATCAAAACCCCCAAACCACCAACACCAACAAAGAATTTGATTCTGTACTGAGGAGTTTATGTCCTAGGACGATTGTTGCTTTGTGACAGTTTCCTCAGGTGACATTTGGACAGTGTTTCAGTCTCCATCCTGAAGAGTCTCACTTCAAGTGCTCCAATGGTGACTGTAGGATTTACCACTCTCCAGGGCCCTAAGGGACTGTTCTTCCCCTCTGTCACTGTTACTTTTTTCTTAGATGATGACATTATAAGGTGGGTCTGGAGGCGTCTCAACTGTGTCTCAATCTGATGAAATTAAGTAGTATACTCCATGGTTGGATGCAGGGTTATAGGTTAGGACATCCTACCCTTGACCCCAGCTGCTGCTCTTCCTTAACAAAACATAAAACAAACAAACAAACAAACAAACAAACAAAAAAACCTGTAAAATGAAGTTTCTAGGAGATTTCATAAAAAACTGCAAATTTCATAGCTGAAATGGGAGAAAGGTCTTTAGCAAAATTTGCTAGGTTTAAATTCTCATCTGGTGACTGTTCCAATTCAGAGTGAGGAGCTCCTTTGACACGCCCAGGCCCCGATAGTTTTGTTTCTCTGCCCTACCTCAATGTGAGATATGACTTTTATCTCTGTTTTATGAATGTAAGTAGAGAAAAATTAAATTTGTTCATTCTCCCAGGATTTCCTATGAATTTTGCTCCTAAAAGCACTCATCCCGTTTGTTACTCTAAATCCCCTGCTCATACAGTTTCCGATTACTCGGCAGGCACATTTTTAACAAGGCAAAAAAAAAAAAAAGAAGTGACAGTAATTTTAATATGTTCCATATGATCCACTATATAATGTTTTCAGTATGTAAACGATTTAAGTAGACCTTGCCCTTTTTTCAAGAGTTTGAGATATAGTGTCTATATTATATTTTTATAGAACATCAAGTTTCTTGTTCTGTATTTTGATAACTTTGTTTTGTATTGTTTGAGACAAGGTCTCAGACCTGTACTGATTGGCCTTGGAGTCACAGATGTCTGCTTGCCTGTACTTCTTGAGCATTAGGGCTAAAGGTGCAAGCCCAGTGTGATCTGTTTTGTGCTCTTAAATGTAGTTCGACGAGATTCAGATTATGTAACTAAATTGTTCTGAACATAATATTAATCGGTTGATTGAACCTAGCACTTAAGTGAAAACTATCAAAATAAAGCACAATTAAGCATTCACTTTCTCAGTCACATGCCACATTGTCTTTGTTTAAAAAGTCACACGTGGCCCGTCGGTGGTGGCACACGCTGGTAATCCCAGCACTCTGGGAGGCAGAGGCAGGCGGATTTCTGAGTTCGAGGCCAGCCTGGTCTACAGAGTGAGCTCCAGGACAGCCAGGGCTGTACAGAGGAACCCTGTCTCGAAAAAAATAAATTAAAAAAACAAAACAAAAAGCCACACATGCCAGGTGTGGGGCTCGGTCCTACCTAGAGTTCCGGGACAACCAGGGTAAACAAAACAAAGACTAGTATTTGACAAAGAGCAGAGGTGACTTCGAAATATTAGGACAGGATTCAAATTACTTCTGAAATAACCAAGTAAAGAGTGGTCAGTGAAATAGGCTTGAACTGAAAACTGGGATAGGCAACGATAACATGTTCTTTAGCAGATAAATATTCATAAAGGGTAAACAGTCCAGTAAGCTCTTCACAAACATTAAAGACTGGGAAACAATCAAAAAACATTCAACTGGCCCAGTGACTGCAAACTGTTCCAGATCCTCCTCTATTACTAGCCCGAGATTAATAAGCATAGTAATCGACGGTGGCAAGAAAATTCCCTGTAATCCCAACTACTCTCAATTATTCTCGAAAGTTTCCTCAGTGTAGTGCTCTTGGCTGCTTTATAAGGAATTCTCTGTACAGCCCAGTCCAGGTCTTATGTCTACCTGCTGGTACTAAACTCGCGCACACCAGCACCCAGCGGCTTTATTGCTTTGCAATTCCAACTATGGAGATTAACAGGATGTGTCTTAGATCCGCAAATCAAAAGCCCATCCCATTACTTAGCATACATTACTAATGTGCTGGAAATCTCCAGTCCAACCCTGCCAACCTAGAAACATGTCTGAATACATACAGCACAGTATTGACATTGTCTCCCATCCATCCTTAGTAGTCAGTGGCTACAGAAGCCCAACATTGAGAGGTTCAGTTCAGCCCTTTTGTCGATCATGTGGTGGCCCTAAAAAGGGCCTTTGTAAGTAGATGGCAGTGAGCTCCTGAGCAGCTTAACCGCCGAAGCCGTAGAGGGTGCGGCCCTGGCGCTTGAGCGCGTAGACCACGTCCATGGCGGTGACGGTCTTGCGCTTGGCGTGCTCCGTGTAGGTGACGGCGTCGCGGATCACGTTCTCCAGGAACACCTTCAGCACGCCGCGGGTCTCCTCGTAGATGAGGCCGGAGATGCGCTTCACGCCCCCGCGCCGGGCCAGGCGGCGGATGGCGGGCTTGGTGATGCCCTGGATGTTATCGCGAAGGACTTTGCGGTGGCGCTTGGCGCCGCCTTTGCCAAGCCCTTTACCGCCCTTACCACGTCCAGACATAGTGGTACAAAGACAGCAACGTTGTAGGGAGAAACAGCTTCTCACAGAGAGCAGCTCCTACTTATAGGGAACTTGCGGACCGGAGTGAAAACAGGAAGCGGCAAGCGGAAGTTCCTGCGGCTGGGGGAGGGGCGTTCTGCAGCGCAGGAGCCCAGCGGCTTTCATTTCATATAAGAGCAAGTCTCTTCCACCTTTTAATGTGGCACGTTCTTCTTAAACAAGGAAAGTCAAACAGTAAAGGAGTAAGTGGAAAGGAAGCAAATCTCGTCATTCATTCTCCCTTCATTTGCCTTTAGCACCTTGATGATGTTATTTTACTTGGGATATCTTAATGCATCAGTAATGTAGCGAGAGTCACACTGCTAAAAGTTCTACAGAATCCTTTAGTATGGGAACCATTTAAACTGCTGTTGTTACTGTTTTTTGCATCTATTTTGTGACAGTCGCTTTACTGTATCTAATATGATAGTCACGGTGTAGACAAGGCTGGCTTTGGATTTCGAGGTCCGCCTGGCTCCCCAAGGCTTGTTAGGATTAAACACATAGTTCAATACTTAAGTCACACAGGTCCTAAAATAATTTTAGCACAGGAAAACTAAGCAAAATTATGTATTTAAGGAAACAAGAGATAATAAATGCTGAAGGAATTTGAAGTCTCAAGAAACCAAATTTTATGGTGTATTTACCTGTTTACTTATGGTTTATCTGGGAGGTAAGGGATGGCTTTACAAGCCACTAGGGGAAGCGGTTCTACTTGCTGAGGGACAGAAGTCTCTCCTGCGGCCATTTAGTGAATTACTTGAAAGTCCCTAGGGATAGGCAGCCCAAGCCAGAGCCAAAGACATGCCCTGCAGTTGATTCCTAGAAAACAGTCGTCTTTCCCTGTACACTTTGTGCACTGACCCAGGAACTAGAGACAGCCACAAAATGTTCTCAATATAATCCCAGAAAGCCACAAAACAAACTTTTAGTGAAAAAGTGGAGTTGAGCGTGGCTTACTAAAAGTGGCTATGTTCAACTACCGTGTCAAAAAGCAAATGCTAAGCCCTTGTTAGTAAAGGTTAGGTGGCTCTGAAAAGAGCCTTTGGTGATTCGCAGAATGTTTTGTACAGAGGTTTTCACTTCCCCTTGGCCTTGTGGTGGCTCTCGGTCTTCTTGGGCAGCAGCACGGCCTGGATGTTGGGCAGGACGCCGCCCTGCGCGATGGTGACGCGGCCCAGCAGCTTGTTGAGCTCCTCGTCGTTGCGGATGGCCAGCTGCAGGTGGCGCGGGATGATGCGCGTCTTCTTGTTGTCGCGGGCCGCGTTGCCCGCCAGCTCCAGGATCTCGGCCGTCAGGTACTCCAGCACGGCCGCCAGGTACACCGGGGCGCCGGCACCCACGCGCTCCGAGTAGTTGCCCTTGCGGAGCAGCCGGTGCACGCGGCCCACGGGGAACTGCAGGCCGGCCCGGGAGGAGCGGGTCTTAGCCTTGGCGCGAGCCTTGCCACCTTGCTTACCGCGTCCAGACATTGTAAGGAGTTGACAGCTTCAGACAACTGAACACCAGAAAAGAACAAGAGCTTGGCCCTTATAGTATTCTCTGGGCGCGAAAAAGGGGCCTATGCGATTGGCTGACTTCTTCTTTTCTTCTAAACCAATGGGAAGCATTCTGGGGCGCACTTCGATTGGGCAAGAATTCGGATGCGTCAGGAACCAATCATGGCTGCGCGTTCCTATGCCTCATTTGAATAGAGACTCACTAAATAGACAGGCCCGGTGCCTTCCGTGATAGTTCGAGAGTTCCAGTCTCACCATGCCTGAGCCAGCGAAGTCCGCTCCCGCCCCGAAGAAGGGCTCCAAGAAAGCCGTGACCAAGGCGCAGAAGAAGGACGGCAAGAAGCGCAAGCGCAGCCGCAAGGAGAGCTACTCGGTGTACGTGTACAAGGTGCTGAAGCAAGTGCACCCCGACACGGGCATCTCCTCCAAGGCCATGGGCATCATGAACTCGTTCGTGAACGACATCTTCGAGCGCATCGCGAGCGAGGCGTCGCGCCTGGCGCATTACAACAAGCGCTCGACCATCACGTCCCGGGAGATCCAGACGGCCGTGCGCCTGCTGCTGCCCGGGGAGCTGGCCAAGCACGCCGTGTCCGAGGGCACCAAGGCCGTCACCAAGTACACCAGCTCCAAGTGAGCCCTCCAGTCTGACACCAAATCCAAAGGCTCTTTTCAGAGCCACGCACTAATTTAAAAAAGATCTGTTGCATGTCTGCCAGCTTGAATACGTTCACAACTAGATTGGTATCTGAATACTGGGATGCAAGGGTAGTAAGTTTGCATGCAGTCACTTGGTTAGGTTGGCGTGAGACTGGAGGGCAGAGTTACTGGTGTCCTGGCGTCTTTGTCCTCTAACCTTGGTTGGTAGGTATGTTACCACTGCACCATCAAAGTAGTACTCTGCCTATCCTGAGAGGATATACCTTTGCTAACCGGAAACTGAACAGGAAGCCAAACGAATTTTCAGGTGTCATTTAGGATTCATATAACTTGTGACTGCTGCTAGTTGTCTGGAGTGTCTTGACTCCTTATTCTGTAATGCATTAGATAGTACGACAACATGAGGAAGATGTTGGTAATTGCTGAAGAATGTCTAGTGGATACTTGAAAGGGCATCACTGACAGTTTTCATAAGTTATACTTTGTCTATTCCCCTGAAAACCCTACCCCTTTAAAGTGAAAGAGATGCAGTCTCAATAATTAACATAACTTCTCTTTTGTCAATAAGCACATTCTTAAAGAGAAATTCCGTTAAACAACTGCTCAGTGTCCTAGGTTAAGTCCAGTGTAGCCCCAAATCTTGTAGCTCAGTGTCTGGGTAACACAAAAAGAGGAGAGCTAAAAGGAATTGTTGGTCCCAGGGAAGAGTTGTCAGAGCTGCGGTCTTCCATTTCGGAGATTAGTTGAGAAGAGATGTCTCCATCTTGTGGCCATTTAGGGTAACACAGCTGGTGTTTTTAGCTAGGGTCTAATAGCATATATTAGATGTCTGTTTCCAGCAGTCTCCAATGTCCCATTTCCCTTACCTACTTGGGGAGAGAATATTTATAGGTCATTTAGGTTTTTCAACTTCTATACTAAACTCTCTAGCCACATTCCAGATTAGGCACAGCCTTGGTTAAAAAAGGCATGAACAAACAATGACGTACAAGCTATGACCTCAAGGCCATATCCCCAGGATGACCCTAACACCTTCAAATGACTTCTTGGGGAAATTCAACCAAAGCTGCCAAAAGTTGGAGTCGGTTTCTCAACCTGTCCATCTTTGAGTTCAGGGCTGCTGTCTTTCAGGTGGACAACTTAGGTTAGGCGGTTTTCCTCACCCTGTTTCATCTCCTCTCAGGCATGTCCCATTACCTACCCAGAGGTCACTTAGGTCATCATGGAGCTCAGCTCTTGTCATCTTTAAAATGTTTTCACTGTGTTTATTTTTGACATTCTGCAAAAAGCCACATGTGTTAGTTTTACGTGTACCCATGTACAATATGTAAAGACAAGCATCGGGACTTCTCTTAGCCTGCTTTTTGGATTCAATTGACTGAGGTTAAAGCTGTCCCTAATGTGATCCTACCCCTTGCTTTTCCCATTAGCTTCTTGGAAGACTTTTTCTATTTATGAGTAATGTGACCAAAATATGTCAGTAGTTTATTAGTACACCAGGAACCTGATTTGAGAAGGGGCTCTGAACCATGGCTGGTGCATCTTCTCTGAAGAAAAGCCTGATTGTTCTCTGTGGGATCGCTGTGGGATGGACGTGTTTTTGTAATTGGGACCTCCACTCTGTCTGGAAGGACTTCTGAGTTCTGACCACAGAAACTCATCTTAAGAACAGTGTCTTCTTTGACATCTTGTCATCTACACACTCCGCTGACATCACAGTTTTTATCCCCAAATCTGGGATTTGGCATACTGTTCTTTTCTTGTTCATTTGCTAACCAGGTCCACTTATCCACTCTTTCCACTAGAAATTAAATACCTTGGGGGTTAGATTTAGTGGATGGCATATTTTTGAAATGGGGGTAGAACATTTTGATCACTTAAGTTTTCTAGGTTCTAGAGCAGTGTCTGGCACTGTGGTTTTGTGTTAGCTAGTTTTATGTCAACTTAACAGAAGCTTCAGTCATTGGAGAGGAGGGAGCTCCATTGAGAAAATGCTTCCATAGGATTGGGCTGTAGGCAAGCCTACAGGGAATTTCTCTCGGCTCATGGTCCTGGAGTCTGTAGGAAAGCAGGCTGAGCAGACCATGGGAAGCAAGCCAGTAAGCAGCACCCATCCATGGCCTCTGCGTCAGCTCCTGCCTCCAGGATCCTATCCTGTTTGATTTTCTATCCTGAATTCCTCCAATGATGGATTATAATGTGGAAGTGTAAGCCAAATAAAACCTTTCCTCCCCAACTTGCTTTATGATAGTAATAATAACCCCCAACTAAGGCAATATAATCTGGATAAATTAATGAAGTAATTATTCTTTACTGTTGCTAAAAAAGAGCCCCTAAAGATCTTATTCCATTTGGAATGGCTCCTCTGGGGGCTTCTGGTTCAATATCAAGTTTTCCCACTTGACAAAAACAAAGTGAGCTTCAGTTTTGCGAAGATGCAGATTTCTTCATTTTTCTAAATGTTTTCCATTAATGGTTACTGGCAATTATAGAACCTTATTTTTTTTTAATATACTAAAAAAGAAAGGTAGTTATAAATCTTGCATCTCTCTGTGGCTGGAACTTAGAACTTTTAAAAGATATTTAAACATACTTATTATAGACAGGACCTTACTGTGCAACCCTGGCTGGCCTGGAACTCACAGAGCTCTTCTTACTTCTGCCTCTAAACTTCTGGGACTAAAGGCATACTACACCATGCCTGGGTGTTTTTTATCATGTTAATTATGTGTTCATGCATATGGGTTTGTGTATGTGAATGCAGGTGCCTGTGGAGTCTAAAAGAAGATGTCAGATCAGGAGTTACAGGTTGTTGTGAGAAGCTCAGTGTAGGTGCTGGGAACTGGATTCATGTCGTGTGAAAGATCAGAAGTGCTCTTAACCGCTGAGTTATCTATCTGTCCCCAGAACTTATGACTCTAATGAGGAAAGACTGGCACACACATGACTTTAAGAAAACATTCATTGTTTCCTTACTCTGAGTACAGGTTCTGGATTTCAACTTCTCCTAGAAGAGAAACACCGGCAGTCAGGCACAGGGAGGCTGAGGCACACGTTTTGGGCCTGTCTGGGTATGATAGCTAGTTCAAGGCAACCATGCAGAACTAAATGATGCTTTGTCTCAAGATAACAGAAGGGCTTGGAGTTTGCTTAATTTTTGAGTGTTTACTGAGCCTATGTTAGATTAAATTAGCAGTGCAACTGGTGGGAAGTAGGAGGGTGACCCCAATGGGTTTTAAGGACTTATCCATATGGCTAACAGATTCCTTCACTCCTGTGCTACATAGACTCAACACTGGAGGACAGCGCTGTGGGCACTACACCGTCCATACCCAGGGTTGGCTGGATGAATAACTGTTTTCTTTCGGGGTTGGGATCACTAAACTGGACGGATGGGCTTTCAAGTCTGAAAGCTAGAAAAGGTTAGTTTTGCTTGTCTTTTGCCTAATTTGTTGTTGTTATTTTCTTTCTTTTGTTCTGACTGTCTTTCTGTCTTTAGAACTCACATTTGAGTTGCCCAGTCATCTCTATCATAATAGGGTAAGACCCTTGTCCAACTGCCCTCTTACTTTAGCCACGTTTAGTGGTTATGGCCTGAGATACGCCTCTTTGAACTTCTCTGTAAAAGACTTCAATGCAGTCATTGGCACAATCTCTTCAGCAGTATGTGTCAGGATCAATAAAATGTCCGTCATATTGTTTTACTTAAACCAATCTATTTTTTTTTAAGAACATAAATCATTATCTTCATGTATTTATTTTATTGCATGTGTGTATGCATGTGTATGTTCATGCAGGTATACCTATATGTAAGTGCATGTATGTATGCATGACTGTGTGTAGGGCCCAAAGCACAACCTTGGGTATCATTCCTCAGCGAACCCCATCTTTTTTTGTGAGAGGGTCTTTCATTGTTGTGGAACTTGCCAAGTAGGCTTGGCTGTCCGGCCAATGAGCCCCAGGTGTCTGCCTGTCTCCAAAGGCCCTCACTACCATCCCTACCTTCCTCCTTTCCTTCAAAAGCAATGTCTTCACAGATGAAACTGAGGTCCACCGAGCTCTCTCCTCAGTTGTACTATCTTCATTCCAGAGATGAAGTCGAGACCCAAAAGAAAGGACTTCCCTCTTAAGACCACATCGTGCCAGGCGGTGGTGGCGCCCGCCTTTAATCCCAGCACTTGGGAGGCAGAGGCAGGTGGATTTCTGAGTTCGAGGCCAGCCTGGTCTACAGAGTGAGTTCCAGGACAGCCAGGGCTACAGAGAAACCCTGTTTCAAGAAAGAAAAAAAAAAAAAAAAAAAAAAAAAAAGACCACATTGTTTAGTGGCAACATTCAGTACTGAAAGATGATACAACTGTCCATTTTGTGAACATCCTTTCATTTTGGCAAATGTTTCTCCCACCTCCTTCATCCGACCTTCAGCAACCTGACTCATCTTCTCCCTTGTCCCTGCCCTTGCTTCTTCTGTCACTCATACTCTCATTCACGATGGCAGTGCTCCGAAAAGCTGCTGTGTCACATCCGCGACACAGATTGAAATGCCCCAGCAGTCCGAGCCTTTCCCTTCTAGAAAGAGTTCTAGAATCTTTGTCTTTTACCTTCTTGAGCCTTCCTGTAACAGTGAGAGAAATGAACCGCACAGTTCACTTCATTCCTGTAACTCTGCTGAAGTCTTTCAGAAGAGCTTCTGCCCTCCTCACTTGGATTTCACATTATTGCTCCTCATCACACACCCTTTCCCAGCTGGATATTGATATCCAGACCTTTCCTCCCTGGATGACTGTTTCCGCCCAGTGAGTATGAATGACTCTCCTCCTTTGTCAGAGACGTCTCTGCTTCTGTGCCTGTGGCCTCTACCCTCTGGTGCTCTTCCATTTCTTCCTTTGAAGCCCGCTTGCTCCCACCCCTTTGATCTGACCTGCTATCTTATCTCTAGGCTCCCACAGCGACACAGGAATAAGAAGAGTCTCTGTCTCACTCATCCCCTTCCTGGACACAGAATCTCAGCACAAGGTTGAACCGAGCATGACACTTCAGGATTTGCTGATTCTTCCCGGGAACACTGAAAAGAGTGGGATTGTGGATGCGGGGAGAAAACAGAGACAGCCCATGACCTTTAGTCATGGCAGCCTTCCCAGCTCAGGCCTTGACAATGTCCTGCACCAAGAACTGTGATCTGAAGACACCAGGAGAGAAGGGTGGTGGTACTCGGTTCCTCTTGGACTCCCCACGACTCACTGTGCTGTTCCTCTCACTTCAACTTCCAGAGCGGTAGCTGGCTATGACGTGCTGAGCCCAGGGCAGGAGCAACAGAGATGAGTATCACTTGTACCCACCCTAGATGCTCAGAGCACATCATTTACTGTGAAAGGATGAGAACGTAGGGTGTGATTACGAAAAGAATCAAACTGTGAAAATGACATTGGCAGAAGAGCAAAATATGAAAGAAATCCATCATCGGTCTCAACGACCTTAAGCATAGTAGCATATGTGATTTTGAAAAGATCCTTTGACACTAGAAACCCCAATAGTCTTTTTGTACAGAAGAGGATTTATGCAGGATACAGATGGCAGTGAACTAATTGTCCAAGGCCACAGGGTTACAGAATTTCTTATCTTTGTGTACGTGTGTGTTGCTTTTTTTTTTTTTTTAATTTTTTTCCTTTGAGACCTGTTCTCATGTTATTCATGTTGGCCTCTAACATGCTAAGTAACTGATGCTAGTGTTGAGTTTTTCCTCCTAGTGCTTGGGTTCGAGGCATGCACCACCCTGGCTGGCTGGGAGAAAGATTTTCAAGCCATTTAAGTAGTTCCAAATTCTTCATGTTAGCCCTAGGTTCATGCTTTGCCCAACTGTATTCACCAACCAAGATTTTTTGAGAGGATCTGAATTCAATTAAATATTCAGTACCTTCTGGAGACTTTTTTTTTTTTTTATTTTTACAAGAGGCCATATCAGACACTTGGACAAATTAGAAGTATGTGGGAAAACACATGCTAGTTCTACTAAGACAACCTCTCTTGCTGACCCAGTACCCCATCTGAGGCACCAAAACAGGGGCAACAGTGCCAAACGTTGTAGGAAATAAGTCATTCTGTTTTCTGTCTCAAACTCCTGTGTCATGGCCAGCTGCCAGTGTTGGAGGAAGTGACTGGTAATTTGTGTGGTGATGATGATCTTAGTCTTCAGGTATTTTTTTTTTTTAATTTGTCCTACAATATTTCATTTAGAACATAAAACACAACAAAAAATATCAATACGCACACATTTGAAGTGTTTGGAGCATCATAAATAAGGCTAGAAAACAAATGTCAACATTTCTGAAAAATATTTATATTATGTAAGATTGAAAACGGTTTTGTTACAAATCTCTTCACCAATACTCCAAGGGCCTGAGGATGTACCCCAGTTGTATAGTGCTTCCCTAGTTTCAACAAAACCCTAGGTTTGATTCCCTGCAACCCAGGCACAGCTGAGGTGGCACACATTTGTGATTCCAGCATTTGGAGGTGAAGGCATGAGACCCAGGCAATCACGGTTACGTTTCATTACGTAACGTTTGAGGATAGCCTTGGCTATAGGAGATATTCTATGTAGTCAGAAAAGGTTGTAATCCTCCCCACTCCAGCTCATATATTATAAAGTCAAAACAGTAAGTTTTGGAACTCATGAGGAAGTGGAGAAGTCTCAAGTGTGAAGACTGCTTCTGAGCTGACGTCTCGTGATTCCATCTTCTGTTACTGGTTTTCAACCAGTGGGTTGCAACCCCTCTGGGAATTGAACAACCCTTTGCTAGGGGTAGTCTATTAGATATCCTGACTATCAGATATTAACATTGCCACTCACAACAATAGTAAAATTACAGTTATAAATAGCAGTAAAAAAATAGTTTTATGGTTAAGGGTCATCACAACATGAGGAATTAGTGTAAAGGGAAACAAACTAAAGTCAACTTGAATAAATCTTCCATTTTAGATAGGGACCAAATAAAAGTTTAAGCTCTTCCTGGGTAACTGAATCCTGGTTGCAAAGTTGAAACCTAAATGCTGGGCATGTCTGCCTTACCAAAGTTGACTAAACTAACCATGGAGAACAGGATAAATGAATCACAGAGAAAATTTCCCAGGGAAGGCCCTTATGCCTAAATCCTGACAGGTGGAAAAATGTAACTGTAACTTTGCACAGATGTGTGTGTGTGTGTGTGTGTGTGTGTGTATGTGTGTGTTTTAGTCACAACATTCTGTAACTGTCTGGCTCCAGGAGTGGGGTCCGAGGTGGGTGGGAGGCGTCTCAGTGCAGCCCCCAAGTCTGTTCTGCGGCTCTGATCCATCAGTAGCCCCTCGTGTAATTTCACAAATTGGGATTAGACAGATCTAAGCACTTGCAAGGAGTAAAATGCACCGGACATGACAGCTCTGAGAGGACTGAGTTAGCCGGAGCCAGGCTGACTCCATGATGGGCTGCAAACCGGCACTTTAGGAGACTAGACTAAGTTTCTGTTTCCCAGAAATGAGAACCTGGATCATGGAACGTGTGGTCAGCCAACCACAGCCTCAGGTAGCCAATCGGGGGACACCACGTCATCTGGCCTGAAGCAAGACTAGGTAGCTAGAATGAGTAACCACCCCGCCCACTGGGCGGCTCCAGACCCTTAGAGACAAAGCTGATCAAGGTGAAAGGGGACATGCCCTCCCTAGAATTCCCCTAACTGACAATAAAAGCTGGACTTTGAGTCCACCAGGGTTCTCCATTCTTCACGCTTGATCTTAGCCAAAAGGCTTGAGAAGCGAAGGGTCTCCATTCTCAAATGAGGAGACTGTATGTGGAATTTCCTTCTTTGTTTCTTTGTTTCATTGTCTGTTTCTTTCTTTCAATTTTCAATTTTTTGTTTTTTTGAGACAGGGTTTCTCTGTGTAGCCCTGACTGCCCTGGAACTCACTCTGTAGACCAGGCTGGCCTCAACTCAGACGTCTGCCTGCCTCTGCCTCCCGAGTGCTGGGATTAAAGGTGTGCGCTGGATAAACGATCTTTGCTGTTGCATACTGTTTGAGTCCGGGGCTTCTTTCTTTGGCACAGCATGGACCCTTACAGCCTGCCACTTCCTAAGTTAGGTCACGAGTGAAAGTGATTGTGGTCCCTCTCTCTGTGTCTTACAGTTTGCTTACTCTTACGAAACAAGCCACTATATTGTAAGCTGCCCGAGTAGAATTCAAATGACCTTCAGTGGGGGGTGGCCTCCATACCACAGCTGTCTAGAATATCTAACTTCCTGTCAAAAACCAGGTCAGCAGTTATGACAAAGCCAATCCTTCTGGACTCCAGCCACAACACAGCTAACACTTCTGCTGGTGTCCCAAGTGCAGCTCTGTGAGGGAAGCTGACAGTAAGGGACCAGCTAGGCTACCCTGTTTTTAGCATTCTGGTCTTCAGAAATTGGAAATATCTATATCTATATCCATATCCATATCTATATCTATATCTATATCTATATCTATATCTATATCTATATCCATATCTATATCCATATCCATATCTCTATCTATCTATCTATCTATCTATCTATTTACCTATTTTCCCACGACAAGTCAGTTTTACTTAAATCAGGACTATCCAACAAAAACATTGTTAGCCACTCATGATCTGAATTTGGTGTATGAGTTAAATTATGGTATGCACGCACCTTTAAGCTGGAGGCAGAGGCGGACCCAAGGCTGAGCTGGTCTACCTCAGTGAGTTCCAGGACTGCAGGGGATGTAGGGAGATCCAGTCTCAAAAAACAGCAAACAAACAAACAAACAAGGACAACAACAAAATCTCTAAAAATTAAATATAAGCCTATTTTGTAAAACAGGAATTTCATAAATGCAAAGAAATAGAAGTTGTTCAGAGCTAATTAAATGGCTATTTCATATTAGCATAAATCTCAGTGTATTTTTTAAAGTTTATGATTATTTAATAGTTTTGCAGTTAGTAGCTTTTTAAAACGATATTTTTTTTGAAAATTTCATGCAAGCATACAATGTATTTTGATCCCACTCCCACATCTAAATCTCCTCAGAATTGCCCCCATACATGTGCCTTCCATCTTCATTATTTTTTTAAAAAAATATTATTTACCCTTTGAACTAATTTGTTCTCTATACACACGCGGTTGTGGGACATCCCCTGGGGAATGGGCAATCTAGTGGCCACGCCCATCCAAAAAACCCACAAGACTCTCGCCAGCAGTCAGTCATCAGCTGGGGCTGCAGCCTCTGCAGTCCCCTCCCCCATCGGTACTGGCATTTTTAAGTTCCTTGATCTTGTGCAGCTAACACAGCAGCTGAGCGAGCATCCATGCGGTGGCCTCCAGAGGATCGTGTTTCGCAGCCGTCCCTCCCCCACCTTCTCATCTATTCTTACTTGCTTTTTGATTGTTCTAACAAGATGTTTCCTCAGCCTGGAGTAAGGGGTGCTAGTAATCCTAAAGACTGCTAAATTGATAGTAAATGAAAGCATAATTAGAAAATGGAATTTGCAAGATTCTAGCCATTCTTAGTAAATCCAAAATACATATGATGGTTCTCGTGCGTGCGCATGTGCGTGTGTGCGCGTCCGCGCTCTGACCTTTGATTTTTCAGTGCTCATGGTAGTGTTGATTTCTAAAAGAGGAACTGGTATATACATATGAATGAAAATGCCAAAGTGAAACTATAAAGTAATGAAATCAAGTAAAGAACGGACTTCAGCTTCATCTGGAACTCTTTCTTCTCCTTCTTTCTCTTCTTACCTTGATTTTTTAGTTTTTCTTACAGTGGCCAGGAAGGAATTCACCAGGAGAAACTGCTTTAAATCAATCAAAGCAGGCACTCACACCCAGGGGGCACCAAGCAAACAACAGAGCTTAGTAAGATTTAATATGCTGGAACCAAGCCAATAGACTAAGCAGATGAGAGTCATGTAAATCTCTAGAGTTGAATTTACAACTGCATATAGATCTTCGTTTTTAAATAAAAGACCCAGACCGACGAGGATGGGATTCGAACCCACGCGTGCAGAGCACAATGGATTAGCAGTCCATCGCCTTAACCACTCGGCCACCTCGTCAGAACATGCCAAGAGTGCCACGTGGCTCGGTCAGATTTTAAAGGCGCCTGGCCACAATGTAGTGACACGGGGCAGTCGTGGACGCATGGCTTGTGCGTAGAGGAGACCTAGAAAGGAAGAAGAACCCCAACGACAACGAAAGGAACTAGGATGCGCGTGCTTTCGCAGCATTCAGAAAATTAGTCATCTGGATGGGAACATCCGGAAGGAGCATCCCGGGCAGTCGCTCCCAGTAGAGGTCGGATGCAGTGGTTGAGCGAGAGAAGGTGGTGGGCGTGGCAAGAGTAGGCGTGGCAAGGGTGGGCGTGACGGAGGTGGCCCAGGCCTCGGTGTCCCGCAGCGCCTTCTGGAGCCCATGACCTGTGCGGGTTTCCACCCCGTGACTCGCCGAAAGTGGTCGCGGGATCAGAATCGACAGTACTCAGGATCCCTGGGGTCTTCTCCCAGGCCGTCGGCACTAGAGGGAGCTTTCTGGCTTGTCTAGCCCGCATTTGATTTTCCGAGGAACGTGGTGCCTGAGAAAGCATGGGTACACACATGCGCACACCCACGCGCACACATGCTCCCACGCGTGAAGAGAGGAACAGGCAGAGGAGGGAGACAAAATGGAGAGGGAGGATGATTCTGGAAAGGAAAAAGATAAATATTACTATTTCAGATGTTTTTGTTTGTGATAGGAAAAGAAAATTGAATAGAACGGGTCAGAAAGACTTCTCACTAGGTCCTGGCAAATCTGTCACTGCTGAACCTCAGGGGATGGGGGAGCGGGGCGGAACAGGTGCCTAACTGTGTTCAGTCAGGATTCTTTTCCTTAAGGGTGCACCAACATCTTTGTGTTTGCTTTTGTGAATTCAAGAGTCACAAAGGATGGTTATTTTCTTTTTCCTTGAAGAGCCTTTGTGTCGTGGCTTTGTCGCATGACCCCTTAGTTCCCATAGTCCTGCCTCATCCCAGCAGCTTCCCGCGGTCTTGCTCTCCGGGCTCAGTCTTATTGCTTTGTTTTGCACCAAGAAGAACCTACTCTGTACTCTCTTCCAACAAGTAATTTTCTTCGTGGAACATTCGCGACCTTTCTCTCTCCATCTTAGCCGGATCCTTTTCTTAAACTTTGCATCTCACTTCAAATGTAAATTTAAAAATTCGGAACAAAGCTAATTGCACGTTCTAAGTTTCAGTTGCTTCAAAATACGTGTAAGTGGTCTTATTTTCCTTTGCAAAGATTTTCACTATTTGGAGTTAAAATAATTTCTTAATTTATAGATAGGGTCTTTCTGGCCTGCAACTTGTGATCCTCCTGTCTCAGTCAGCCTAGAGTTGGGATTACAGATGTGTACCCCTGCCATGTGCTCCCATTTCTGTGTTTGTCTGTGTGTGAGGCTGCACTTATGTTTACATGCATGAGGAGACCAGAGGACAACTTCAGCGCTGTGTCTTAGAACCAGACCACCTTTCTTTTAGAGACAGGGTCTCTCTGGGGCTTGGAGCTCGCCAAGCAGGCCAGGCCGTAGTGATCTCCAGGTCCGCTTGTCTCCTCCATCCCCCCCTCCAACCCCATCCCGCACTGAAGTTACAGGCACATGTTGTATGCTTGACAAAACCAAAACAAAGCAACAATGACGACGACGACGACGACAATAACAACAACAACAAAACAAGGCAAGGGCTCTGGGCTCTACTCAGGTCCTGCTGCTTAAAGCAAGCACTTTACTAGACCGCAAAGAAACAAATAACCCTATCAAAAAATGGGGCACAGAGCTAAACAAAGAATTTTCTCCAGAAGAAATTCGGATGGCCGAGAAACACCTTAAGAGATGTTCAACATCATTAGTCATCAGGGAAATGCAAATCAAAACAACCCTGAGATTCTACCTCACACCAGTCAGAATGGCTAAGATTAAAAACTCAAGAGACAACAAGTGCTGGCGAGGATGTGGAGAAAGAGGAACACTCCTCCACTGTTGGTGGGATTGCAAAATGGTAAAACCGCTCTGGAAATCAGTTTGGCGGTTCCTCAGAAAATTGGGCATGTCACTTCCAGAGGACCCTGGCATACCACTCCTGGGCATATACCCAGAGGATTCCCCTGCATGCAATAAGGACACATGCTCCACTATGTTTATAGCAGCCTTGTTTATAATAGCCAGAAATTGGAAGGAGCCCAAATATCCCTCAAAGGAGGAATGGATACAGAAAATGTGGTATATTTATACAATGGAATACTACTCAGCAATTAAAAATAATGAATTCATGCAATTTGTAGGTAAATGGTTAGACCTGGAAAATATCATCCTGAGTGAATTAACCCAATCACAAAAGAATGCACATGAAATGCAATCACTGATAAGTGGATATTAATGAGCCCAGAAGCCCTAAATACTCAAGACACAAATAGCAAGTCAAATGATTCCCAAGAAGAAGAAAGGAGAGGACCCTGGGCCTGTAAAGATTGCATCCAGTTTAGTAAAGAAACCGAGGGGGGAGGGGTAATGATTGGGGAACAGTTGGGGGGGGGGAGAGGAACTATGGGAACTATGGTGGGTGGGAACTGGGAAAGGGGAAAGCCTTTGGAATGTAAACATAGAATATAGAAAATAAAAAAAAATTAAAAAAAAATTAAAAAAAAAAAAAAAAGCAAGCACTTTACTAATGGAGCCCTCTCGCCGGCCGATCCCCACCACGCTTTTTGTAGTTATTCGTTGAGCTGCTTGCTATCTGCCCCTTCTTCCAGATGCGGAAGCTGAGGCCTATGTGATGTTATTCGGGGCTGGACTCCCCACAGCCCGAGGGTCTCTGCCTTGGTTTTGTTTTGTTTTGTTTTGTTTTGTTTTGTTTTGTTTTGTTTTGGTGATCGTTCCGTTTGCTTCCGGTAAAAAGAAGCTTCTTGGACGAAGGGTGTTTTACCTGCACGGACCTGTGCGTATACAGATAAGATTATTTATTTATTCATTCACTTTACATCCCAATTGCAGCCCCCCAGTCCCGCCCTCACAAATCCCTCCTCCCATTACCCCTCCCATTAAGCCCCCCTTGGTAATACCCCACCCTGGGACATCCGGTCCCAGCAGGACTAAGCACATCCTCTTCCACTGAGGCCCCACCAGGCAGACCAGGGAAGGGAAGGGATCTAGTGGCAGGCAATGGAGTCCCCCCTCCCCCGCTCCGATTGTTAGGGAGGGTAAGATTTTTAATGGAGTGACAGGTTGTTGGTCTAATAGAGTGGTGCTAGTGGATTCTTTTCTAAGGTCCACAATCTCAGTATTCCCTGGGAAGCTGGCTCTGTATATAGCACTAGCCATGATTTCTCTCCTGTTCACTGGGACTTAATTCCAATTAGGTAGCTGTGGGTGGCCACTGAGTGTGTCATTTATTGCACATTTATGCACATTGTAGCTGGTTTTATGTCAACGTGGCATAAAGTCATCTGAAAGGAGGGAATCTCAATTGAGAAAATGCCTCCATGAGATCCAGCTGTAGGACATTTTCTTATTTAGTGATTGAAGTGTGTGGCAGGGCTGCGCTCATTGTGGGCGGTGCCATCCCGGGGCTGGTGGTCCTGGGTTCTATAAGAAAGCAGGCTGAGCAAGCACTGAGGAGCAAGCCGGTAAGCAGCACCCCTCCATGACCTCTGCATCAGCCCCCCCCCCCCACCAGGTTCCTACCCTGTGGTTCCTGTCCTCACGCTTTTGTGATGAACAATTATACAGAACTGTGAGTGAAATAAATCTTTTCCTCCACAAGTTGCTTCTGATCACGGTGTTTCGTCACAGCAGTAGTAACCCTAAATAAGGCACTGTCTAAGTGGATCCTGGTGGTGGCCACTTCTCAAGGAAGAGGAACAGACGTTTCAGTTTCTAAAGAGGATGGACCAAGCAGCTTTGCAAACGCAGACGTCAGCAGCATAGTCTAGCTATGTTGTTTTAGGTTAGGGTTCTCGTGTATGTTTTCTTATTCCTATGCAACCTAATATTTTCTAAGTAAGTTTCTTAGGAATTTCATCCTACTCCTATTCTGAGTAAAAACTTGCTGATATTTTTCTCCTTATCAGTAATTGCAGATACTTAATATGTGTTTAGTTCTAAAATAGACTTCTTTCTCACACTTCTTTACACATCACAATGCCTCAGATATATGGTAATGGCAAAACCTTCCTTGTACAGGTCAGGTTTGGAATTGGTAAAGCTGTTTTTCTGGTCTGTGAAGGAATGTTGACTGTGTGCAAGTTTGAGAGTTTACAGATGATTGACTAGTGTGTGCAAAACCTAGCAACTACTGCGGGTTTCTCTTCCTGGATGTTTATAGCTGCAGACTAACCACAGGAACTTCCTATTTCCTACAGCGTCTAACCAGCCCTCCCTCCTGCAGAACATGAAGGCATGTTTAGGTCAGGTTGCTGTATAGTTTGGGCTACTCAAGAGAGTGCTCGCGACCTACCTAATCCCAGCCATTCTGTCTGTGAGTCTGTGTGTCTGTCCTTCATCTCGTTGATGCCCTCAGTCAGGTTTCCAGGACCAAGGTGTGCCGGAGGTGACAGAAGAGAGTGTCAGATAACCTAGAACTGGAGCTACAGGTCTTAGTGAGACTAGGAATCAAATTCAGGTCCTCTGAAAGATCAGCCTCTGTTTTAAGCGATTGAAACATCTCTCCAGCCTTTGATATTAAACCTTAATAGAACACATGGTTTATGAATATATTCTTTCAACCAGTAGAATTTAATTTCGTTTCTTTTTATTGTATTTATATATTTATTGAGAGAAGGTCTTGCTAGATAATTCAGGGTGGCCTCAAACTTGTGACCTTTTTTATCTTAGCCTCCAAAGGATACAAGTGCACATCACAGCTGTTTTGAAATATGAATACAAAATAGGATGGCTAACTCAAATCATTAATGGAGGCATTATCTCACGACGTTACATTTTTTTCTGAAGTTGGAACACTTAAAATCTACTAAGCAACTGTCAAGAATGCAGTGAGTTATGGGGCTAGGACAATGGTTAAGAGAATTTACTGTTTTTCCATGAAACCCACATTCAGCTTTTAATGCACGTGTAGCAGCCCTCAATCATCTGTAACTCCAGTTCCAGGGGATCCAGTGCCCTCTTCTGACTTCTGTGGGTAGCAGACATGCATATGGATCACATACAAACATGACAGTAAAACAATCATACACACAAAATATGTATGGAGTGCATTGTTATTAATGATAGTAATCATAGTTGCTGTGCTGCTTAGTTGATGTCTTGAGTACATTCCTTTCGTCTAATAATTTTCCCTTGGTTTTGAGGTTGAACTCAGAGCCTTATGGACTCTAAGCAAGTACTGTTCCTCTGACCTTTGACCTAGTCCTTTGACCAGCATCTCTTAAAACCTGCTAGTCTCCAGGCTTCCTGGGTCTTCACATTGCTCAAAATGTCAGGATTGTTATTGTTTCTTCATCTCCTCACTGTCCTACTCCTCTCCCTCCTCCTCTCCCTCCTCCTCTCTCTCCTTCTGTCCCTCCTCCTCTCCCTTTCCTCCTCCTTTTCCCCTCCTCCTTCTCTTTCTCCTCCTCTTCTACTTCCAACGCCTCCTTCTCCTCTTTCTCCCTTCCTCCCCTCCTCTTCCTCTTCCTCCTCCCCTCCTCCTCCTCATCTTCCTGCTCTTCCACTTCTTCCTCCTCCTTATGCTATTAAGAGCTGTTTTTACTTCTCTCATGGATTGCTTGCTTTGCCTTTTTATTCATGTAATTTCTCTCCTTTTTGGTGTTTATTTTTTATCCATTTGTTTACCTGTCTCAGCTTCTTACTTCAGCATGTGAAGGTGTTGGCTTCGTTATGATGTTTAATACCTGCTAGGTTTTGGTCGATCCTCTCCCTGTCTCCTCCTCTCCCATAGACCCTCACTTCCAATTCTCATCTAAACCCTTAGGATTTCTTTCTTTTTATGCCTTTTAATATTTCATTCAGTTTATATATGACAATTTGTTTACTGATCCAAGACAGACACTTAGGTTGAATCTATGTGAACAATGAATGCTTTTCTGTCTACAGGTAGGAGTTCAATGTCTCTCATGTTCTGATTTCCTTTCCCATCCTAGTGGGATTTTGCTGGATTATAAAGAAGACTACACTTATCTTAAATGTAGTTGGTGCTCTTAGATACAGTACATATCTACAAAACCACACCCAAATGTTTACAGTAAGCCGGAAGCCCTTCTAGTCTCCTTTCCAGCTGCCTCCTCAACAGAGCAGGGGAATTGCCTCTCCTAAAAGACCTACCCTGGCCTTCCCTACCTCTTACTGGTTTGACATACTATTCTGTCAGTAGGACACTGACAGTGCCATTCCTGCATCTCTCAGATCTTCAGCACACTCACCAAAATACATTTGAGCCAGGTATAGTGACATATTCCTCAAATCACAGCAGTTGGAAAGTAAGGAGCAAGAAGATCAGGAGTTCAAGGCCAGCCTCTGCCTTAAAGCAAGCTTGAGGCCAATATCGGTTACATGAGACCGTGTCTTAAAAATGAAAATATAAAAAAACCAAAACCAAAACCAAAACAAAACAACAAACCCTTCAATAGCCAAAATGTTTATTTTTATTTATGTGCATGTTTGTGTTGGTGTAACTGAGTGCAGGTACCCAAGAAGACCAGAGGTGCCGATCCCACTGGACCTGGAGTTACAAGCTACTGTGAACGACTTGATGGACTGGGAATCAAGCAGGGGTCCATTTCAAGAGCAGCGTGTGCTCTTACTGCTGACCTCTCTCTGCGGCTTCCTCATGATTTTTGAAAATAAAGTCAGAGAGGTAAAACGAACAACTTATTAAACTTTGTTTATCTAGTTTTCCTCAAACATAATTCTTACAGATTTTTATAATTGCAAATGGAGAGAAAATCTAATTGATAATTTTATTACATTCTTTTAACATTTTATTAAATTAAAATGCCCTTCAGTATCATTCCATATTGACACATTTTGAGCTCATCTGCTACTTCATAAATACAATACAGAAATCTTTAAATTTTTTTTTTTTTTTTTTTTTTGGTTTTTCGAGACAGGGTTTCTCTGTGTAGCTCTGGCTGTCCTGGAACTCACTTTGTAGACCAGGCTGGCCTCGAACTCAGAAATCCACCTGCCTCTGCCTCCCAAGTGCTGGGATTAAAGGCGTGCGCCACCACCACCCAGCTTAAAAATTTTTTTAATATTCAAAAACTGTTCCTAACTTCATGGGCAGAAAATTTGGGATCTTGCAAGCAGAGCTTGGGGAAAATAATAGAAATGGTATATATCTGTAGAGTATATTTTACATTATAGTTTGTTTCTCCTCTATAAAAGACATCCCTGATCTATACGAGGGAACAGATTTTCTTTTCTATCTAAAGAATTCCATTTTTTTTTCTTGATTTACAGGACACCTTGTACCTTAAGTGATATCTGTGGGAGAAGATAAAAAGTATTTGAAGTTACAAAACTGATTTATTCCCCCGATTTACATATTAGGGAAATTAAATTACATGTTCAAATATATATATATATATATATATTTCATGTATCTCAGCATGTATTGAAATGAATTGAAAAGTTCACCAGTCTGAATAGCTCTGTGCATTTTCTGTTTATTTTGTTAACATTTCTGTCAGTCAATTTCTCAAATCTGTATCTTCCTTAGCCTCTCCCTATCTTGCATACCTAGTTTACAATTATTAAAAATAAATGGGTCAAGAATGGTAGCTCAGGACCATTTCTAAACAGATCTGATGCCCTCTTCTGGCATAGAAGTGTACATGCACACAGACTGTCTCTCTTTCTCTCTCTGTATATATATATATATATATATATATATATATATATACATACATATATATACATACATATACATTATAATTATATAATTAATTAATACATTGATTATATAATTAACGAATATATAATTAATATAATTAATTAATATTATATAATTAATGGATGAATTTAAAAAAAGGAAATGGTGGTTCACAGCTGTAATCTCCAGAACTTCAAGGGTGAGGCAGGAGGATTACTGTGACTTCACTACCAGCCTGGGCTACACAGTGAGTTTCAGGTCATCCATGATCATATAACACAACCCCGATTAAATCCCACCCCAAGAAAATCCTAGAACACTCTAAAAGCAAAATAAAATTCAATACAAATCAAAACAATCCCATCTTAACCACACCAACATTAGCGTCTTTCAGAGCCAGAAACCTTTCTTCTTCTGCAATATCCTTTATTTTGTTACTATGTGCAAGACCTGTTTTATGCCCTGTCTCTAGTTACTAGATCCTTGCTCCACATATTTTTATACTCCAGGGGTGTCCTTTTGAAACTCAAACTATTCTGTTATTTTTAATGCTTACAAAGTTTCAGAGGGCTATCTTATACCATAACACCAAACCCACCCACACAGTGCTTCACTCTTGGTGCAGCTGATAATGTTGAACTAAAGACTCTGGGAGTGAGCTTATGATCTGAACAAATCAGGTACATTGACTGGATGCAGCCCGGCTGTGTGCTGGAGCAACCATAGAATGCTGTCAAGATGGGTTCAGCAGAGGGCTGGCTTCTGATGCAATGACCTCAAGGCTTCTGAGAGAACATGGAATAGATCTGGATGAACTGCTGTTGATCAAGAAGAGAAGGAAGTCTTCCTGGGGGTTATGTGATGCCGTAGGGTAAATGCAGTTTGTGAATTTGTAATCTCTAGTAATGCCTTCTTAGTGCATTGGGGTTCTATGCTAAGGACATTAACCTTCACACTAGTTATGGTACTGCAGTTGCTGTGTCACCATTCATTGTCATGGCCGCCAGATTTACCCAGGTTTGTTCTTGCAGCCTCTTACTGCAGTAAGGGTGCTTCGATTTCTGTCAGTCCCAGACTTTCCTTCTTTCTTTCTTTCTTTCTTTCTTTCTTTCTTTCTTTCTCTCTCTCTCTCTCTCTCTCTCTCTCTCTCTCTCTCTCTCTCTCCCTTCCTTCCTTCCTTCCTTCCTTCCTTCCTTCCTTCCTTCCTTCCTTCCTTCCTTTTCTCTTTCTTTCTTTGTTCCATCTTACACTGAACAGAATGGCTAAGATAGAAAACTCAATTACAGCACATGCTGGCCAGGATGTAGGGCAAGAGGAACACTCCTCCATTCCTGGGGGAAGTGCAAACTTGTATAACCACTTTGAAAATCAATTTGGTGTTTTCTAAGAAAACTGGGAATAGCTTTGCCTCAAGACCCAGCTATAACACTCCTGGGCATATACACAAAAGATGTCCCACTACTCCACAGGAAAACTTGCTGAACTATATTCATAGAAGTTTTATTTGTAATAGCTGAAACTTGAAGCAACCTAGATATCCCTCTACTGAAGAATGATAAAGAAGATGTGGTATATCTATACAATGGAATAGTATTCAGCTATTAAAAAACAAAGACATCATGGATTTTGCAGGCAAATGGACAAACTATCATCCTGAGTATGGTAACCCAGAGTCAGAATATATGTATGGTGTGAACTTACTTATAAGTGAACATTAACCATAAAGTGCAGGACAACCATGCTATAATCCACAGGCCCAAAGAAACTGGGTAACTAGGGGTCCCAAGGGAGGGTACATGAATCTCACTCAGAAAGGTAACTAAAAAGATAGATGGAGAGAAGGAACTGGGTAGGAGAGTAGATGAGGAGAAGACATCATGTATGGGGAGAGGCAAGGCAGGAGAGACCTGGGAGTAAGAATGGAAATCAGTTGGGGATAGGGGGTGGGGAACGTATCTCTGGTGAATAGGTGGAGGCCTGGGACTGGAGAGACTGAAGAGAATAACAGGATTCTGTGGGGGACCCTAGTTCAGATTCCTATCAAACAGGAATATAGAGACTGAAGTGGCCACCTCCTGTAGCCAGGCAGGAGCTCTAGAGGAGGGAGCAGAACATCAATCTACCCACAAAATCTTCAAACCAAAATTTATCTTGGCTACAAGATAGGCAGGGATAAAGATGGAGCAGAGACTGAGGGAACAACCACCAATAACTGCCCAAACTTGAGAACCATCCCATGTGAGAAAGCCACTATTAATGCTAGTCTTGTGGAAGAGTAAGGGATAGAAGTAAACAAGTTGGATGGGTCAAGGATGCCACAAGAAGACCCACAGAGTCAACTAATCTGGCACCTTGTGGGCTCGCAGAGCCTGGACCAGCAACCAAGGAACATGTAGGATCTGGGCCTAGACTCCCTACACATTTGTAGCAAACGTTCAGCTTGTCTTGATGCGGGTCTCCTAACAAGTGCAGTGGGGGCTCTCTCAGTCTCTGTGCTCTGTAATTGGATCCTCTTCCCCCTACCTGGACTGCCCAATTCTACCTCAGTGGGAGAGGATGTGCCTAGTCATCCTGGGACCAGAAGACCCAGGGTCGGTTGATAGCCAAGGGGAGTTTCCCTTATATCAAGGAAAGGGGGGATGGAGGAGGGATTTGTAAGGATGGAGGAGGAGAGGAGGGAGGGGCTGTGATCGGGATTTTAATCTACTTCAGTAATGAGACATGGTGGAGCATGCTAGACTGTCAAGGTGTAGACCAGGGGTTCATATTTACTCACACATAATTTGTAATTGTTGTATATGCTTTCTTGAGTGTTGCTTGCTAGTGGTTTTTGTTGTGCAATGATTTCTTTTTCAGATCTTTGAGTGTCTTGTCTTTAGCAAGTAAGGTTGGAGGTATTCTCTTTTTCATGCCAAGGTGAAGACTTGTATAGTGTTGGCCTTTTCCTGAATAAATGTTTGGAAGCTTTAATAACAAAATTCTCTTGGGTTCAGAATTTATTTTCATATCTTGAATGCAGTAATGCTTGTGTATAAGTATTAAAGTTATTCAATAGAAGAAAGCTTCCTTTCTAAACATGCTCTTTGTTTTGTATTTTGCTTCTTACCATGCTGTGTGGATCTCACCAAGCTGTCTTTGAACTCACAGACATCCATTTGTCCCTTCCTGAAGACTGCTGGGATTAAATCCATACACCATTATATCCACCAGAGTGTCAGGTTTTTATACTTCTTTAAACATTTTTGGTAAAATATGGTCTTCTTCCAAATGATTCATCTGTCTGTGTGGGGCAGCTGGACCAGGGAGAACAGGCCTGCAACAAGAGTGAGGTTGAGAAGCTCTTGAATTCCTGAAAATTTTATCTTCAGACCAGTAGGTGTAAGGATCACTCCCTCCCTATTCTAGGTTTAAGCAGCCATTGCTTGGGGTTTCCAAGGAGAGTGTACATTATTGTTTCAGATTGAGGTGCTGGGAATGCTTTATTTGCATAAGGAGGGATCCCAGGTGCTTACATCTGGAGTTTGGCTGGGAGGCTATGGTACTGCCTCAAAAAGGACAGGTGTAGGGGTCAGAGGACTACATACCCCTAAATAAAGAAAGCTGCTGTGTTACTGGAATATTGACTAAGGGAGCTGGTTCATTGAGTATCATCTAGAAGAACTGTTTCACCTCCCCACCCATAAAGAGGAGCTGCAACCCTGAAAACCCTCTCTGAGAAGGCCCTTTCCTATTCTCCTCTTCCTGTCCTCCACCAACACTCACTTGATGGGACAGAGACCAAGCAAACCCACCTCCCTGGACAAGCTTCATTCCTTTCATGATGGCTGGCTAGCAACAGTGCTGGAGGACCCCAAGGGCAGAGGAATATGTCTGGTCTACATTTTACATTTTATATTGCAGTATACATGTCCTAGTCTCTGTCAGTTCATCTCCAGGAATATGTCTGCTTGTGTTGTCTTGGTTAAAGTTTCTATTGCTGTGATAAAACATCATGACCAAAATCAACTTGGGGAGGAAAGGGTTTATTTTGTTTACATTTCCAGCAAATAACTCATCACCAAGGGAAGTCTAGGCAGGATCATAAGTCAGAACTGATAGAGAGGTCATGGGAGAGTGCTGCTTGCAAGATTTCTCTTCATGGCTTTCTCAGTCTATTTATAGCACTCAAGACCATCAGCCTTAGAGAGGCCCTCCCACACCAATCATCAATTTAGAAAGCACAGCACAGACAAATATGAGGGGGTATTTACTCAATTGAGATTCTCTCTTCAAAATGATTCTAGTCTTTATTGAGTTGACATAGAGACTACCAGCACATGTAGGCTATGGTAATATAAATATTTTTATCCAATACATTATTTGTTTAAGTTATCAGATCATTTTGAATCCTGTAAAAAGAAATGAGCTTCTACGTGACATTTCCATACTTTTTGTTTCTCCACCTCTGTCATTCTGTCCCTCCTGTCCACTTTTTGCTGGTTTTCTTCTTCTACCACCTAACCTCATTCACTTTCATGCCACATGTTCTATTAGCCACTTCTTTTCTCCCTCTCTTAAGACCTCTTCTTCCCTTCTTATGGCCCCATCTCTAATTTCATGATCCCCATAGATATACAAATATAAAAATTAGAATATAGGATTCATCTATGGGAGAAAATATGCTTGCCCTTCTGAATGTGGATTGCTTTGCTTATCACCCATTTTCTTGCAAATGTCATTATTTTATTTTCTTTATGTCTGAATGAAACTCCATTGTGTATATATGCGTTTTCTTTAGACCTTCATCTGCTGTGGGGGCATCTTGCCTGATTCAATTCCTTGTGTGTAACTCCTCCTTGCTTTTCCTCCTTGCTTCTTTGTATTTCTTCAGGTCCCAATTCCGTTCATGTTACCACATACATATTTTCTCCTTTAGAAATCTGAAATTCACATTATTCTTCAGTACCAGCTTTCCAGTGCTTGTATTCTTTGCTTTTTAGATATGGAACTATCTTCTGGAAATTGATGTCTGTGAATACAGGGGAACTTCACGTTGTTTAAAGGTGTGTACCATCCCACTACCTGATGCCCCCTAGGTTGTTCAACATCATTTCCTTCCAAGAGACCTTTGTGTTTCCACTGAATTGGAATGAACCTTAATTTGGGTCTGGGTCATTCAGAGATTTATCAGTCTGACCATGAATAAATTTCAACAAAGTGAAGGCTTTTATTCATATCCCAGCACCAGGTCTATCCAGGACCCTGATAGCCTGCAACTTCTTGCTATGTAAAACATACTAGCTTCGAAAGCTTTGACCTCACTGAAATCTGACTGACCCACGAGTGCTGGAATTAAAGGTGTACATCACCACCCCATAATGCTTTTGTTGCTACTGTTCAGTGTAGGTGTGGGATGCCTTGTTTCCCTCCGTGTGTACTGCAAGAGGTCCTGGATTGCTCCTTAATCTTCCCTCTGGCCTTTGTTAAGATCACAGTGGTGTCTAGTGGTCCTTTTAATTTTTTTCTCACAGCACTTTGTTCAAATTTCTTAGCTTTTGATTCCCAAGCACACAATACAATATTCTACTCTCAAAAAACAATAGCAATCATGCTAGAAAAATTTTTTTCTGGGTAAAGTCTAAGTAAATAATAAACCTTTAGTTACTAGAGGGGTAGTTATAGAAAGCTGTTTCCTCGACTCCCCAATGTGTGTGCCAGCAACAAAACAGATGGAAATCCTTTACTAGCAGGACAAAGGGGCTTAGAGCAGAATAGCCAATTACTAGAAATATTTTAATATTTAGTATTATGGAGTCAAGAGTCAAGACAGAACCAACGTAGAAGGATAAAATGAAATCCCCCAAGTAATAGAAGAGGAAACAGGTCATAAGAATGAGAACACTCCATGTAGCTCGGATTTCCGGGCTGGCACTATTTGCAAACCTGGATCTATGAAGGTAGAGGACATTCCTGTGATGTTTATACAGATGGAGAGCCATGTACCCACTGCTCCAGCCCATGAGACTCTGAAAGATGACGTCACGAAGGGTCATGAGAGTGAGGAAAAGCCACTTAACTATATACCTAGATGGCAGCATGTAGCAATACCCATCATATACACCAGCTCTAGATCTATTCAAACTGCTTCCTGCTGCAATATGATGAATCAAGTTGGAGCTTATGAGAACATTAACGATCCAAAGGAGGAGGAGACAGGGAAGAACTTGCCATGCTGTCTGTGGTTTGAGCTTTCTCCACAAGGAGGTTCTAGGACTGATGGTGACAGCCTGGACCACACTGAGGAGACAAGTGGTGCAGATGGAGAGGCCCCGGGCCACCCTTCCCAGATAAACTACAGTTTTACAGCCCGCATTGCCCAGAACATTTTTGAAATGAAGTTCTGTGGCTATATATCTGACCCCTGAAGTACAAATAATAATTACATTTGAAAATGCCAGATGAGTGAAGATAAGGTCTATAGGTTTTTTCTCAGAACCCGTGATAAATGTATGCACATGTCTCACAAATATAATGGTGTTTCCTAAGGATCCAAGCCCAATAAGATAAAAGAAGATTACTCGTTGGACGAGGTCACTCCAAGTCATCTTTTGACTTCAGGTGAGAACTAGTGAAATCCACTTTGAAGAACACAAATGATCATCTCCATTGATTGTCTCTATGTATAATGAGAAATTTCTGAAATATGAAAATGCACATGGTTCTTTTCCAGCAGGCACTTGATTGAAATCTTTGCTTTTATTCTATTTCATTTTATTTTCATTGATATGGGTGATGATAGTTATATTTCAGACATAAATCCTATGTTAATGCATGTACTTACTTTTCCAAGCAAATAATTCCTTGTGTCTCTCAGTTCTAAAATTTATATTCTAATGGTGGACATTTTGTTTACATTATACTTCTCTGCCCTGCAAAGGCTAGTAAAAACAGACTTGTTTTTTAACTTGTTAACCATGAGGGAGTTACTCCTCTCTGGAACGTACCCTGTCAGCTAGTCCAAGATGGACAACTTCCCAGTGCATTGGGGTTATGTTATTCTTAAAACCACTAATTGCTGTAAAATATTTTACCACTAACAGGCTAATTCCTAAGCTCTGTGTTTGTAGAAATACTTGCTTGCTGGGAAGGTACAAGTACCTGCTGGAGATCTGCTACAAAACTAAGGTTTGCATGTACCCAGTCAGACAGGATGTGTATTAACCTGGCTCCCCAAAATTACAACTTTGTGGGCTTTGCCTTTAAAACAATTGTCTAACAATAGCTGAGTCCTAACCCAGAGAACTCTGTTTCATCCAGGACAGTATTATTTAAACCTCTTCTTACTAAATTTATTCTGGTTATGGTAAATCTCTGAGAGACCCCAGACCCAAAACAACATGACAATTTCCTTCCTAGAAAAATGCTAAATATGGACAGCGTCACAGTTTCAGAACCAGTGTGATCCTGAGCTGCAGCTTCAGATGTGTCTTTCCTGTTCACTTTTCATCCTGTGAGGTAGCCGGTTCCTCCAAGGTTAAAGCCTTCCGTTTTGGAGGGAATTTCCTTAAACATGGGATGGCAAAAGGGAGGTAAAACAACTGTAAATTTTAGGAGAGGCAGTGTGGAACATTTCATCCTGTAGGGAAACTCATTCTTCTGATGTAAACAACCCAGTAGCAAATTACTGAAACTGACCTTCCTCAAGAGTTCCCTCCCTACTGACACGTATATAAACAGAACCACTGAAAGACACTTCAGACCAGTCCAGATGTGTGAACCATGCAGAGATCAGCCAAGGTGCTAGGAACAGGCTCAGACCAACTTAGCTACCTGGACAAGACACCCTCTAACCTGATGAGCTGTTTGCTGATGTGTAGTATATTTCAGGTTTTCAGCTTTCGTGAGCTGCCATTCCTGCTAAAGTGGGCTTTAGTGGTGGAGTTACCTTTGAGCCATCTCTGCACTGTGAGTAACTCTTAATCTCTATTCCCATATGGAACCATAATACAACTCATTGGTTAATTAACCAAATTGGACTTTAGTGGAAACTGCAGTTTGGTCTGTTCCTGGTTTCCTTCCCCGAGGCAAGTAGATTTTTGTTAACATTTCTCCAGGAACAGTGTCTGATGATGACACCAATGACAAAAACTGGCTGCTACCGTTTTAAGTCCTTCCTACCATCCTATGTGTGAACTCTGGACAAATCACTTTTGAATTAATAATAAACTGTAGCATTTCCCAAAAGGTTTATATAGTCGTCTTCAATAAGGTTTTTATATACATCCTTAATTTAGGGTTAACCTGCTGCATGAGTTTGCTTCTCTGTTGCTGTGATGAAACACTGGCAAACACTGTTTGTGGAGGAAAGTGTTTCGCCTCCACTTCTACATCACAGCCTAACACACAGCGAAAACAGAGCAGGAACTCAAGCAGGAACATGGAGGTGGGAACTGAAACAGAGACCCTGAAGGAACACTGTTTACCGCTTTCACCCCCTGGGTTTCTCAGCCACCTCTCTCTCAGAGCATAGGACCATCTTCCCAGGTGTGCTGACAAGTTTTATGTCAGCTTGACACAGCTGGAGTGTTATTTAGGAAGCAGGACCCTCAGTTGAGAAAATTCCCCCAGTCAGATTAGCCGGTGGGCAAGCCTGTGGTACATTTTCTACATTGACTGATTGGGAAGACCTGAGTCATTGTGGGCAATGCCATCCTTGGGCTGCTGGTCCAGCCTGCAATAAGACAGCAGGCTGAGCATGCTCTGGGGGAGGAAGCCAGTAAACAGCATTTGCCTATGGTCTCCGCTTTGGTTCCTCTGTCCAGGTTCCTGCCTTGAGTCCTGCCCTGACTTAACCTATATGATCACTTGCCCTAAGATGTAAGATCAAACGAACCCTTTCCTCCCCAAGTTGTTTTTGGTCATGATGTTTAATCACAGCAATAGAAAAGTAACGAAAACACATAAATCTATTATTCTTGTCTCCTTTTCTGTTGATTTAAATTGAGCTGTGTATGTCATTCCTTACGAATGCTTTGAATTTAGTGTCTTTAATACGTTCTATATAAAATCTCTTAATGAAGACAGATAATTAACAATATTTTAATTAGCCAAACATTATCCTCTAGTGCTGGCACTTCAGTTTAGTAAACAAAATAATGAGCCAGCGATGTCATATTCTTCATTTTGCAACTTTTAAATAGCAAGTGCATCAGCTGAATTGATTCCTAAGAACAGAAACCAGAGGACAGAGGACAAACATGTCAGTCATTTACATATATTTTGCTAGTTTACAAGTCCAGGTCCTGGTCTCTGCTACTTGGATTGTGGTAATGAACAAGCAGCCCCAAACCAGCAGAATTAGTGCACTGGAGAATGAGGTTTCTGCAATCTCTCTAGTTTTCTCTTACCTCTGTGTGAGGTCACCAAGACTGCTGCCTGGCAACTAAAGCCACTGCAAACTGCTTTCCCTTTCTACACAGCGTGGCAGAACTAACAGTTGTTCCTAACTTGCTTACCAAGGGATGGATGAACCAGTTGCAACAAAGTCGGCCTCCTCCGGAGTAGGGCAGCATTCAGTAATGCGTCCATTTCTGAGAATCAGCAGAGAAGGGATGATAACCAAATAACAAGTTAGTTTTCTTAAATATTGAATATCACTTCTGGGTGTCGTGGTACATATCTTTAATTGCAGCACTCGAGGCAGAAGCAGGAGGATCTCTGAGTTTAAAGCCAACATAGTCAACAGAGTGAGTTCCAGGACAGCCAGAGGTAACAAAGAAAACCTGTCTGAAAAAACCATGTGGGGTGTGTGTGTGTGTGTGTGTGTGTGTGTGTGTGTGTGCGTTTATGTGTATGTATGTATGTATATATTGACTATTACAAAGTTATTCTCTAAAACAGGAACCTAAAACACACTAAAGAACAGAAGCTATCAATATTATGAAGGAAATGCTACTTATTTTCTGATATTGTACAAATGAATTTCAAACCCTTAATTTTACTAATCTGTTGTGTTAACTCTGGCACTTCTGATGGAATACTGAAGATGTTCAGGCTGATGCAGAATTTGAGAATACAAAGGGAGAACAGGGAGAAAATGTATGCCATGCAGACCTGAGTGTGAGGCTCCTCAAACTGGAAGGTCCAGGACAGAATGGTGATGGCCTGCACCACTATGGGGAGTGTGCCTGTGCAGACAGACAGACTTACAGCTGCACTGGTCATATGAATATCCATTGGTTCTATGGAGGCAGGAGAGACGGGTCAGCAGTCAAGCCCCATGCTCTTGTAGAGGATCCTGGTTTGGTTCTCAGCACCCACATGATGGCTCACAACTATCTGTACTCCCAGTTCTGTGCATCATCTAATCTCTTTGGGTATTGTGAACTGCTGGTGTACAAACATACATGCAGGCAAAACACCATACACCTAAAAAACAAATAACATTGTAAAAATCATAATACTCTTACAGCCCATGTCATCTGTGAAGTTGAAAAGAGCATTGTGATGTTTGTAAGAGGTGAGTGGATGTGAGTGAGGAGTGGAGGCCTCTTCTCAGCACTTTGTCCCCAGTCAAAGAGAAGTCACAGAGCAGATATGCTTGCCATCGTACCTAGTTCTGTCAAAAAGATTAGACTGTTCCCCTCATGGGTATGACTTTTGGACTCTCAGTTTCTTTCTTCATGGTCATAATACTTGGTTCAGGCAACCACCTTTTAGAACAATTTACCAGTAATGATAATACACATCTACAAACATATTTCATATCATGTTTTTTCCTGCTATATGAGGAAAATCAAGACTTGTTCACTAGTAGAGATTTTTTTTCCTTGAGGATCCATTCCTACTTTGGTGGGACTCTGTAAGTCATTGCACTAGTCCCAAATTCTGTTTTTGGGTCTAGTATTTAAAAATCCCAATATGTGGCCTATTGAATTTATTATTATTATTATTATTATTATTATTATTATTATACATTTCACCTATAGTCAATCTTTGCATGGCAGAACTGAACCCAAATTCTGCCAACCAGAATGTCTCTGTCATTGTTTCATCTCACCCTATTAAATCTTCATTATAGAATTACAAATATCCAGGGTACATGCTTCTCCTGTCTCCATTTTCTCCTGCATACACAGACATGTGAGAAACGCTGTTGCCTCAGTGTTAACCTCTCATAGATTTGGCCACATCTCAACTTTCACAGCATCTCTTACTTTGTTCTGCCTTCCTTTTGATCTTGCCTTTGGAGTACCAAAATTTTCAGAGTTGTTTTCAGAGTCCAAGTTTTAAATCTTTGATAATCTATAATGTAGTTTTCCAGAGATTTATTTATAAGCTGTAAGCTAACTGTATGATTTCACTGCTAAAAATATTCAGTGGTATCTTACAGTCCTTAGTACTAAGTTGAAATTTCTAACTTTTGCAGATAGGATTCTACAGTTAAAGCATAAGTCAAAAATCCAGGAAGAAGTCTCTAGCCTGAAAATCAAAATAATCAAGACTGCAAATTCTAGAGGAATACTACACTGTCTGGGAGGGTCATTAGCAGAGGTCTGAGTTCTCACAGAGTAATCTTGGGGACAGCTAAAGACAATTCAATGTGAGTAAATGTCGATCTAGGTTGAACGGGAAAAAGCTATTAGTATTGTTACTGGCTGATTTGAAATAAGGACAAAGCATGAGTTAGGGATCGCAATAATCATTTCTTGTATCAAGCAGATTGGGGTTTCATTGCTAGATATGTTCAGCAGACATAAATTTTGAGGGGATTCTGTAGCTGCTGCATGTATTTGGTACAAACTATGATTTTAGTAAAGTCTGTTTTGATTTTGTCTTTATTGAGAGAATCTGATTAGCAGTGGGCTGTTTTGATCATAATCAGTGCAGACTTAAATCACAGAGAGGCTTTTGTTATTTATCATGTATACATCCCTGTATGTATGTATGTATGTATGTATGTGTGTGTATATGTATGTATGTATGTATGTATGTATGTATGTATGTATGTATCTATATCTATTTATCTATCTATCATCTCTATCACCTATCTATTGATATCTTTCTGTCTGTCTGTCTTTTTATTTAGAGGCATGGTCTCATGTAATCCAGGCTGACCTTGAATTTGGTACATAGCTGAGGATAAACTTGAACTCCAAATCCTTCTGCCTTCATTCTCAAATGCTGGAATTACTGGATGTGTTATCATGCCTACTTGAGGATTTTATTTTTTTCACGTCAGTGAGTGCCAGCCTGGTGTCTCACTGTTGTGTGACAGAACATTTGCTGGGGAGATGCAACTCACTCCAGATAGAAATCCAAGAAAGCAAAGTACAGATGACACAAAAGTCTAACATGGTGAGCAAAGAAGTTTCCTTGGGGTTACTTACAGGAGTGTGGCTGAGGGGTTACTTACAGGATGACTCAAAGACAGCTGAGGCCCAGCACAGCATGAGTGATAGCTCTCAAAGCTGGGAAAACTGGAGACACTGCACAGCCTACAGGATGCTCAATAGCTTGGAGAGTGCCCTTCCTACTGACTGTGGCACCAGCCTCTTCCTCTGGTTTCTGCTTCTCCCAGGCAGCTGCTTTGGTGTTAATCTTCTTTGTAGCTTGAGTTTCCTGAGTGCTCTTTTTTGTTGTTGTTGTTGTTGTTTCTGTACTTTAGCTGAGACTGAAAAGGACTTGCAGCTTGTTTTGTCTATTCTGGCAGGGAGAACCCTAGTAGAATTACCTTGTTAGTTTTAGGGATTTCCTGAAGCTATTTAGTTTTTTTATCTTTTTGCGTAAAGAGCTTCCTCGCAGCATGGAATGTTTCAATCTCAGAGGAAACCATTACAGGACACTCAGTCATGAAATCATGCAAGGCTGTGGACTTTTTCTTGGGAATCAAAGATATCAGGATGTCTGAGCTTATCCCTAGGATTTTGCACGCTGCCTGTATTCTGAATGTTTAGATAGAGTCTACACGTCATCCTGTTTTCCCCTTTTGATCTCCTGGCATTTATTGCATTCTCATTATTAAACATATGCCTCGAATCTCTCTGTCCTGAATGTTTCTGACAACACAGCTGCCTCCTTGCTTGTTAGTAGGTAGCCCCTGGCTTCTGGCATATCAGGTGCTTCCTTTTGATCTTTGTTTTTGTCTGACCAGTGGGGTCAGTAAAGGGTGCACCAGTGCACTATGAAAGCTTTCCCAACCCTAAATCTTTCATGTAATGACGTTTATCAGCACTAACACATCCAATTTAAGTAAAACATCTGGACTATAAAATGAATATTTTATCCTTCCATATATCTTGATGCCCCTATATATTAATCAAATATTATCTTGTGTCTTATTTTTTGTCGCCTTTCTATTTTTCCAGCTCTCTCATTTTACCTACTATCCATAGCCCAGAATCAGATTTATTATTAACTTGAGATACATTAGAAGTTACGCTTCTGTGGGAAATTTACTTAGCACTTAGAGCACTTGTATAAACCAGGGTGTCTACTCACCTCGGCAGCTGTGGTGCAGTCAGGTTCTGAGTTTGTGCTGGAAGGTGAGCCTCCAGGAACTGCATTTGTACCTTAGTGTTATGGGGCCTTGGCTGTCATAACTTGTCTCTGGGACTTCAGTTGTCACAGTTACAATGCTGTCACCGAGAAGGATGTCTCTAAAGGATCTGTCCCTAAAGTACAGCGATCCCTCTCCCTCCACAATTACTTCATTACTCTGTCTTAGGAGTCACCTCAGTATGAATTAGGGTTTAATTGCATTCATAGAACTGTGTGAAATAAGACAGCAAACAATAGCTGAAGTGTCTCTGCTGGACTTTCCCATTTCTCTGCACCTGTGCTAGGGTCCTTAGTCCTCCTCATCGAGGTGGTAGCTGGACAAGAACCTGATAGAGAAGGATAAGGGTGAGTATGTGCAGGGTGGGGAGAGCTGAGGGTGAGGCAGGGCAGCTGATGGTGTCCCACAGATGTAACAGCCATGGAAGGACAGCTACTGAAGTGGCATGGGTCAGAGGGGTGTGTTATTTGTAGACACACACCCACATTTGCCGTCAAGAAAAGGCTATGAAGGAAGTAAACAAATGTCCAGGCGAATCATGGTTTGACTGCACTGCATCAAGTAGGAGCATGTTACCCTCTTTCCAGCTGAGAAGTACTAGGGGCATGTAACTGTCCCTTAATGATGGAGTGTGTCACCCTTCTCCCAGCCCTGACAGGTGCCTGGGACTTGTAGCTGTCAATAACGATATCTCAGAAGGAAGTGAGGATGCTGGATTCTGACTTGGTCCAGTGCTCAGCACACAGGATCTCTCGCTTAAAATGGGGTAACCATTTCTTTGGTGCTTTTTTTTTCTCTTTACTTCGTTAATTTTGTTCAAACTGCATACTGCAGAGTCTGGTAAACAACAGCCATCTTTCTGAGAACCTGAAGAAGCACTGATGTTGCTAGCAGCTCTGAACCATGCTCCTGAGTGCTGTGAAACCCCAATCCATTCTTCATTTCCCCCCTACAGCCTCCCACTGCAGTGTTTGTTCATGTGTGTGCAGGTCCCAGAACATCTAAGTGTCCTCTGAAGATATCATTGAGTTCCAATCCCATGAAAATGGCAAAAGTGGTGTTTTATGAGTAGATTGTCTCATATGTAAAGCAGTGGGCTACTAATGCATTGTGATTTGAAGACATGGCTTCACATTTCCTTTAGGTAGTTTTGTTGTAAGTGTTCAGAAGATTCCTTCTAGGATCTGGTCTGGGCCCACAGCTCTGCCAGGAGCAGCCCAGGCCATTGCGCCTCCTTTCCCTTGCTCTCCTCCACTCTCTTTTAAAAACATTCTCTGAGAATTTTGTACATGAGTTTACTCTACTTCCTCAATTTCCTCTTCCATTACATGTAGCTCTTCATCTATGGTGATGCCTTGTGAGAACTTTCCCCAGCTCCATCCATGCACACATGCTACTGGTGTCATCGAGCAGGCAACCCTGTTTGTGAGTTTTGATGGGTATAGTATAGTATCCCTGTCAGGCTTAGTAGACACTGCCTCTCGGCAGGCATGCTCATCACCCGACTTTTACAATATTTTTGCCCCTTCACCTGCAAAGTTCCTTGAGCCTTAGGTGTGAGGGATGTACTGTGGATGTACCAGCTGGAGATGGGAAGCCCATTGTCTCCTATTCTATGTATTTTGACCAGTTTTTAGATCTAGTGAGTAGCCTCTTTCTGCCGCAAAGGAAGAATTTTCTTTTTTTCTTTTTGACAAAGGGTATCTATATTGCTATGAAAAGACGTCACGGCCACAGCAACTCTTAGAAAGAAAACATTTAATTGGGCCTGACTTAAATTGTCTTTCACCTGCTTAAACAAGGAGCAAAAATTCATCCTTAAGTGTTCTGTGCACCTTGCACAATCCAACCATACAAATATCTTTATAGAACTAAATATTGATTGTAAGATTCATATATTACAGAATGAAATACCAAGATATAGCTTTGACAAAATTCACCCCTAGGGATGCTGAAATGACTTGTTGTTCCAGCTCCCTGACTGCTCCTGCCTCACCTGACGCTGTTTCTAGAGATGTGCTTCCAGAACAGCCTCAGGAACTGCTACTGATCCCCAGTAACCTTGGTTCATCCAGCCTTTCACTTGTCAGGACTTCAGTTAAGCCCTGAGTTTTCAAAGTATACAGAGACTGAACAACAAATGCTACAGGTAGCTTTCTTAAGTCTAACCATTTTGCTCTCTATTTTTTTGTACCTTCCTATACCTCTTAAAAAAAGGAATTTTTTACTCCAACTCAGCAGTCTTGGAAAATCGTCACCTCAATCCCTTGGGTTTGGGTGTCTGGTATTGGTTATGTTATGAATTATAGATATGTTGCCATTTTAAGAGATAATTTGGAAATAATTATAGCTTGGGACAGGGAGGAAACTAAAGACAGCTTAGACTCAGACTTAGACTTAGACTCTTTCCTTTTCTTTTCTCTATCCTTTTTTCTTGTTTGTTTTTTGTTTTTTCGAGACAGGGTTTCTCTGTATAGTCCTGGCTGTTCTAGAACTCACTCTGTAGACCAGGCTGGCCTAAAACTCAAAATCTGTCTGCCTCTTCCTCCCAAATGCTGGGATTAAAGGCGTGCACCACTACTGCCCGGCTTCTATCCCTTTTTCTTAGATAAGGGGAAAGAGGTTGAAAAGAAAAAAAATGGGAATATAGTAATTTATAGGGATTAGACAAATGGTGATGGATTATTAAATTTACTCTTAAATAAAGCATTTTATAGTTATAATCTTACATTGGTAAAATCTTTATATTTTGATGTAGAATTGAAGTTACATTTTCTTATGGTGGTACAGAATTTATATATTGATACAGGTTTAAGGTTTTCACTGGCATACATTTTTTTTGAAGATGAAAATTTTGGTTTTGTTTGAACTGACTGTAGCAGATAATAACACAAACTATATATATTTTCTTCAAAATCAGCAGCCTAGGCACATCAGCAATGATGTAATCTTTGATGAAAAGAAGCTCCACCCATTTCATCTCATGGGAGCATCTACTTCTAGTGTAAAGTTGAATGCTCTAGGCACTGTTGAGGCTCCGGCCTTCTGTGCCTGTGTGTCTTGCCACACCTTAGCCGAGTTCCTAGTTATCCTCAGAGGTAGGAAATTGAAATTATTTTGGTTATTTGGCTCTTACAATTTAAATCACACCATCTCTAAAAAGATAGTCCAACTCTCTCTAAGGCTTCTAAAGTGACTCGTTTTTTACTGTTTAAGATTTATTTTTAACTCTTGTGGATGTGGATGTGCAGGAGCGTGGGTATTCCTGGAGGCTAGAAGAGGGTACTTGCTCCCCTAGAGCCTGACATGGTGGACTCTGGTCCTCTGCAAGAGTAGTGTGTGCTCTTCACTGCTCAGCCATCTCTGTAGCTCCTATGGTAAGTCTGAGAAGAAAGGCTGTGATGGAGCAGGGTCCAAGACCCTGCTTGTCCTTCAGTGACCCTAGGAATGCTTAGGCTGACTGAGGTAGGGACACAGAGGGGGGCTTGAATTCTCATAGCTTGAACTGAAGACCTGGTTAAAACTTCTGGAGAGTAGTAGTCTGAGGTACAAGAGGAGGCAGGAAAACAGAGTCTTGTCAAAGAAAGGAAGGCTAAAGTGCTTCAGTCCTTCTTAGAAAGGGGAACAAAATACTCATGGGAGCAAATATGGAGACAAAGTGTGAAGCAGAGATGGAAGGAAAGGCCATCCAGAGACTGCCCTGCTTGGGGATCCATCCTATATACAGTCACCAAACCCAGACACTATTGTGGATGCCAAGAAGTGCATGCTGACAGGAACCTGATATAGCTGTCTCCTGAGAGGCTCTGCCAGAACCGCATAAATATAGAGGTAGATGCTTGCAGCATACCATTGGACTGAGCACGATGTCCCCAATGGGGTCCCCAATGGAGGAGTTAGAGAAAGGACTGAAGGAGCTGAAAGGGTTTGCAACCCCATAGGAAGAACAATAATGTCAACCAACCAGAGTTCCCAAGGTCTAAACCACCAACTAAGGAGTACACAAGGAGGGACCCATAGCTCCAGCTGCATATGTAACAGAGGATGGCATTGGCAGGCATCAATGGGAGAAGAGGCCCTTGGTCCTGTGAAGGCTTGATGTCCCTGTGTAGGGGAATTTGGGGGCAGGGAGGAGGGAGTGGGTGGGTGAATGGGGAAACACCCTCATAGAAGCAGGGGAAGGGGGATGGGATAGGGAATTTGGGGTGGGGGGAACTAGGAAAGGGGATAACATTTGAAATGTAAATAAAGAAAATATCCAATTAAAAAAAAACTAAAAAAAAAAAAAATAGATAAGATGGAACCAGGATGGAGAGATGGAGCCTATGAAATCATGGGAGTCCAGTGGACCACTTCTCCACCAGGGTCAGACCTTAGGTGATAGCACCAAACAGAGAACAGAGCTGGTTATTAAACATAGCCTATAGCCAGCTGCTGGGAAAGGGTATCAGTATTCAAGCTGATCGCGATGGCAGCTACCATCTGCATGTCTTAACATGCAAGATTACTTTTAAAGTAAGGCAGGTGAGTGGGGACCAGCCTGGTCTCAAACCAGGTCCCATCTTCTGTCTTCTTTAAGCAACAAAGAGCTTGAACCAGGTGATGTGGTTGTACTCCTCTCCAGGTCTTAGCAGCACTGGAGGGAACTGGGGCTGATTGCATCAGGCCAGTTCTGGGTCTCGAGGCAGAAACCAGGGTGCTAGGAATAGACTGCTCTACAAGGTGCTTTTCAGAGTACAATCCAAGGAGTTTCCTGTGTAAAACTGGATGCCAGGTTGGGTGGTATATGCTTCCAGAGCTCTATCGGGACGAGAATTTTTTCCCCCACTCCCCTTTTCCCATGCCCTGCACCTTACAGCTGGATATTATAAGTGCATATCATACATTATAGTTTATATAATTGTTATAATTGTGTTCAATTTATATCTGAGAGAAAAGGCCTTTTATTGGACTAAAAGGGAGAACTGTGAGGTTTCGTCTTTTTTTTTTTTTTTTTTTTTTTGGTTTTTCGAGACAGGGTTTCTCTGTGTAGTCCTGGCTGTCCTGGAACTCACTTTGTAGACCAGGCTGGCCTCGAACTCAGAAATCCGCCTGCCTCTGCCTCCCAAGTGCTGGGATTACAGGCGTGCGCCACCATGCCCGGCTTGAGGTTTCGTCTTTTACTGTTTATTGTAATGCTCAGTGCTGGCCTCCAAGATTTGGGGTCTACATGTAGCCTGAGGGACCCTGCTTCCAGTTAATTCTAATTGGAAAATAAAGATGCTGGCAGGCAGTAGCTGGGGAGAAGAGACATATGTGGGGTTTAGGTTTCCTGGTCTTGAGACCATGAGGAGGAAGGAGATGGGGGTGTGTGTGGGGGAGAGGAAAGAGGAGGGAGAGGGGAAGGGAAGGGAGAGGGGAGGGAGAGGGGAGGGGGAGGGAAGGGGCAGGTGAAGCTGCCATGGGATAGTAAGTACGTGCAGGAGAGAAGCAAGGAGAGCCATGGACTGGGTGCCAAGAGAATATGGCCCATAGGGCTGCCCAATTGGGTTAAGAGCAGCCAAGATGGAACCTAGTTAACATTAAGTGATAATTTGGGGTTATCAATGGGAAAGTAGATTCTAAAAGCTTGTAGGGTAGGTAGCTGCCCAGCTCTTGTGTTGTTTAATGCATATTAAAATACAAGTCTCTCTGTGTGTCTTTCATTCAGGAATAGAAATGGTCAAAGGTGGAAAGGAAACCCCGTGCTGGGATTTGTTAAATATTTTTTACTACAGTATTTTGTTTAAAAGTCTTTTTGGATCAAAAACCTTATGTCAGGAAGGTCCAAATATCATAGTACTACTATCCTGGTAGGGACTCTTGGAAGCTTCACAATGGAGTTAAGAAACAGAACAGATGACTACATATAGAAGGGGTCATCATGTGCTGTGGACTTGACTTATAACCCACTCCCATAGAAGCAATTTATTCCTATACATCTCCATTAAGATCTTACGAAGAGTCACCTGATGAGCTGATTCCATTCCAAATAAGGTTCTACCTCCTCATTACTGACAGATGGGCATCACACTTCCAACCCCCAGACCTCCAAGAGACACATACCATATTGAAATCACAGGTGTTTAACATGCAAATAAAGTCCAACATGTTTGAAACTCTATATGTCTTCTTTATTTAACCATGGAATCCATTTCTTAAATCATTTACATTTAAAGAATTCTCAGCCAATTTACCCAGGCTTTCAATCAAAATTCTCACATCCTAATCTGTAGTAAACATTATTGGTACTATCTTAAATTATTGGAAATCTAACTAAATACTACCTGTTTAACCACTACCACCCAAATCCAAATTCCCACATTTTTATATCTGTAGAGATTGCTTGATCACATCCCATGTGAAGTCATCCTGCTCTTGAATCTTTCCATTCAAGAGAACCTGCTCTTGCATGGGGATTTTGAGTTTGAGTTATCACATTTATTCTGTCTATCAAGCTACCCTTGCCCCAGGCTCATTTCAGATGATTAGATATAGGGAACACTGACACAGAATTGCCACTGCCTGTTGTAAGGTTGCTTTAAAAAGCACATTCCACTAAGAGCTTCTCACTGACTTTGCTAAACCACATCAGAACTATGATGTCCTTTTGCTGCCTCTCCTTTTCTGTTGCATTTGCACCATTGTCTGAAGTCTCTTCTTGTCCTTGTCTGACTATGCTCATACTCAACGTGGAACTTGAACATTCAGTCTCATTTTGCACCAGCACAATTCTCTCATACTTTCCTCTAACATTTCTTTCTCCTGCCAATCATGGCCAACGACAGCACCAAGAGATGACTTTCAAAGTATGCCACAATCTGCCATTCTTTTAATGAAATTTCTTCAGTGGTCTCTTATTATTTTCATAACCAAACCTACCTATGATGTATACGATTTGAATATTTGTAGTATAAACCTGATCCCCATCTCATTTGCATGCCTTCCTTCCATCTGAGTGTTCTTCAGCCAACATCTGCATGCAGCATACTACACTTTAGTTGAGTTCTTTTCTTTCATTACAGAATAGTATCCCTACGCATAATGGTATATAAAGCAAGAAGTTTTTCCACAGATACCACTACAAAAGAAATCAAATGTCTGAATACACAATAACTTTCAATCAAACCCTTGAATATGTACCAAGTAAATGACAAGTGAGTGTGCAAAACAAAGTTACATATTTTATTCTTGTGGGTGTAGGTATGTTCATAATTATATAGATATAAGATGATCAGATTATATAATGTTATTGCTATGTATTTGATTTCAGTGCTGACACATGGTATTGAAAATATTAAGTATTAAGCTACTCAGAGAGATATTCTGGGTATACTGGTTCATGCCTTTAATCCCAGAAATCTCTGTGAGTTTGAGGCCAGCCTGGCCTTCATAGTGAGTTCTAGGATGGGCAAAATTATAAGTAAGGTCTTGTCATGAAAAAAGTAAAACAAAATAAAATTAAATCAAATAAAACTAGATACTCTGAGAAATATTATCATTGAGATTAAAGCTGAACTTCTTTTTCTTTTTTTTTATTCAATATATTTTTATTTACATTTCAAATGATTTTCCCTTTCCTGGCTACCCCCCTCCCCGAAAGTCCCATAAGCCCTCTTCGCTCCCCCTGTTCCCCAATCCACCCCTTCCTGCTTCCCTGTCCTGGTATTTTCCTACACTGCTGCACTGAGCCTTTCCAGGACCAGGGGCCTCTCCTTCCTGCTTCTTGGGTTTTATTTGATATGTGAATTGTGTCTTGGGTATTCCAAGTTTCTAGGCTAATATCCACTTATCAGTGAGTGCATACCATGAGTGTTCTTTTGTGATACCATGGTTACTTCACTTAGGATGATATTCTCCAGTTCCACCCATTTTTCTAAGAATTTCATGAATTCATTGTTTTTAATGGCTGAATAGTACTCCATTCAGTGTATATGTGCCACATTTTCTGTATTCATTCCTCCGTTGAGGGATATCTGGGTTCTTTCCAGCTTTTGGCTATTATAAATAGGGCTGCTATGAACATAGTGGAGCATGTGTCCTTATTACATGCAGGGGAATCCTCTGGGTATATGCCCAGGAGTGGTATAGTGGGATTCTCAGGTAGTATCATGCCCAGTTTTCTGAGGAACCACCAGACTGATTTCCACAGTGGTTGTACCAGCTTGCAACCCCACCAGCAGTGGTGGAGTGTTCCTCTTTCTCCACATCCTCGCCAGCACCTGTTTTCTCCTGAGTTTATGATCTTAGCCATTCTGACTGGTGTGGTGAAATCTCAGGGTTGTTTTGATTTGCATTTCCCTGATGACTAAGGATGCTGAACATTTAAAGCTGAACTTATTCATTCAAAATATGACAGATTAGGTATCCTTTCCTCTACTTAGTTATTTGAAAAATAAAATAAATTCATTTTGCAAATGGATGTAAAACAAAAGAAAATAAAAATCTGTCCAGCTGTCTAAATTTCTCAAGCAAGATCTTAGGTGGCCTAGTTCAGATTTTATATAAAACAAAACAAACCTATTATAAAAAGGCTGGATTACCTTAGTGATTTGATATGTTAGAACATTAGGGCGCAGTAAAATCACAGTAAAGAGGAGAAGTAAGGACTTTACTTGGCCTTTGAGCCTGTAAACCTTACCAGTCAGAGTAGTCTCACCATAGCTGTCTCTCACTGGGAGCCATAACTGAGTTAGTTCACAGGCACGTGTCACAGTTGTCTCAATGTTCCTCCAGAAAACTCTTTACTCTTAGGAAAAGAATCAGCCCCAGCAGCAGCAACAGAACAAATCAACTACGAGGCAGGAGGGAAGGATGCATAAGCACGAGGCAGGATGTCCTTCCCTCTGACACACACCTTTAACTAGGGCTCTTACTATTAAGGGCCACTCACATTTGGGTTGGGTCTTCCTACGTCAATCAAGACAGAAGAACTCTTCAAGTGAGGCTTCCCATTCAGGTGATTATAATTCATGAGAAGCTGACATAAAAAAACTAATCATAGCTTGGCATAATGGCACACACCTTTAACCCCATACTCTAGAAGGCAGAGGCATGTAGATCTCTGTGAGTAAGAGGCTAGTCTGGTCTACACAGCTAGTTCCAGAACAGACAGGACTCCTCCTGTGTTACAAGATATTTCCCTTTTTAAAAAATTGAATACCATCTTCATTTACATTGCCAATGGTAAAACCTTTCCCGATTTCCCCCTCCCCAAAGACCCAAAACTCCTCCTCCCTCCGCCTGCCTCCATGTATATGCCCCTCCACCCGGCACACTCCCACCTCTCCCCCTTGGTTTCCCTTTGTTGGGGCCTCTGTTGAGCCTTTACTTGACCAATGACCATTCCTCCCACTGATGTCCAACAAAGCCTTCCTCTGCCATACTTTTGGCTGGAACCATGTGTGCCCCTTGGTTGATGGTTCAGTCCCTGGGAGTCTTGGGGCATCTGGGTGGCCGAAATCATTGTTCTTCCCATGGGGCTGTAAAGCCCTTCAGCTCCTCTGGACCACCCTCCAGCTCCTCCACTGGGGATTCCATGCCCAGTCCAATAGTTGGTTGCTAGCATTTGCCTCTGTATTTGTAAGGCTCTGGCAGGGCCCCTCCAGAGACAACCATGGCATAGTCCTTTTGGTATACACTTCTTGTTGTCCATAGTAGTGTTGGGCTTTGTTGACTGTTTATAGGGTGAATCCCCAGGTAGGGCAGTCTCTGGGTGGCCTTTACTTCAGTCTCTGCTCCACACATTGTCACTCTTATTGCTCCTGCGAGTATTTTGTTCCCTTTCTCAGAGGAACCAAAGCACCCTCACTTAAGTCCTCCTTCTTCTTGAGCTTCCTGTGCTGGGTGAATTGTAACTTGTTTATTTTGAGCTTTTGGGCTAACATCCGCTTATTAGTGAGTGCATATCATGTGTGTTCTTTTGTGATTAGGTTGTCTTGCTCAGGATTTCACTTTCTAGTTCCATCCATTTGCCTAAGAATTTCTTGAAATCATTGTTTTTAATAGTGGAATAGTACTCCATTGTGTATATATACCACAGTTTCTGTATCCATTCCTCAGTGGTTGAGGGACATCTGGGTTCTTTCCAGCTTCTGGTTATTATATATAAACAGCTATGAACATAGTGGAGCATGTGTCCTTATTACATGTAAGAGCATCTTCTGGGCATATGCCCAGGAGTGGTATAGCTGGGTTCTCAGTTTGAACTATGTCTAATTTTCTGAGGAATAGCCAAACTGATTTCCAGAGTGGTTTTATTAGCCTGCAATCCCATCAACAATGTAGAAGTGTTTCTTTTCCCCCATATCCTCTCCAGCATGTGCTGTTCCCTGAGTTTTTCATCTCAGCCATTCTGACTGGTGTAAGGTGAAATCTCAGTGTTGTTTTGATTTGCATTTCCCTGATTACTAAGGATGTTGAACATTTCTTTAGGTGCTTTAGAGCCATTTGAGTTTTCTCAGTTGAGAATTCCCTGTTTAGCTCTGTGCCCCATTTTTTCTTTTCTTTTTTTTAAATTTTCTGTATTCTTTGTTTATATTCCAAAGGCTTTCCCCTTTCCCAGTTCCCCCCTCACCATATGTCCCATAAGTCCTCTTTCCCCCACCCATTCCCTAATCACCCCCAACCCTTTCTCTGTTCTGCTGTACCCCATTTTTTAATAGGATTATTGGACTCTCTGGAGTCTAACTTCTTGAGTTCTTTGTATACATTGGATATTAGCCCTCTATCGGATGTAGGGTTAGTAAAGATCTTTTCTCAATTTGTTGGTTGTTGTTTTGTCCTATTGACCATGTCCTTTGCCTTACAAAAGCTTTGCAGTTTTATGAGGTCCCATTTGTTGATTCTTGTTCTTAGAGCATAAGCCATTGGTGTTCTGTTCCGGGAATTTTCCCGCATCCATGTGTTCAAGATTCTCCCCACTTTCTCCTCTATAAGCTTCAGTGTGTCTGGTTTTATGTGTAGATCCTTGATCCACTTGGACTTGAGCTTTGTACAAAGTGATAAGAATGGGTTGATTTGCATTTTTCTGCATGCAGATCTCCAGTTGCCTTCCTCTACTCAAGGATGAACAAGATGAGAAAGAAATTAGGGAAATGACACCCTTCATAATAATCCCAAATAATATTTCATACGTAGGTGTGACCCTAACGAAGCAAGTGAAAGATTTATAACTTTAAGCCTCTGAAGAACGAAATCGAAGAACATCTCAGAAGATGGAAAGATCTCCCATGTTCACAGATTGGCAGGATCAATATAGTAAAAATGGCCATCTTGCCGAAAGCAATCTACAGATTCAATGTAATCCCCATCAAAATCCCAAATCAATTCTTCATAGATCTAGAAAGAGCAATTCTCAAATTCATCTGGAATAACAAAAAACCCAGGAGAGCAAAAACTATTCTCCGCAACAAAAGATCTTCTCGGGGAATCACCATCCCTGACCTCAAACTCTACTACAGAGCGATAGTGATAAAAACTGTTTGGTGTTGGTATGCAGACAGGCAGAAAGATCAATGGAATAGAATTGAAGACCCAGAAAAGAACCCACACATGTAAGGTCACTTGATATTTGACAAAGGAGCTAAAAACATCCAGTGCCAAGATATTTCCTATCCATTCACATTGAGACAGTGAGAGGCCAGTGATTGGAGGGGAGAGAGGAGGAGGAGCTAAGAGAAGTGAGGGGAGGAGAGAGAAAAAGAGACTCCATGGAGAAGCAAGCTGAGCAGGGAAGGAGACAGGGATATCCAAATGGTTTCAGACATATTTCTGGTGTTTTGGAGAGTTTAGAAATATAAGGGGTAAGACATTATTATAAATTGGCTTTATGAAATTGGGTATTTCTTATACATAAATATATTTGGTTAACTATTCAAGTTTAGGAGTCATGCTTTACTGGATACTTGGAAGGAGTGGGTGCTGGGCAGATGCTTGGGATTCCCACTGTTTACAGAGTTTAAGGTGGAGAGGAAACACAGTTAGGGTGCTGTGAGAGCTAGCTGAAAGAAAGAGTTGTCCTGAGCAGGACACACTGGGACTTGGTGCAAAGGCTTGATGGGGTGGTACTCTTTATTAATTATTTAACACTACATTCCTGCCCTGCCCCCCCTCCCCCAAGAAACTAACCACAATGGATAATTAAATTTATATTATAAAGCATTAAGAAACTAGTTTATCAGCCGGGCAGTGGTGGTGCACGCCTGTAATCCCAGCCCTTGGGAGGCAGAGGCAGGCGGATTTCTGAGTTCAAGGCCAGCCTGGTCTACAGAGTGAGTTCCAGGACAGCCAGGGCTACACAGAGAAACCCTGTCTCGAAAAAACCAAAAAAAAAAAAAAAAAAAAAAAAACAAACCAAACCAAAACAAACAAACAAACAAACAAAAAGAAACTAGTTTATCGATGAAGAGATGGCTCAGTGGTTAAGAGCACTGATTATTCTTCCAGAGGTCTTGAGTTCAATTGCCTTGAAAATTTTTAAAGAAGTAAAACAAGAAACTAGTTTATCTTAGCAAAGAGCAGTATTTCAGAGACACACATCCTATCCTATCTCTTGCTTTAGTCGGCTGAGTTTTACTCTTGGACCAGGGAAGGAGCTCAGGTAGCCTTGGGTTCCCTCTATGCATAGTGCTCAGCTGCAGAGAACAGTTCAACCTCTCTGCAGCAAGCATTTCTTGGCATCCACAATAGTGTCGAGGTTTAGTGGCTGTTTATAGGATGAATCTCCTGGTAGGACAGTCTCTGGATGGCATTTCCTTCAGTCTCTGGTCTACACTTTATCTCCATAATTGCTCCTGTGAGTATTTTTTTCCCTTTATGAGAAAAAACGAAGCACCCACACTTTGGTCTTCCTTCTTCTTGAGCTTCATGTAGTCTGTGAATTCTATCTTGGGTATTCTGATCTTTGGGGTTAATATGGACTAATCAGCGAGTGCATATCATGTGTGTTCTTTTGTGACTGGGTTACCTCACTCAGGATGACATTTTCTAGTTCCATCTATTTGCCTAAGAATTTCATGAAAACATTGTTTTTAATAGCTGAGTAGTACTCCACTGTGCAAATATACCACATTTTCTGTGTCCATTCCTCTGTTGAAGGAACCTCTGTTGGGTTCCTTCCAGGTTCTGGATATTATACATAAGGCTGCTATCAGTATAGTGGAGCATGTGTCCTTATTACATGTTGGAGCATCTTCTAGGTATATGCCCAGGAGCGGTATAGTTGGGTCCTCAGGTAGTACTATGTCTAATTTTCTGAGGAATCGCCAAACTGATTTCCAGAGTGGTTTTACCAGCTTGCAATCCCACCTGCAATGGAGAAGTGTTCCTCTTTCTCCATATCCTGAGTGGATGATTTTAGCCATTCTGACTGGTGTAAGGTGGAATCTCAGTGTTGTTTTGATTTGCATTTTCCTGACAACTAAGGATGTTGAACATTTCTTAAGGTGCTTCACAGCCATTTGAATTTCCTCAGTTCTGAATTCCCTGATTAGCTATGTACCCCATTTTTTAAAATAGGGTTATTTGAGTCTCTGGAGTCTAACTTCTCGAGCTCTTTGTATATATTGGATATTAGCCCTCTCTCAGATGTAGGATTGGTAAAGATCTTTTCCCAAACTGTTGATTACGGTTTGTCCTATTGACAGTGTGCTTTGCTTTACAGAAGATTTGCAATTTTATGAGGTCCCATTTGTCCATTCTTGTTCTTAGAGCATAAGCCATTGGTGTTCTGTTCAGGAAATTTTCCCCTGTGCACATGTGTTCAAGACTCTTCCCCACCTTCCCCTTTATAAGCTTCAGTGTATCTGGTTTTATGTGGAGGTCCTTGATCCACTTGGACTTGAGTTTTGTACAAAGAGACAAGAATGAGTTGATTTGCATTTTTCTACATGCTGACCTTCAGTTGATCCAGTACTATTTGTTAAAAATGCTGTCTTTTTCTACTGGATGGTTTTAGGTCCTTTGTCAAATATCAAGCGACCATAGGGGTGTGGGTTCATTTCTGGATCTTCAATATTACTCCACTGATCTTCCTGCCTATCTTCATACCAATACCATACAGTTTTTATCACTATTGTTCTGTAGTAGAGCTTGACATCAGGGATGGTGATTCTCCCAGAAGTTTTTTTGTTGTGAAGAATAGTTTTTACTATCATGGGTTTTTTGTTATTACAAATGAATTTACAGATCGCTTTTTCTAGCTCTATGAAGAATTGATTTGGAATTTTGATGGGGGATTACATTGAATCTGTAGATTGCTTTCAGCAAGATGGCCATTTTTACTATATTAATCTTGACAATCCATGAGCATGGGAGATCTTTCCACTTTCCGAGATCTATGATTTCTTTCTTTAGAGGCTTGAAGTTCTTGTCATTCAGATCTTTTACTTGCTTAGTCTGTCACACCAAAGTATGTAATATTATTTGTGACTATTGTGAAGGTTCTGTTTCCCTAATTTCTTTCTCAGCCTCTTTATCCTTCGAGTATAGGAATGCTACTAATTTCTTTGAGTTAATTTTATATCCAGTCGCTTTGCTGAAGTTGTTTATTAGGTTTATCAGGTTCTGTGGTGGAATTTTTGGGGTCACTTAAGTATATGATCATATCATCTGCAAATAGTGATATTTTGACTTCTTCCTTTCCAATTTGAATCCCTTTGACCTCTTTTTGTTGTCGTATTACACTAGCTAGAACTTCAAGTATGATATTGAATAGATAGGGAGAGAGTGGTCAGCCTTGTCTGCTCCCCGATTTTAGTGGAGTTGCTTCAAATTTCTTTCTATTTAGTTTGATGTTGGCTACTGGTTTTCTGTATATTGCTTTTACTCTGTTTAGGTATGGGCCTTGGATACCTGATTTTCCAAGACTTTTAACATTAAGGGATGCTAAATATTGTCAAATGCTTTTTCAGCATCTAGTGAAATAATCATGTGTTTTTTTCTTTGAGTTTATCTATGTAGTGGATTATATTGATGGATTTCCATATATTGAATCATCTCTGCATCCCAGGGATGAAGCCTACTTGATCGTGGTGAATTACTGTTTTGATGTATTCTTGGATTTGCTTGGCAAGAATTTTATTGAGTATTTTTGCATCAATGTTCATAAGGGAAATTGGTCTGAAGTTCTCTTTCTTTGTTTGGTTTTTGTTAGGTTTAGATATAAGTGTAAATGTGGCTTCATAGAATGAATTGGGTAGTGTTTCTTGTGTTTCTATTTTGTGGAATCATTTGAAGAGCATTAGGTCTTCTTGGAAGATCTGATAGAATTCTGTACTACACCCTTCAGGTGCTGGTCTTTTTTTTTTTTTTTTTTTTTGGTTGGGAGACTGTTAATGACTGCTTCTATTTCCTCAGGGGTTATGGGACTATTTAGATGGTTTATCAGATTCTGTTTTATCTTTGGTACCTGGTATATGTGTAGAAAATTGTCCAGTTTATCCAGATTTTCCAATTTTGTTAAGTATAAGCTATTGTAGTAGGATCTGATGACTTTTTGAATTTCTATGGTTTCTGTTATGTCTCCCTTTTCAGTTTTGATTTTATTAATTTAGGTACTGTCGCTGTGCCCTCTGGTTAGTCTGGCTAAGGGTTTATCTATCTTGTTGATTTTCTCAAAGAACAAGCTTCTGGTTTTGTTGATTCTTTGTATAGTTCTTTTTGTTTCTCTTTGGTTGGTTTCAACCCTGAGTTTGATTATTTCGTGCTGTCTACTCCTGTTGGGTATATTTGGTTCTTTTTGTTCTAGATTTTTTAGGTGTACTGTCAAGCTGCTTGTGTAAGCGCTATCTTTTTTTTTTTTTTTTTTTTTTTGAGTCACTTAGAGCTATGAGTTTTCCCCTTAGCACTGCTTTCATTGTGTTATAAGTTTTGGTATGATGTGTCTTCATTTTCTTTAAATTCAAAAAAGCCTTTAATTTCTTCCTTTGTTTCTTCCTTGACCAAGTTTTCATTGAGTAGACCATTGTTCAGCTTCTATGTTTATGTGTGTTTTCCATTTTTTTTTCTTGCGTCTTAAAACTAGCCATAGACTGTGGTGACCTGATAGGGTGCATGGAGTTATTTCAATATTCCAGGATCTTTTGAGGCCTGTTTTATGGTCAGTTTTGGAGAAGGTACCATGAGGTGTTGAGAAGGAGGTATATTATTTTGCTTTAGGATGAAATGTTCTATAAATACCTGTTAGATCCATTTGATTCATAACTTCTGTTAGTTTCACTGTGTCTCTGTTTAGTTTCTGTTTCCATGTTTTTTCTATTGCTTAGAGTGAGGTATTGAAGTCTCCCACTATTATTATGTGGGGCTCGATGTGTACTTTGAATTTTAGTAGTTTCTTTTATGAATGTGGGTACCATTGCATTTGGAGCATAGATGTTCAGAATTGAGAGTTCATCTTGGTAGATTTTTCCTTTGACCAGTATGAAGTGTCCTTCCTTATCTTTTTTGACAACTTTTGGGTCAAAGTCGATTTTATCCAATATAAGAATGGCCACTCCAGCTTGTTTTCTGGGATCATTTTCTTGAAAAATTGTTTTCTAACCTTTGAGTTTGAGGTAGTGTCTGTCTTTGTCACTGAGGTGGGTTTCTTATATGCAGAAAAATGTTGGGTACTGTTTATGTATCCAGTCTGTTAGTCTATGTCTTTTTATTGGGGACTTGAGTCCATTGATGTTAAGAGATATTAAGGGAAAGTGATTGTTACTTCCTGCTATTTTTGTTGTTAAAGGTGGAATTATGTTTGTGTAGCTATCCTCATTTTGGTTTGTTGAAATATTATCTTCATTCTTTTTCTAGGGTGTAGTTTCCCTCCTTGTGTTGGTATTTTCCATATGTTATCCTTTGTAGATCCAGGTTTGTGGAATAATATTGTGTAAATTTGGTTTTGTCGTAGAATATCTTGTTTTTTTCTGTCTATGGTAATTGAGAGTATTGCTGGGTATAGTAGCCCAGGCTGGCATTTATGTTCTCTTAGGGTCTGTATGATATTTGCACAGGATCTTCTAGCTTTAATAATTTCTGGTGATAAATCTGATGTAATTCTGATAGGTATGCCTTTATATGTTACTTGACCGTTTCCCCTTACTGCTTTTAATAAAGACTCTTTCTTTGTTTAGTACATTTTGTGTTTTGATTATCATGTGACAGGAGGAGTTTCTGTTGTGGTCCAGTCTATTTGGAGTTCTATAGGCCTCTTGTATGTTCATGGGTATCTCTTTCTTTAGGTGAGGGAAGTTTTCTTCTATAATTTTGTTGATGATATTTACTGGCCCTTTAAGTTGGGAATCTTTACTCTCTTCTATACCTGTTATCCTTAGCTTTGGTCTTCTCATTGTCTCCTGGATTTCCTGGATGTTTTGGGTCAGAAGCTTTTTGCATTTTGCATTTTTTATTTTCTTTGATTGTTGTGTCTGTCTCTTCTACGGTATCTTCTACACCTGAGATTCTCTCTTCTATCTCCTGCATTCTGTTGGCGATACTTACATCTGTAATTCCTCACCTTTTTCCTAGGTTTTCCATTTCCAGGTTTGACACCATTTGTGTTTTCTTTATTGTTTCTATGTCCACTTTTAAGTCTTGAATCACTTTACTCAATTCCTTCACCTGCTTACCTGTGTTTTCCTGTATTTCTTTCAATTAGTTATTGATATCCTCCTTAAAGGACTCTATTATCTTCATGCAATAGGGTTTTAGGTCAGCTTCCTGATTTTCAGGTGTGTTTATTCAGGGATTGCTGTGGTGGGAGAACTGGGTTCTGATGAAGCCCACGTGTATTGGCTTCTATTGCTTATGGTCTTGCACTTGCCATCTGGATATCCCTGGTATTTGTTGGTCTGGATCATTGTCTGGAGTCTGCCTCTTTTGACCTTGGGTTGCTTCAGGTCTCCTGGTAGACCTGCAACCCTGGCTGTAGCAGACCATCTGTGGGGCCTTCCGACTGGGAGGGGGATGCTCTTCATAGGGGTAGAGACGGTGCTGATCTGTTGCCCTGGCTGCAGTAGATCTCCTGGGAGGTCTTCAGACTGTTGGGTCAACTGCTCTGAGTGCAGTGGGTTCTTTAGGATGGATCTGGATATAATGTCTTCACTGGAGCAGACCAGCCAAGAGTCTGCCCCAGCAGAAAGGACCAGGCAGCCAAAGGGGCAAAAGGGGAGTGGTATTCATGAGGGCAGGGGTTTTGGTGGCTGATGGGTCCTGAGTTCACTGGGTCCCTGGTAGCAGCTCTGGGACTCCAGAGGTGTGTGTGTGTGTGTGTGTGGGTTTTTACCAATTACTCTGAGTGCAGCAGGCCCTCTAGAATGGATCAAGAGATGGTGTCTCCACTGGAGAGGACCAGCCAAGAGTCTGCCCTAGCAGAAAGGACCAGGCCGCTGAAGGGGTGGAAGGGTCGTGGTATTCAAGAGGGCGGATATTTTGGTGGCTGATGGGTCCTGAGTTCTCTGGGCCCTCAGCAGCAGCTCCAGGACCCTGAGGGGGGATTCTTACTAGCTACTCTGAGTGCAGTGGGTTCTCTAGGATGGATCATGAGATGGTGTCTCTACTGGAGCAGACCAGCCAAGAGTCTGCCCCAGCAGAAAGGACCAGGTGGCCGAAGGGGTAGAAGGGGAATCGCCAGACTTCTTCACTTGATCTTAGCCAAAAGGCCGAGAAGCGATGCCAGACTTCTTAAGAAGAGGGAATCTAGTGTTATAATATTTAATTCAATGTTGTGATGCATTACAATACCAAGGCAAATGATAATTTCATGGGGAAGGTCTGTAATCCCTGTATTTGGGATTCTGATGCACCTCAAGACCAGCTTGTGTTACATACTGAGTTCCAGGTCAGCCTATGCTACAAAGCAAACATTATGTCCCCCACCTCTAATATTTATCATGTAAAATTGTCTACAATGTACATACCTTTAGCTCATAGAGAATAGCTATAGAATGTTGTTTCTCTACTTCTCAATGTTTTGAATGTGTTTGGAATTGTCTTACAATGTTTATTCTTACCAGTTCTTTAGTGCTTGGTACCCAGCAATGTCAAGCACTTAGCTGCAATTAATTAGCCTCTCTCTTTATAAGAAACCTTCAGATAAAGGATGCTTCCTGACATCCCTCTTCTTCACTTGCTCTCCTGCTCATTGGTTTAGAACAGCCTCTGCCACATAGCAAGTGCTTTGTAAATCAATAGAGGAGTTTGTGATTATGGAAGTACATTAGATGGAACAAGAATACAGAAGAAACTTGTGGGTCATTATAAGCATAAAATCTAGCATGCAGAAAAATAAAACTATAATTCCAGGTGACTGCATGCCCTCCTGCATTCATGCAGAAAAATAAAATTATAATTCCACGTGACTGCATGCCCTCCTGAGTTTCTGGATGAAGGATGCAGCAAGCTAAACACCATGATAGGAATGGTGGGCGGGTGGGAGGGTAAGCATCCCTGCCCACTTCCTAGAGTCTGAACCAGTCTTCAATTTTCTAAGACTGAGCTATCTGTAAAAAATATATATACAATCTCAGTAAATTTATTGCTGTGATACATTAGAATGAAAAAGCAAAGCCATCCAAGTGAATATAGCTTTAGTTTATAATGAACTGAGTATGAAAGGAATTTTTTATTTGAGAAATAAGACACAGCAGGGCTTAGCAACATGGACATCCCTGACGATCAGGACAAAGGGGCTGAGACCAGCATAACTAAGTACTAAAAATGCTTTAATATTTAGCATTGTGGAGTCATGTATTACTGTGGAACCTGTGTAGAAGGAGAAAATAAAATCTGCCCAATAAAAGAAAAGGTAACATGTCATGAGAGTGAGAATCCTCTGGGTAGCTCTGATTTCTGGCCTGGAATTGTTTGCAGACCTGGAACTGTAAAGGTAGAGGACACGCTTGTGATGCTTATGCAGATGGAGAGCCATGGACCCACTGCTCCAGCCCATGAGACTTTGGAAGATGACATCACGAAGAGTCATGAGAGAGAGGAAAAGCCACTTAACTGTGTGCCTGGATGGCAACATATAGCAATACCCAGTAAACATCCCAACTACAGACCTGTTCATGCTACTGCCTGCTGTGATATAGTACAGCAAGTTGGAGCTTATCAGGGAATTAAAGATCCAAAAGAAGAGGAGAAAGGCAAGAACATGCCATGCAGTGTGTGGCTTGAACTTTCTCCAAAGGGTGGTTCTGGGACTGATGGTGACAGCCTGGACTATGCTGAGGAGACAGGTGGTGCAGATGGAGAGGCCACGAGCAACCCTTTCTAGATAAATTATAGTTTTACAACCAACATCACTTAGGAAGTTTCTGATGTAAAAAATTGTGGCTATGTTTCTGACCCCTATGCAATAAATAATGATTGTGTTTACAAAAGCCAAGTGGATGAGAATAACATCTATATTTTTGTTCTCAGGACCCATGATGAAAGCATACATATGTCTCACAAATAAGATGATGTTTCCTAAAACTCCAAGTTCAATAAGTGAAAAGAAAATTATTCTCTGGATGAGGTCACTCCAAATTATCTTCATGGCTAAAACTAGGAAAAACCTGAGAATCACAAGGAAGTAAACATGATATGTGGGTTTTCTGTTTTCTTTAGTGTAATGAACAGTGTATCATGTATATGCACAGATTTTTTACTTACAGATGCCTGATTTTATTCTTGGACCTCTGTTCTTGGTTCCACTGACATGGAGATGATGATGATGTCGATGATGATGATGATGACAATGACGATGATGATGATGACAATGATGGCAACTGGACATGAGCACCATGCTGATGCCTCCACATCCTTCACAGAAAGTATTTATTTCCTCCATCTCTAAACCTTTCCCATGAGAAATCCAAACAAAGCATAGCATCACCAAGCTTCTGAGCCATGATATTGAGCATCGACTTAGATTCTTCCCTTCTCAGATCCTTTTTGCTATCCCATACATATTCATCCTTCAAGAAAATATTGAGCTAATAACAAATTGTAGATCTTCTAAAAGTCTAATCCTTGCCCCTATGGGGTTCTTTCCCAGAGAAAGTCATGTGGCTTTCCTTTGTCTCCAACTCTGAATTGACCTTGGCAATAAATAACACATAGATTAATTAGATTGGGCAGTAGTAAGACCATATCCTTTTCTTGAGTGGGATGGTATAATTAATTTTTATTTCATATCATTTTATGTATGAGATCATATTAAAGGTACCACAGCCACTACTTACAGGCTTTTCCTGACCATTTCCTAAAAACCTTCTTCCAAGGAAACATCAAATCTCAGCTCTCAGCTTAGGCCTTGTTCCCCCAGACTCCAGACAGAGGCACTTACTATCACTTTGATTACTAAGGTTCATGAAATCTGTGATTTTTATTAGTCAGTAATGCTATACCCTATAAATGACAAACAACTTAGTACCTCATACTGATTTGGATAATTTTACACATGAAATCTGTTTTCTGTTTTTTCATTCTATTTAAATTTAAAATAAGGATTAAAGCTTAAATGCATTCATTTTGACTCCATTTTCATAAATCATAAATAGTTTTATGTGGGGACCTTAAGTCTATTTGTCTGCTACATTTTAGCATTCCTTGCTGCTCACCAAATTTATCTGTGAATCATTTTCATCTTCTCCTGAGCAATGTAACACTGTCACTTGTTGTATGTCAAGGGTACATGTGATATTCTCTCCCTGATCTGATTCCACCCATAATCCTTCATAGCTCAGTGCTGCCCACAGGTCACACATGTGTCTCCTCCAATCTCCTCAATCCACATGTGTCTAGTATCCTAATATCCGCCCCTTGGTTCTGAGGAGAGCTGAGAGATGCTTTAGTGTGTCAGTTACTTTGAATATATCCTGTTATAGGATGCTTTAAAAACAGGTTATGCATAACTCAATAACTGAGTGTTATGGTTGGACTATCCTATAGAAATCACAGAGATGAACTGAAATGTTATTCAGGAAAGACGTCCTGGTTGTTCTCTCTCCTTAAAGTTCTGGAAGGCCTATTCAATTTGGAATACTCATTCAGTGATGTCTTCTGTGTTTCCTTGCATGCACAGGGGAGGTACATTTGCAAGCCCCCAGAGATCCAATGATTATCATGGTCTATCTTCAAAAACATTTATCATTGTGTATAATTTTCAGTTGCCTTATGTGTGTAACGATTTTTTATGATGGTGTATTTTTAAAGATGTACCTCTTGGTTCCTTGAGATACCAGTAGTATGTTTTGAAATAAGGAAGCAGTCTTTGTTTCCTGAATAGTGCCATGTCTGGACTAGGAAAATTATTCATTTACTTCAATTCAAGGAAATTTCAGAGAGACATTTATATTATATTTATTTATGTTAAATTTAGTCCTTGTTGTGCATGTATTTCTAAGCACCACTGTGTACCTGGTGCTTGCAGAGGACAGACTACAGCCTTGGATCCCTGAAACAGGAGTTGCACATGGTTGTTAGCTGCTGTATGAGCTAATAATTTAATCAAGGAACTCTGCAAGAGCAGTGAATGCTCACTGAGTCAGCTCTGGAGTTCATATATGTACATTTTAATTAGCTGTCACAAGCTTCTTACTTCTATCATGTTAGAATCAATCAATTTAGTTTGTTCAACCAGTTAAATGAGGGATTTTGCAGCAAATGATGTGGTGGAGTGTTAGACATATTTCAGAATGTTGATTGATATTTAGAAATAGAAAGTTCAGGATTGACAAGAATATCCTTTGTGACCACCAAATGTAGACTAAAATTCTGGCTTTCCAATTCATATATTCATCACTTTGAGCATATTTATTTGGCTTTTTAAAAAAGTACTTTTCATAGCTTTTTATGTAATACCGGTGTAATTTAGGGAGTTAATGAACTATGCACTAAAAATCCATTTTCTAAAATCAGATGTTACTATCAGTATTTAGCCTCATGCCTGTTTTATCTACAATTCTCATATTTGATGGGTTACATTTGATCCAGAAAGGAGAAATTCCAATAAATGAAATCACTATAAAGAAAGAAAAAGTGCTCCATGCACAAAAAACTGATGTCACCAGAAGTTACACAGCCGAGAGAATTTGCAAGAGCAAGAGTTTCTTACTCCAGGCTGCACTGCAGGTGCTTTTGTCTCCTACCCCTGCCTGTCCTGTGTAAATAGCAGATCACCCACAGTGACCACACACATTGTCCCTGTGGACACTAAGACAATTCTGGATTGCACTTAGGAAATGATAGACCATCTTCTCCCTGAATCCTGCCACTGTCCCCTTTCAGAGAGATAAGGAGGTCACATCCTTCTCTCCCACACATCAGCTCTCCACAGATTTCTTTTAAGGTCAAATGCAGCTCCATCCCCCATGACATGGAAGCACTCACCTGTGCAGTCTGTGCAGGGCTCAGAGTGGGTGTCTTCACAGCACATCCAGGCTCTGTTTATCAACCTCAAGTCCTTGTGTTCAAGCAAAGTGTCAGGATGTCATCACCAGGAGTTTGACTTCCTCAGGGGAAGACTCTTCTGTTTTCGTCCCTGAGGCCAGCTCTGTCTTCTCCCTGGTGCTGTCATTTGCTGAACCCAGAAACTTTATGATTTCAATTACAGTGTCTGTGAGTAAGGAAAAGGATGGTGAACAGTGCCTGAGGAGTTCTGGCCCTTTGGACTTAACTCCAGTCTTACCTCTTTCCCTCCATGTACCTGCTAAACCAAGAACTGCTTTGAAAGAAATTTCTGATAATCCAAAGTGATCACTTTCTGAATAATTTTTAACCGTATTATTTAGTAATAATAATAGATCATCCAGTACTGCAGTCAAGAGTTGTCTGCAGTGTCATGAGATGAGAAGATTCTGGTAGCTTCTGTGTTCTTAGCACTACTTAGAATGCCTGATGCTTCTTTACAGATAACGTAAGTGGTTTATGTTTGCCTAATGTTATTTTCTTTTTCTTTGTTTTTTCCCATACAATAGATTTTAATAATGTCATTTCCTTCCCCCAACACTTCCCACATTCTCCACAACCCTCTACCCACCCAACTTCATGTTTGTTCTCTTATGCTCTTCTCCCCACAAAACAGAACAAAAAATCTGAAGAAAGGAAAGTCTAAACAACAGAAACAAAAACATGGGGTTGCCTGGAGCATGGCTGAGATCACCCAGTGACATTTGTTATAGAAAACTGATTATCTCATTTGCAGCAGACATTAATTGAAAGTAGTTTCTTGGATACTGTTACAACCTTTACTTCCCTCTCAGTACTGACACTCCATCTAGCTTAAACCTGTGAGGCTCCACTGTGTCTATGAGTTCTTTTGTGTATCAATCCCTGTTACTATCCTCACCTCTTCCAACTAGTTCCTTTCCTCTGGTGACTATTTTATTTACCCTCTTTTTTGTCTTTTTTTTAAATTTTATTTTCTATATTCTTTGTTTACATTCCAAATGCTTTTCCCTTTCTCAGTCCCCCCTCACCATATGTCCCATAAGTCCTCTTCCCTCTGCCCAATCCCCAATCATCCCCCCATTTCTTTGTTCTAGCGTGATTGTGGCTTCGTAGAATGAATTGGGTAGTGTTCCTTCTGTTTCTATTTTGTGGAATAGCTTGAATAGTATTGGTGTTAAGTCTTCTTTGAAGGTGTGATAGAATTCTGCACTAAAACCATCTGGTCCCGTACTTTTTTTGGTTGGAAGACTTTCTATGAACCCTTCTATTTCTTTAGGGGTTATGGGACTGTTTAGCCGATCTATTTGATCCTGATTTAATTTTGGTATTTGGTATCTGTCTAGGAAATTGTCCATTTCTTCCAGATTCTCCAGTTGTGTTGAGTAAAGGCTTTTGTAGTAAGATCTGATGATTTTTTGAATTTCCTCAGTTTCTGTTGTTATATCTCCCTTTTCATTTCTCATTTTGTTAATTTGGATACTATCTCTGTGCCCTTTGGTTAGTGTGGCTAAGGGTTTATCTATCTTGTTGATTTTCTCAAAGAACCAGCTCCTGTTTTTGTTGATTCTTTGTATGGTTCTCTTTGTTTCTACTTGATTGATTTCAGCCCTGAGTTTGATGATTTCCTGTCTTCTACTCCTCCTGGGTGAATTAGCTTCTTTTTGTTCCAGGGCTTTCAGGTGTGCCATTAAGCTGCTGGTGTATGCTCTCTCCAGTTTCTTTTTGGAGGCACTCAGGGCTATGAATTTTCCTCTTAGAACTGCTTTCATTGTGTACCATAGATTTGGGTTAAGTTGTACCTTCATTTTCATTGAATTCTAAAAAGTCTTTGATTTCTTCCTTCCTTCCTTCCTTCCTTCCTTCCTTCCTTCCTTCCTTCTTTCTTTCTTTCTTTTTTTCTTTCTTTCTTCCTTGACCAAGGTATCATTGAGTAGAATATTGTTCAGTTTACATGTGTATGTGGGCTTTCTGTTGTTTTTGTTGCTATTGAAGACTACTTTTACTTCGTAGTAATCCGATAGGATACATGGGATTAGTTTGATCTTCTTATATTTGTTGAGGTCTGTCTTGTGACCAATTATATGGTTGATTTTGGAGAAGGTACCATGAGGTGCTGAGAAAAAGGTATATTCTTTTGCTTTAGGATGAAATGTTATATCTATATATCTATATCTATATCTATATCTATATCTATCTATCTATCTATCTATCTATCTATATATATATGTTAAATCCAATTGGTCAAACGTTTCAATTAGTTTCACTGTGTCCCTGTTTAGTTTCTGTTTTCCTGATCAGTCCATTGAGGAGAGTGGAGTGTTGAAGTCACCCACAATTATTGTGTTACAGTGTAATGTGTGCTTTGAGCTTTATTAAAGTTTCTCTTATGAATGAGGGTGCCCTTGCATTTGGAGCATAGATGTTCAGAATTGAGAGTTCTTCTTGGTGGATTTTCCCTTTGATCAGCAAGAAGTGTCCTTCCATGTCTCTTTTGATGACTTTAGGTTGAAAGTCAATTTTATCTGATATTAGAGTGGCTACTCTGGCTTGTTTTCTGTGACCATTTGCTTGTAAAATTGTCTTCTAGCCTTTTACTCTAAGGTAGTGTTTGTCTTTGACACTGAGGTGTGTTTCCTGTATGCAGCAAACTGTAGGGTTCTGTTTACATAGTCTGTTAGTCTATGTCTTTTTATTGGGTAATTGAGTCCATTGATGTTAAGAGATATTAAGGAATAGTGATTATTGCTTCCTGTCATTTTTGATGTTATTGTTTATATTTGATAGGTTTTCTTCTTTTGGGTTTGATGAAAGAAGGTTGCTATCTAGCTTTTTCCAGGGTGTAGTTTCCCTCCTTGTGTTGGTCTTTCCCCCCTGTTATCCTTTGTAGGGCTGGGTTTTTGGAAAGATATTGTGTAAATTTGGTTTTGTCTTGGAATATCTTGGTTTCTCCCTCTATGGTGATTGAGAGTTTTGCTGGGTATAGTAGTTTTGGCTGGCATTTGTGTTCTCTTAGAGTCTGCATTAGATCTGCCCAGGATCTTGTAGCTTTCATGGTCTTGGGTAAGAAGTCTGGGGTAATTTTTATAGGTCTTCCTTTATATGTTACTTGGCCTTTTTCTCTTACTTCCTTCAGAATTCTTTCTTTGTTTAGTACATTTTGGGTTTTGATTATTATGTGACGGGAGGTATTTCTGTTCTGGTCCAGTCTGTTTGGAGTTCTGTAGGCTTCTTGTATATTCATGGGCATCTCTCTCTTTAAGTTAGGGAAGTTTTCTTCCATAATTTTGTTGAAGATATTTGCTGGTCTTTTAAGTTGTAAATCTTCACTCTCTTGTATACCTATAATCCTTAGGTTTGGTGTTCTCATTGTGTCCTGGATTTCCTGGATGTTTGGGTTACAAGCTTTTTGCATTTTGCATTTTCTTTGACTGTTGAGTCCATGGTTCCTATGGTATCTTCGGCATCTGAGATTCTTTCTTCTATCTCTTGTATTCTGCTATTGATATTTGCATCTATGGCCCTTGATTTCTTCCCAAGGTTTTCTATCTCCAAAGTTGTCTCCTTTTGTGATTTCATAGTTGTTTCTACTTCTGTTTTTTAGATCCTGGATGGTTTTGCTCAGTTCCTTCACTTGCTTGTTTGTGTTTTCATGTAACTCTTTGAGAGATTTTTGTGTTTCCTCTTTCATGACTTCTGCATGTTGACCCAAGTTCTCCTGTATTTTTTTTAAGTGATTTTTGCATTTCCTCCCTATTGGCTTCTATCTTTTGACCCATATTCTCCTGAATTTCTTTAAATAATTTTTGTGTTTCCCTTGTAAGCGCTTCTAACTTTTGATCTATTTTCTCCTGTATTTCTTTAAGAGATTTATTTATGTCCTTGTGTTCCTCTAACAGCATCATGACCAGTGATTTCAAATCAAAGTCTTGTTTTTCTGGTGTGTTGGGGTACTCAGGACTTCCTGTTGTTGGAGAATTAGGTTCGGATGCTGCCATGTTGCCTTGATTTCTACTAGTAATGTTCCTGTTTGCCTTTTGTCATCTGGCTATCTCTGGTGTTAGTTGGTCTTCTTGTCACTGGCTGGTGATTGAACCTCCCGTGAGCCTGTAAGGCTATTTCTGCACCTCTGTATGTCTGGGTTCCCCCTGGCTCAGGTTGCTGATGTGCTACTCTCTTCTTGGGTACCCTTGGAGCCCTAATGTGTTCTTCCCCAAGGAATGCTATACTCAGCTTGTCTCTGTGAGCCTGGTGCTGCCTGTCTGCTCCTTCAGGGAGTGCAGATAGATGGTGGATGCTGCAGGGACCTTATCCAAGAGCTGATCACACTGTAGGGCAGATGTCCCCCGTCTGGGTTGGTGCATGACTGGGTTGGCGTACAGATGGTCCACGGAGCTGCTCAGGCTATGGGTGCAGGCAAAAGCCTGGCAGGATAGGACCCGAGCGATGTTAGCCTTGGACTAAGTCAGCATACCTGGTGTTAGCTGTTAGCTGTCTGTGGTGGCCCGAGGTAAGATGTTGGACTCCTCTGTAAGCCAGACAAAGACCCCCCCAGCAATTTGGTGCATGACTGACCCGGTCGGCGTACAGATATCCCGCTGAGCTGCTCAGGCTCTGGGTGCAGGCAAGCGCCTGATGGGACAGGACGTGATGTTAGACTCTGACTCTGTCAGCATTCCTGGCACTGTTAGCTGTCTGTGGTGCCTTATTTATCCTCTAAGTGGGATTCAACATTTTCCCTTGGGCCCTCCTTATTACTTAGCTTCTTTTGTCTATGGATTATACCAGCGTTATCCTTACTTTATGGTTAATATCCACTTATAAGTGAGAACATACCATGGGTCTGGGTTACCTCACTTGTTATGCCCAGTTCATGAGAACCCCAAGAGACTGCCAGGGACCACAATGCTGGTGCAAACACACAAGATTCTCTTTCCTTTTCTTTTTCTTTCTTTTTTAAAATTTTCTATATTCTTTGTTTACATTCCAAATACTTTCCCCTTTCCCGCCCCCCTCACCTTATGTCCCATAAGTCTTCTTCCCTCCGTCCATTACCCAATCACCCCTTCCCTTTCTCTGTCCTGGTACTCCCCTACAATACTGGATCAAGCCTTTTCAGGACCAGGGCCCTCTCCATCCTTCTTGGGAACCATTTGATATGCGAATTGTGTCTTGAGTATTCAGAGCTTCTAGGCTGATTAATATCCACTTATCAGTGATTGCATTTCATGTGTATTTTTCTGTGACTGGGTTATCTCACTTAGGATGATATTTTTCAGTTCCAACCATTTGCCTAAAAATTTCATGAATTCATTGTTTTTAATGGCTGAGTAGTATTCCATTGTATAAATATACCACATTTTCTGTATCCATTCCTCCATTGAAGGACATCTGGATTCTTTCCAGCTTCTGGCTATTATAAATAAGGCTGCTATGAACATAGTGGAGCATGTGTCTTTGTGGCCTGCAGGGGAATCCTCTGGGTATATGCCCAGGAGTGGTATAAAAGGGTCCTCTGGAAGAGTCATGCTCAGTATTCTGAGGAACTGCCAGACTGATTTCCAGACTGGTTGTACCAGCTTGCAGTCCCACCAGCAGTGGAGGAGTGTTCCTCTTTCTCCACATCCTTGCCAACACCTGATGTCTCCTGAGTTTTTAATCTTAGCCATTCTGACTGGTGTGAGGTGAAATCTCAGGGTTGTTTTGATTTGCATTTCCCTGATGACTAATGATGTTGAACATTTCTTAAGGTGCTTCTCAGCCATCCGAATTTTTTCAGGTGAAAATTCTTTGTTTAGCTCTGTACCCCATTTTTAATAGGGTTTTTCATTCTCTGGGGTCTAACTTCTTGAGTTCTTTGTATATATTGGATATTAGCCCTCTGTTGGATGTAGGGTTGGTGAAGATTTTTTCCCAAATTGTTGGTTGCTGTTTTGTCCTTCTGACGGTGTCCTTTGCCTTATAGAAACTTTGTAATTTTGTGAGGTCCCATTTGTCAATTCTTATTTATTTATTTATTTATTTATTTATTTAATTTCCTATATTCTTTGTTTACATTCCAAATGCTTTCCCCTTTCTCAGTTCCCCCCTCACCATATGTCCCATAAGTCTTCTTCCCTCCACCCATTCCCCAATCAACCCCATCCCATTTCTCTGTTCTGGTACTCCTCTATGATACTGGACAAAGTCTTTTCAGGACCTGGGCCCGTTCCTCCTTCTTCTTGGGAATCATATAATTAGCTAACTGTGTCTTGAGCATTCAGAGCTTCTGGGCTAATTAATATCCACTTATCAGTGATTGCATTTCATGTGTATTCTTTGTGATTGGGTCACCTCACTTAGTATGATGTTCTCCAGCTCCATCCATTTCTCTAAGAATTTCATGAATTCATTGTTTCTAATGGCTGAATAGAAATGAATACTCCATTGTGTATATATGCCACATTTTTTTGTATCCATTCCTCCACTGAGGGGCATCTGGGTTCTTTCCAGTTTCTGGCTATTATAAACAAGGCTGCTATGAACATAGTGAAACATGTGTTCTTGTTGCCTGCAGGGGAATCCTCTGGGTATATGCCCAGGAGTGGTATGGCAGGGTCCTCTGGAAGTGTCATGCTCAATTTTCTGAGGAACGGCCAGACTGATTTCCATAGTGGTTGTACCATCTTGCAATCCCACCAACAGTGGAGGAGTGTTCCTCTTTCTCCACATCCTCGCTAACACCCGCTGTCTCCTGAGTGTTTAATCTTAGCCATTCTTACTGGTGTGAGGTGAAATCTCAGGGTTTTTTTTATTTGCATTTCCTTGATGACTAATGATGTTGAACATTTCTTAAGGTGCTTCTCAGCCATCCGAATTTCCTCAGGGGAAAATTCTTTGTTTAGCTTTGTACCCCATTTTTTAATAGGGTTATTTGGTTCTTTGGGGTTTAACTTCTTGAGTTCTTTGTATATATTGGATATTAGCCCTCTGTCAGATGTGGGGTTGGTGAAGATCTTTTCCCAATTTGTTGGTTGCTGTTTTGTCCTTCTGACAGTGTCCTTTGCCTTACAGAAACTTTGTAATTTTATGAGATCCCATTTGTCTATTCTTGATCTTAGAGCATAAGCTATTGGTGTTCTGTTCAGGAACTTTCCCCCTGACCCAATGTCCTCAAGGGTTTTCCCCAGTTTCTTTTCTATTAGTTTCAGTGTGTCTGGTTTTATATGGAGATCCTTGATCCACTTGGAGTTGAACTTAGTACAAGGAGATAAGAGTGGATCAATTCTCATTCTTCTGCATGTTGACCTCCAGTTGAGCCAGCACCATTTGTTGAAAAGGCTATCTTTTTCCCACTGGATGTTTTCAGCTCCATTGTCGAAGATCAATTGGCCATAGATGTGTGGGTTCAATTATGGGTCTTCAATCCTATTCCATTGATCTACTTGTCTGTCGCTGTACCAATACCATGCAGTTTTTAACACTACTGCTCTGTTGTATTGCTTGAGGTCCAGAATACTGATTCCCCCAGAAGTTCTTTTACTGTTTATAATAGTTTTAGCTATCCTGGGTTTTTTGTTATTCCAGATGAATTTGAGAATTGCTCTTTCTAACTCTATGAAGAACTGAGTTGGGATTTTGATGGGGATTGCATTGAATCTGTATATTGCTTTTGGCAAGACTGCCATTTAACTATATTAATCCTGCCAACCCATGAGCATGGAAGATTTTTCCATTTTCTGAGGTCTTCTTCCATTTCCTTCTTCAGAGACCTGAAGTTTTTGTCATACTAATCTTTCACTTGTTTGGTTAGAGTCATACCAAGATACTTTATATTGTTTGTGGCTATTGTGAAGGGTTTTTTTTCCCTAATTTCTTTCTCAGCCTGCTTATCCTTTGAGTATAAAAAGGCTACTGATTTGCTTGAGTTGATTTTATAATCAGCCACTTTGCTGAAGTTGTTTATCAGCTGTAGGGGTTCTCTGGTGGAGTTTTTTTTGGTCATTTAAGTATACTATCATATCTGCGAATAGTGATAGTTTGACTTCTTCCTTTCCAATTTGTATCCCTTTGACTTCCTTATGTTGTTGAATTGCTCTAGCTAGTACCTCAAGTACTATATTGAAGAGATATGGTGAGAGAGGGTAGCCTTGTCTAGTCCCTGATTTTAGTGGGATTGCTTCAAGTTTCTCCCCATTTACTTTGATGTTGGCTACTGATCTGCTGTAAATTGCTTTTACTATGTTTTGGTATGGGCCTTGAATTCCTGTTCTTTCCAAGACTTTTAGCATGAAAGGATGCTGAATTTTGTTGAATGCTTTTTCAGCATCTAATGAGATGACCATGTGGTTTTATTCTTTGAGTTTGTTTATGTAGTGGATTACATTGATGGGTTTTCATATTTTGAACCATCCCTGCATCCCTGGGATGAAGCCAATTTGCTCATGGTGAATGATCATTTTGATGAGTTCTTGGATTCTGTTGGTAAGAATTTTATTTAGTATTTTTGCATCGATATTCATAAGGGAAATTGGTCTGAAGTTCTCTTTCTTAGTTGGATCTTTGTGTGGTTTTGGTATCAGGGTAATTGTTGCTTCATAGAATGAGTTGGGTAGTGTTCCTTCTGTTTCTATTTTATGGAATCAATGTACATGGAGAAATCAAAATATTCTAGGACAAGACCAACTTTACACAATATCTTTCCACTAACCCAGCCCTACAAAGGATAATAGGAGAAAAACTCTAATATAAGGAGGGAAACTACACCCTGGAAAAAGCAAGATAGTAACCTTCTTCCCTCAAACACAAAAGATAACCACTCAAAAACAAAAATAACATCAAAAATGACTGGTGTAATTCTGATAGGTCTGCCTTTCAGACCTATGTTACTTGACCTTTTTCTCTTACTGCTTTTAATATTCTTTCTTTGTTTAGTATATTTGGTGTTTTGATTATTATGTGATGGGAGAAATTTCTGCCCTGGTCCTATTTGTTTGGAGTTCTGTAGGCTTCTTGTATGTTCATGGGCATCTATTTCTTTAGGTTAGGAAAGTTTTCATCTATAATTTTGTTGAAGATATTTACTGGGCCTTTAAGATGTAAATCCTCCAGTTCCTCTATACCTATAATCCTTATGTTTGGTCTTTTCATTGTGTGCTGGATTTCCTGGATGTTTTGGGTAACATGCTTTTTGCATTTTGCATTTTCTTTGACCGTTGAGTCAATGTTTTCTATGGAATCTTCAGCATTTGAGATTCTTTCTTCTATATCTTGTATTCTGGTGTTGATGCTTGCATCTATGACTCCTGAATTCTTTCCAAGGTTTTCTATCTTCAGAGATGTCTCATGTTATGATTTCTTTATTGTTTCTATTTCCATTTTTAGATCCTGGATGGTTTTGTTCAGTTCCTTCAGTTCTTTGTTTTTTCCTGAAATTCTTTAAGGAATTTTTGTATTGCCTCTTTAAGGGCTTCTACCTATTGACCCATGTTCTCCCCTATTTCTGTAAGGGATTTTTGTGTTTCTTCTTTAAGGGCTTCTACCTTTTGACCCATGTTCTCCCCTATTTCTGTAAGGGATTTTTGTGTTTCTTCTTTAAGGGCTTCTACCTTTTGATCCATATTCTCTTGTATTTCTTTAAGGGATTTTTGTGCTTCTACCTGTTCACCCATGTTCTCTTGTATTTCTTTAAGGGAGCTATTTATGTCCTTCTTGAAGTCCTCCATCAGCAATATGAGATGTGATTTTAAATCTAGCTCTTGCTTTTCTGGTGTGATGGAGTATGCAGAATTTGTTGTTGTGGGAGAACTGGGTTCTGATGGTGCCATGTTGCCTTGGTTTCTGTTGGTAATGATCTTGGGTTTTCCTTTGGCCATCTTGTTATCTCTGGTGTTAGCTGGTCTTGCTATCTCTATCTGTCCTGAAGGCCTGTGTTTCTGTACTCCTGGCATTCCCTTTCTCTCCAATGCCCTGTAAATAGCTGGTTCTCCAGGAAGTATCAGGTGATGGGGTCTCCTCTGTGGCAGAGTTGGCAAGGGCCGAATGCCCTGCAGGCTGCTATTTCTCAAATATTCTGCTGCTGGAGGATCTCAGAATGCCCTGCTGATGCTAGTTCTCAAATGCCCTGCTTCTACCAGTTCGAATGTCCTACTGGTGCCAGTACTCCAGTGACCTGGTGATCTGGAGGTTGCTGGGAAGTGGGTCCCAGAGTGGCTCTGGGCCTCTAGGGGTGTGGGGTGATTCTTACCGGATGCCCTGCTCCTGCCCATTCTCCAGAGAGTATCAGGGTGTATGATTCTCCCTGTGTCATAAGTGGTACAGGTCAGATGCCCTGCTCTTGTCCTTTCTCTAGAGAGTATCAGGAAGTAGGATTCTCCCCATGTCAAAAGTAGTGCAGGTCTACCACATCTGACAGAAAGGGACGGTGGCAGGGGGAGGAGGGACGGGTAGAAGGGATGGAAGGGGAATGGTAATCGGGAGGTTGCTGGGTCCCAGAGTGGCTCTGGGCCTCTAGGGGTGCGGGGTGATTCTTACTGGATGCCCTGCTCCTGCCCATTCTCCAGAGAATATCAGGAAGTAGGATTCTCATTCTGCCTCATTCTTATTTGGCCTTCCCTCTTGTCACTGAGTTTATTTGGTCTGTTTCTGCTGCTGGGCCTGATTTCTTGGCTGAGAGCATAACCAGGGGCTTTCAGAAACGTACAGGCTTTTGGAGTCACATTGGGAATACTGAGGCAAATGCCTGTGGACTATCAGTTATGGCTTACAGTGAGAGACAGCTATGGTGAGATTCCTCCAACAGCTGAGGCTTACAGGCTCAAGGACTGGGTCTCACCAACTCTCTCAAACAACCAAGTGTGTGTTTATAGAGTGTTCCACCATCTTTCTTATGGAGTGGGCAATGTGGGTGAGAATGAGAGGTCAGTGCCTCATGGGACATTTCTATCTAAAGTGATTTGCTATCTGTGCTTCCTCTTGTATTATTAAAAATAAAAGTTATATATAATTAACCTTCAATAGATATGTCTTTGATAGATTCAAAGATCTCCCAGATGAGCTGAATTAACATACCCATGCCCTTTGTTATCATTTCCTGGGTAAAGCGAATGCCCCTGAAGTCTCAGTGTATTCCCAATGGACACTACAGTGCATACCACAGTCACCATGTGTGCAGTACATCCATGGAATTACTTTATCTGAGGGCAAACTTGTACCGGTGACCAACAGCTCACCTACTCCCCATCTGCCTGTCCAAGAGAAGCACAATTCTGCTCTCTACCTCTGTGTGCTCAGTGGGTCAGAGGTGTAACTACAGGTTATTTTTCTTTCAGAAAATCCTAGAAATGTTTGTAAAAGCATGGCTTACCTGGAAAAGATGTCTCCTTCCACTTGTTCTGCTGGTCACCTTGGCATGGTCCCTGCTGTCACATCAGGCTTTTGTTAGGGATAAACACACACACACACACACACACACACACACACACACATATACATACACACACACACACACACACACACACACACACACAGTGAGCCAGACACAGAGAAGGACCCTCTGCAAAGCAAAGGGTGTGTGTGTGTGACTTGGGAAGCCAAGACCATCTTGGGAAGCCATGTCCCATCAGTCCCAGGACTACCCCTTGGAGAAAACTTTGACCACAGACTACATGACAATGTAGTCTGTGGGGAGCCATCCCTGCATTTTCCATTACAAGAAGGCGCCTCCATTACAAGAAGGCGCCGTGAAGTAAACAAGTCAGTGCGCAGGTGCTGGGTAGTTTTCCATCCCTTGGTCTCCGCCTCTCCCGTTGCGTCATATGGTCTGATGAGCTGCAGCCAGTCAGGGGATGACGCGTCCGAGGCGGAGGTTGCAGCCTATATAAGGGATGGGCTTTTGTGTGTTCAGGTTCTCCACTCTGTAAGCTTATGCTCTCCCTCTCAAGAGCATTAAAGCTTTGCTGTAGAAGGATCCTGAGTGTGCCGTTGTTCTTGCTGGAGAGATGGTAGCGCAGGACATCTGGTGCAGAAACCTGGGATACGAGACCTCATCATCGTCAGCACTGTCGGAGACCCGTTGGCTACGAGGAGGATTCAGAACTGCAGGCAGATACGTTCAGAGAGGTATATTCTTCTTTGGCTTCGACTTGGGATTGTCGCCACCCTGGGAAGGTAGTATTGAAGCTTTTGTGACCGTTCTTGGAGCCCTTTTAATCTTTCTCTTTGTCATGTATGTATGCTCCGGGTCTTTGACTCTTGCCTCGTGGAACAAATTAGGTAGAGATCTTGACCACAAAATGGTGGAAGGAGACTTGAGGCAGGGGACAAAAGCAATTTGGAAACTTCTTAAAAACTGTCTAGAAGATAAAGCCTGTAGGGCTGCCGTGGCGGAAGGTCGGAACACCCTTGAAGAGGTCCAGGATAGCATATCAGAAACCGAGCGTAGTGAGAGGTTGGGCACACGCAAGAAAAAACCCGTCCCCAAAAAGGAAAAAGGCCCTCCCAGTCAGTCTAGAGACAAGGGAGTGAATGTGTCAGATCCTAAGGAACCTTCTCCTATTGTTAAACCCCAAGAAGCGTATCCTTCTTTGCTTAAAGCATTACAGCAATGGGGCCTCCAGATTGCTGCTGAAAAGGTCCAAATTGCCGATACTGGACACTTTTTGGGTTCCATGATTCTTCCAGATAAGATCCTCCCACAAAATTAGAAATTTATAGAAATGACTTACTTACTTTAAACGAGTTCCAAAAACTCTTGGGGGACATAAATTGGCTACGGCCATTCTTAAAGATCCCATCCGCTGATTTAAAACCTTTATTTGATATCTTGGAAGGAGACACCCATATTACTTCTCCCAGGTCTTTGACACCCGCAGCAGGGACAGCCCTTCGTTTGGTGGAGAAAGCCATTAAGGAGGCCCAGTTGTGCCGCATTGACTTGTTGCAGCCATTCTCTCTCTGTGTGTTTAAAACAAAAAGATTGCCCACCGCTGTGATATGGTAGAATGGACCCTTGTTATGGATCCATCCACATGCTTCCCCCCAAAAGATCATTGATTGGTATCCTGCAGCCATAGCTCAACTTGCCCTTAAGGGCCTAAAAACATTCATTAGTCATTTTGGTAAACATCCTGCAGTTTTAATTGTTCCCTACAACTCCTTTCAAGTACAGACATTGGCCGCCACCTCTGATGATTGGGCCATACTGGTTTCCACCTTTTTGGGAAAGATTGACAATCATTATCCCAAACACCCTTTGTTACAATTTGCTGCTACTCACCCTCCGATATTCCCTTGAGTTACCTCCCCTGATCCATTAAAAGATGGACTAGTGGTATACACAGATGGCTCCAAGACTGGCCTGGGGGCCTATGTTGTAGGTTCCAGAGTGTTCTCACGGCAGTATGATGAAACCTCCCCACAGATAGTAGAATGTTTGGTGGTGCTAGATGTTCTTCAAAAGTTTTCAGGTCCCCTTAACATTGTCTCTGACTCCTCCTATGTGGTGAATGCTGTCAATTTATTAGAGACAGCTGGAATCATTAGATCTTCCAGCAAAGTGGCATCTATATTTCAAAACCTGCAAGAGTGCTTGCTAAATAGGAGGTATCCCATGTATATTACCCATATCTGGGCTCATTCAGGGCTTCCTGGCCCGATGAGCCTAGGAAATGACCTGGTGGATAAAACCACAAGACTTGCTGCAGCGGTGCAGCGGTCCTTGTCCCCCCCCCCCCCCCCCGTTGCAAGCCGCCAAAGCCTTTCATGATAATTTTCATGTCACTTCTGAAACCCTATGCAAGCGTTTCTCTCTTACCAGAGAAGAAGCCCGTGATATTGTCACCCAATGTCACAACTGTTGTCAATTTCTCCCTACCCGCCATACCAGGATAAATCCCAGAGGTATTCTACCATTGCAAGTATGGCAAATGGATGTCACTCATGTTTCTTCCTTTGGGAAGCTCCAATATGTACATGTATCAATAGATACATGCTCCGGCGTAATCCATGCTACGCCACTCACTGGGGAAAAGGCCTCTCACGTCATCCAACATTGCCTTGAGGCATGGAGTGCCTGGGGAAAGCCTAAGTGCTTAAAAACTGACAATGGACCCGCTTACACTTCTCAAAAATTTAAACAATTTTGTGCACAAATGCAAGTCACACATATTACGGGCTTGCCATATAACCCTCAAGGACAAGGTATCATTGAGCACGCACACCACACGCTCAAATCATATTTAATTAAACAAAAAGGGGGAATAATAAAAGATCTGCCCCCCATACCACGGGTTGCCATAGCAGTGGCACTCTTTACTATAAATTTTTTAAATTCAGATAAGCATGATCAGACTGCAGCAGAGTGACATTGCTCAGACCCGCATTGACCTAAAGAATTGGTAAAATGGAAGGATGTGTTGACTAATGAATGGAAAGGCCCGGATCCTATTCTAATAAGATCCAGGGGAGCCGTTTGTGTCTTCCCACAGAATGAAGAAAACCCCTTCTGGGTCCCTGAGAGGCTTATTAGAACAATTTTGGAGCAGAAGAACACCACAGATCACCCAGTTACTCCTCCTAATGCTAATAATGATGATCAGCACACCAGCTGTCCAGGGGGAGCAACGCTGGGGAATCATGTCAACATTTCCACTCCCGATGCCAAATTGGACCTCCAAGTTTGAGCAGACACTCCGAGAGTTGAGAGCAGCCATTATCCAGGTCAACTCTACGTGCCTTGACCTGTCCTTGATGGAGGGACTATCATCACGGATTGCTTCAGCTGTCTCCTATTTTAAGGAATGGGTGGGGGTGGGATTGTTTGGCGCAGCCCTTTGCTGTGGACTGGTGTTACTTCTCTGGCTGGTCTGTAGGCTCAGGGCTCAAACCAAGAGAGGCAAGGTGGTTATTGCTCAGGCACGTGTGGCTCTGGAACAAGGAGCTTCCACTGACATTTGGCTAACAATGCTTAAGCAGTAGGCTGCCGGCTGGACAGCTCTTGCACACCCGGAGCTTAGACTCATTGCACAGGGTAGAGTGTCCAGCTTGAGCAGCCCATAGGGGATGCCGAGCAAAGCATTGCACAGAGAGACACCTGACATAAGGGTCTCTTTGTGAGGCATGTTGTCCTGCATAAGGGTTGCCTGCCCTAGTCTCCCTTTCCCAGAAAAATGGCAGAGTGACAGGTCGAGGGCACTTCGGGTCCTATCGATAGCCTATTGGCAGCTCTCGCACACGTCTTAATTAGTTTGATTGGGAATTACGACCTCTGTCTCCACCCCTAGAGATTGGGTGACCTACTTGCTTAAAGAATGAGAGAACCTCATTATTAGATTGTTTTGAACCCTGAAGGTCCAGACAAGAGCCTGAAGGTTGATCGACAGTCTGAGGTCTTTGTGTTAAATAATAAAAAAGGGGGAGATGTGGGGAGCCGTCCCTGCATTTTCCATTACAAGACGGCGCCGTGAAGTAAACAAGTCAGTGCACAGGTGCTGGGTAGTTTTCCATCCCTTGGTCTCCGCCTCTCCCGTTGCATCATATGGCCTGATGAGCTGCAGTAGTCTTGCCTATTTATTTCTCTTTTGGATCTGGATGAGCTCTCTCTATTATATCACAGCATCCAGTAGCACAATCAGGTAGATCTAGAGTTGCAGTGTGTTATGGGTATTGTACTATGCTACTGTTACTGTTATGGAGTTTGTATGCAGTAAGGACTCTAATATATCAAAACTGCTAGCAGAACAACAATCTCTGAGCCAAATTTGAGAGTGCCACATAAAGGATATTTAAAGGCAAAAACACAGGAAAACCTTGAGCTTCTGCTTGAGCAAGCTAAGAACTCTTCTGCTCTGCCAAGTTTATGTAGCCAAGGAGACCTCAGAATAGTCCTTGAATATCTGCATAAATATGTTACAGAAGCAAAAAGGAAGTCAGTTATGTTATAACAAGTACATGGTTACAGCTTTAAATTTAGGGGGTCTAGGGGGCCACTTAGTTAGGATAGTGGGAACTTATCTACTAGGAGCCAGAGTCAGAGACAAACTAATGTGTACCGTGACAGATGCCTAGCATGAAATGGAGTCTCCTTAGTCATCACATTACTGTCTAAGTGGATTTCATTGATTTCATTTTCTCTGCCTGTTAAAAATATTAACAGTCAGGGAAAAGAATATCAGATATGGAAGAAAGGAACAGCAGACAGAAGGAAGAAAGGCTTTTGTTAGGGATAAACACACACACACACACACACACACACACACACAAATGCTCGCGCACACACAGTGAGTCAGACACGGAGAAGAACCCTCTGCAAAGCAAAGGGTGTGTGTGTGACTTGGGAAGCCAAAGACCAGTTTCTGCCTGAGAGTCAGATGTTCTAAAGGACTTGGTAGGGTTCTCCTGCCCTGATTTCAGCTTGTTTAATTTGAATGAAGAAAGGGAGGCTGATGGGCACACAACTGTAGTGTAAACATAGCCTAATCCAGCCCTGAGCTTGTGAGACTAATACACAGGCAGGGGGTTCTTCTGTCAGTAGAAAAAGCCTGCCAGGCCTGAAAGCCTTTTTCTCTGGACTGCATGTTTGTTTTGCCTATTATCTATTACTAGCCCTCATCTGTCTGCTTATCAGGGACCAAACTTCCTGTCCTCAATGCCATCCTCACAGATAGTGAGGTGAGGGGTTTCTCTTCTCTATTCTCTCTCTTTTTCCAACCTTTCAAATTCCCCTCAACTTTTGCCCTCCTTCTCAATCCTTCTTCCTCTTCTCCCTTTTCTCCCTCTTTTCCCTCCCTCTCCTCTTTGTGACATAATCTTTCAGAGTCCCATGGGTTGGCACAGTGGGTCAATGGCACTGGGTACTGGTTCATATGAAGGTCAGTGGTTCTCTTCCTGTATAGATATCCTAGGTGTGTCCTCTACCTCCACAGCTGTACATTAGCAGACAGTTCCAGTTCAGATATCAGAGCTGCAGTGTTCTCATTCTCATGACCTGTCTTCTTATCTTTTTATCAAGCAAGTTTCATTTCATCTTCTACATGGGTTCTAACTGTTTACCATGTCTATCCCATTTGTAATGCTCCTCCATTTTGGCTAAACTGCGACAATTCCTATAGTCAAATTCTAGAAATAGAGAGATTATTTTTCTATATTCTTGTGTACCATCTCTATGAACCCTCAGTGATGACTAACCCTGCTTCACCCTAGCAATAGCCAACTGAAACAACAACAGCAATATCAAAAAAAGGAAGAAAGAAAGAAAAGAAAAAAGAAAGGAAGGGAGAAAGAGAAAGAAAGTAAATAAGAAAACTTTTCAGTCTCTTTCTGATCCCTCTTCCTGTGAAAAATCTAAGAAGGGTCTTCACAAGCTTTATGGGCTAGATCTCTCTTCAGAGCCTCTGCAGGCTGCTGTCTGTTCCTGATGTTAATAATGCTTCTAATAAACATCTAACCCTGAAAAGATAATCCACCTCAGTGTCATCCTTTAACTTTTTTTAAATTCGATATATTCTTTATTTACATTTCAAATGATTTCCCCTTTCTTGGATCCAAAAGTCCCATAAGCCCTCTTCCCTCCCCCTGTTCCCCAATCCACCCCTTCCCACTTCCCTGTCCTCGTAATTCCCCTACACTGCTGCACTGAGCTTTTCCAGGACCAGGGGCCACTCCTTTCTTCTTCTTGGGCATCATTTGATATATGAATTGTGTCTTGGGTATTCCAAGCTTCTAGGCTAATATCCACTTATCAGTGAGTGCATACCATGAGTGTTCTTTTGAGACTGGGTTACCTCACTTAGGATGATATTCTCCAGTTCCATCCATTTTTCTAAGAATTTCATGAATTCATTGTTTTAAATGGCTGAATAATACTCCATTGTGTATTTATACCACATTTCTGTATCCATTCCTCTGTTGAGGAACATCTGGGTTCTTTCCAGCTTCTGACTATTATAAATAGGGTTGCTATGAACATAGTGGAGCATGTATCCTTATTACATGCTGGGGAATCCTCTAGGTATATGCCCAGGAGTGGTATAGTGGGGTCTTCTGGAAGCATCATGCCCAGTTTGCTGAGGAACCGCCTGACTGATTTCCAGAGTGATTGTATCAGCTTGCAACCCATCCTTTAACTCTTAAACCTAACATGTTTCACTACATGATACATGCTTCTACATGAGTAAATGTTAGACTATTTCTAAACCTTGACTCTACTGTTCTCAGCTCCTTTGTCCTGATTAGCAGGGATGTCAGTATTGCTAAAGAATGAGGGGCACACTGACAAATGCATCAGTTACTCTTTATACCTGTTCCTCTGTGAACTAAAAGTATATATAGAACAAATTGCAGTCCTCTAATATTCCAACATATCAAGTCATTAAGTTAATCAAGGCTTTTAAAAATAGCTTTGTATTGTTATTGTTTTTCTTTTTTTTTATAATTGATCCTAGACAATCTAAGACCTGCTGGTTACTCCGAAAGCTTTGTGCCACTATTGCCCTAGCATATTTTACAGACAGTACACCATTATAGATAAAATGCTTGTGGCTGTCTTGGTGTTTATGTTTTTCTTCAGAGAGCATGTAGAGGAATGTAGTTTAATGCAGAGCATTATACTAAATGCATTAAAACAGAGGGGCGAAGGCTCTATGTAGCCAATAACTTAGCATCTTAAGGTTCAATGAGTTCTGTAGGTGTTGTGTTCTTCAAGGAGGCCTTGCTTTCATTTTCTGGAGCAACCTATAGTCTTGGCAACAGTGTGGGATATTTGGGAATTTTCATAAGGCCCTTTGTGCCAACCAGTCTTATTTTTAAATTTCTATTTACTACATATTTAAGGTACAATTTAGTTTTCCTCCACCTAGATTTCCTCATTCAACAGAGGGTATGGAAATCCTGGCTTCCTTAAAACTTACATTTCATTTCTAGTAGAAGCATTTCTAATGACTATTACATGTTAACTTCACACTCGTGTGTGGAGATACCACCATGCACAGCACAAAAAGAAACCAGTGACCTTGAACTCATCTCCCAAGGAAACCTAGTGTGGCCTTCTCAAGAACAAAATGATGATGTCATCACCTCTAATCTCAGCCCTGCATACACATTTATGTATATCATTTTGCATCTGTGTTAGGAAGGGCCTCCTGGGAAATAGAATGAAAAGTATCTGGTAGGACCACTTTTGGGCACATGTAAGTTTTAGAAGTGAGTTTGAAGGCTTGTGTTAAGTAAGGATTGTCAGGGACACATTCATATTTCCAATCCCATAAAATGCTTAGCCTGCAGGTTTGAGACAATCAATGATAGCAAAACCCTTTATTACTGACGGATACAAGTAGAACAAGGGACTCTAACTTGTTCTAGTCCCGTGTTTGGGATTTGCATAGGGAATAGAATCCCAGGGTTCTGAGAACCATTTATTATATTTCAGTCTAGAAAAGCATATAAGAAAGTGACTTGGTCTGTATGTCAGAACCTGGTGCCCTGCCAGGTAGCAGGCTGCCATTTTGCCTCATTTACCAGTCAGGAGATGTGGGAAGTTCAGTACACAGAAAGTTAGTTAGTAGTTAATTTTCTCCCATCCTTCCTCTCAAAATAATTAAACACTAATTAAGCTGGAAATAACGTCAGAGCAAATCAGATGCTGTAACCGTGGGAGAGAGGGAAACTGTTCTTCAGGGACTGAGGCTCTGCAGTGGCATTCCTTCCCCCTGATACTGTGACAACATGAAATCTGAAGTTTGCAGTACCTGATGACATCCAAGAGCCCCACAGATCCAGACAGTACAAGTATGGCCTGGAAAGTATCACCTTCCCAGAGCTGCTCCAGAGCCTGTCTGCACGTCAGAGGTCCAGGTGAGTACGTGGAGGTAAGACCTTAGATCCCCTCAGCTGTGTTGTGGAGGGATTCATTAAAGCTGAAGGCTCTAAGACAGAGAGGAGTTAAGCCTCGGGTCCTCCACTTTCCTTCTGACCCTGACCCTTCCAGTCTGGGCCCTGCATCCAGAGAAATCAAAGGAGATGAGTTCCTGGAGATGTAGAAATGGGACTGAAATGCTGAGGGATTGCTATTCATCCTCAGACTGATGTCATGACAGAGCTCTGGGTGAGGCATTGCCTAAGGTTATCAATAAGGAATCAATAAGATACAGAAGATTTTCAAATATCTATAAAAATTGGAGGCAATAATCCACTCATGTAATGTCAGCATTAAAGAGCCTGAGGCAAGATCATTATCTTCAAGGCTACTCTGGTTTACATAGGGAGACTGTTGCTCAAAAATAACAAAACAAAACAAACAAAAAAACCAACAAGCAACATCTTTGCCTCCATGTTTGGAGCATTATACCTTAACAGTATGACTAGTGTTTATAAAGTTTGTATTTTTCTCTTTTGATGCACTTCCAGTTTTGAAATATTGGTACATGTTTTCTTTTATAATAACTTTATAACTCATAAATGGAAGATTTTCCTTCTATATCCATCCTTAAAATTTCGCAGTGCTATCACATGATATTATACATACCTATATCAACTTCGGTTATTCTATGCCTGGTGAACGTATGTGTGGAAGTATAAACCATTAAGTGTAACACTTATTACCATGTTGAGAATTCTTGCTAAATAAAGGATTCAGGCCGTGAATCAGTACATCCTGAAACAGCTCATGTTAACTTTATCCCAGTGCTAAGTAGCAAAGAGCAAAAATCTGTTTTGTTCTTGTTCATTTTTTTTTTCTTTTTAGAAAACCAGTTTGGTTGGATATAGCCTAAGGCGCTTGAGGATTAGACCCATCATGGGATCATCTATAAATCTACAGAAAGTCCATCCTGTCTTTTAAATTAATTTTATATAGCATTTTCCAAGACAATGTTGGAGATGAGTTGCCTCTACCTCCTCCTACAGTCCATGTCAATGAGACAGGAATCACTTAATAAAAGATTAGAATCTGGTGTCAAAACAGGAATAGAGGACTGGAAAAGTAGGAATCCCCAGGAAAGCAAGTATTAAACAAGCAGAAAATGTTAATACAGTCCATCAGGATTTGGAGTGAATTGATATCAGGGATTGTGATAGATTCTAATCTTTGACTGAACACTTAACACTTATTATAAATATGTTAATGAGGTTGATGAGCTTGTTATTGCTGTCTGAAGCATGTTTCATTATGTACAGATATGTAGGATGGTTCTGTGATTTCTAGGATACACTGATACATGTGATAATTACATCTTTGTCAGACAGAGGAGTAGTTAAAAGGCAGCAATTGACATTTCTAAAATCAGGAGGCTACCTGGATCCAAACCTGAGAACAAAGCTAAGTTCATGCAGGTCATGTGTTAGATCACCAGGACACAGACATTTTAAACAACCTTGTGAGCTTAGGAGGAAGGAAAGCGAGAATACATACACCCGTGGAGACACTGACACACCCAGATTCCTCCTATTCTAGAGAAGATGCCCAAAGCTTACCATAAATCCACGAGAAATGAGAACATGAAGAGTAACATTCAGTTGATGTCTAATTCCTGGAATCAGCTCACAATGATATACAACAAAGCAGCCCGCCTGACAAACAGGTTGGAAAAGAAACAGGAGGAGAAGCAGGCTGTAAAGCAAGCTGGCATAACTGGTGCTCACAAGGCCCTGTAGAGGCAAATGCCATTATGACCTCTTAGATGGGAGAATCCCTGCTCACAATGGAATGCCCCAACCCACTGTGCCGCATGCAGCCATTGAGAATTCTTAACTCAAAAACTTCACTCATCTCAGGGCAGCACCTAACAACTCATTAATCCTGTCTCCCATTTACTTAATCATCATCCCCTAGTCCAGAGCAGTTCCTTGCTCCCTTTGATGCCCTGATCACTTACTGGGGCCACAGATTCCCTGAAGCCACCGACTAGGATCACATCTCTCTGTTATCACCTCTTCTAGGAAGCACCCCAAGTTTCTGCCAGATACCTTCACTGGCCGCAGCATGGCACTTACATTAATTTTTCACACAACAGTCTTTTTCAGGACAACTTTTGATGACTCAGCTTTAACTATTAGGCCTGGTCTGAATAAGTTACTCAATATAAATTGACATCGAGGGCTACCTTAAAAAATATCTAGTAAACTCTTACATAGAGTGAAAACACAGAATGTTTAATATAAAAACTTTATGTAAAAATTGAAGTTTTAAAGCCTTGAATCCAAATGATATAGAAATACTTATACTAATCAAGAAGAAAATAAGAAAGGAATATCGACTGAAGGAGGAGACAGTGTGGGAGGTAAGGTTACCAGAGCTGAGAGATGCTTCAGGTGCACAGAGTTTCCCAATGTCTGTGTGTGATGTGGGGAAGGCAGGCAGGGTCACGATGAGCCTTTGGGAATTGGGTGGAAAAATATGATGAAATAGAGTGAGAAACAGAAGAAGACATTAATTTGGGGAAATTTGTTATTCAATTTAGCTATGATGAGAACTAAATGGATTATCCTTGTAAATCTATGCAGACAGACAGATAGAAACACACACACAGACTAACACCCCCTCTCCCCCCCAGAGAAAGAGAGAGAGATGCAGAGAGAGATACAGAGAGAGAGAAACAGAGAGACAGAGAGACAGAGAGAGACAGAGAGACAGAGACAGAGAGACAGGCAGACAGAGAGACAGAGAGACAGAGAAAGATGGAGAGAGGAATAAATAAATTTTGATAATGTACAGCTAAAAAAATTCTCCTTTAAAACTTTAGATTTGAATTCCAGTTACCAAACTCACCTGTCAGAGCACACACAGTATTCCAGAGTCTCCAGGGAAAGGGGGAGTTTCAGGGACCTCATTTGCAGCATCACATGTGTCCACCACTACCTTTTGCATGCCAGAAAATGCTACTATGCAAATCTGATGCTTTCTTGAAAAAGTCTTTACGTCTTGGATACAAGTTTTTCAACCTAGTAAGTAAAAATGTTTTTGCAGTTTGTTAAGGATACAGTTTTTCTCTTCATGACTATGATTGGCACCCTGGGGAATATTTCTGTTTCTGTGGATTATTTGTTCAGTTTATTAGAAGGTGCTGAGAAGAAACCCATACGCCTCATACTCATCCACTTGGCTTTTATAAACATCCTAATCCTTCTTGCAAAAGGCTTGCGAAAGATAATAGCAGTTTCTGGTTGGAGAAACTTCCTAGATGACATAGGCTGTAAGATCATTGTTTACTTGGAGAGGGTGGCTCGGGGCCTCTCCATCTGCACCAGCAGTCTCCTCACTGTGGTCCAGGCCATCATCATCAGTCCCAGAGCATCTGGGTGGAGCAGACTCAGGCCAAAGTCTGCATGGCACATCCTTCTATTCTTCTTATTCTTTTGGATATTCAATGCTTTAATAAGTATGATCCTAATCCATTCCATGAAAAGTACAGGTCTGAATATATCACAGCCTAGGAATGACGACAACTATTGTTATTTTATGCTAGAAAGTCAGGAAATAAAATGGATTTTTCTCATCTTCATGGTCCTGAGAGATGCGGTGTTCCAGGGTGCCATGGGATGGGCCAGTGGCTACATGGTATTTCTTCTCCACAAGCACCACCAGCATGTCCTCTACCTTCAGAACTCCAAGCTTCTCTACAGAACTCCCCCTGAGCTGAGAGCTGCCCAGAGTGTCCTCCTTCTGATGCTCTGTTTTGTTTTCTTCTACTGGACAGATTGTGCCTTTTCTCTGTTTCTAAGTCTCTCTTTAGGGGACTATTTGTTGATGATAAATATTCATGAATTCCTGACCCTTGGTTATGCGATTTCCAGCCCCCTGGTGCTGATTCACAGGGATGGGCTTCTGACTGAACGTTGGTATGCTCAGTGGGAGAAACTGAGAAAATGTGTCTCTCATTTATTTGTTCAATAAACAAGAAAGTACTCATTTCTGCAATGTTGTGGGTAAGAAACAAATCCCATGCAGCAGCTTAATAGTATGTTTATTCTTAGACAATAATCTTGGTGACTCACAGCCTTGAGCTAAGAGAGATCTTAGCTAATTACAGTGATACAGAAACCTTATTCTCCATTTGGCCACTCTTTTGAAGCAACTTTGTCAACTTTTTTATATTTGCATATATTCATTGTTTATAAAGTGTCTTCTTCCTGCACCTATGACTGTGTAACACAGGCATGCCTGAGGACTGCAGATGATGGATTAGACCATCAAATTCTCTGCTACTGACTAGAGTTAGATAGATGGTTCTGAGCTAAAACATGGTTCCTTGAAATTGAATCCTGGACCTCTAAAAGCCAGCCAGTACTCTTAATGACCAAGATATCACTCCGCCCCCCAGAAATAAGCTTTAATTACAATTTGTAATACTGTTTTCATTACTACCATGACTGGAAGCATGCAAATGGATTTGGTAATTTTTAAAAAATTTATAGTGGTTTGATCATGGTATTCCAAGAATTACTTATTTGTACTGACACTGTCCTTGCTACTTGTAAATGAGGCTACTTTGTGATTATTCAAAGTGTCTGTAAGAATCCATCTGTCTTAGTCAGGGTTTCTATTCCTGCACAAACATCATGACCAAGAAGCAAGTTGGGGAGGAAAGGGTTTATTGACCTTACACTTCCACACAGCTGTTCATTACCAAAGGAAGTCATGACTGGAACTCAAGCAGGTCAGGAAGCAGGAGCTGATGCAGAGGCCATGGAGGGATGTTACTTACTGGCTTGCTTCCCCTGGCTTGCTCAGCCTGCTCTCTTATAGAATACCAGCCCAGAGATGGCACCACCCACAAGGGGCCCTCCTTCACTTGATCACTAATTGAGAAAATGCCCACAGCTGGATCTCATAGAGGCACTTCCCAAGTGAAGCTCCTTTTCCTATGATAACTCCAGCCTGTGTCAAGTTGACACACCAAACTAGCCAGTACAATTGACCCCTTGTCAACTTGACACACCAACATATCACTATTAAGCCTCAACCCTTACTTTTTTATTCATCCCCAAGATCTCAATAATGTAAAAAGTCCCACAGTCTTTACATATTAAAAGTTCAATCCTTTTAAAATGTCCAATATCTTAAAATTCAAAGTCTTTTAAAAATTCAATGTCTCTTAACTGTGGGCTCCACTAAAATACCTTCTTTCAAGAGGGAAAAATATCAGGGCACAGTCACAATCCAAAGCAAAACTCAAACTCCAATGGCTCAGTGTCTGGGATCCAACTCACGATCTTCTGGGCTCCTCCAAGGGCTTGAGTCACTTCTCCAGCTCTGCCCTTTGTAGCACACAACTTGTCTTCTAGGCTCCAGCTGCCTGTACTCCGCTGCTGCTGCTGTCCTTGGTGGTCATCGCATAGTACTGGCATCTCCAAGCCTCAACTCTTTTGCATGACCCCTTCAGTCCTGGATCATCAATTACAACTGAGGGTACACTTTCACCAATGGCCTTCCGTGGCCTCTCAGCGTACCAAGCCTCAGCTGTTCTTCATGATGCCTTCATGCCTTCAAAAGCAGTACCACCTGGGTGACTCTTACACAGTACCAAGTCCTGCTACAGCATGAGGCACAACCTTGGCTATCTGGAACACACTCTCTGTGCTCTCAGAAAACACATCCCAGAAGATTTCACCTCAGTGATGCTGGTCTCTTCTTACTCACCGCTAATTTCTTAGCTCCAGCTAACCAGCATCAATAGTCCCAGTAACACAAAAGTTGACTTGAATGGTTTTGGTATCTTGTTACTCACAGCTGATTCTTCAGCCCCAGCTAACCAAAACCACAGAATCTTCATGGCCCTGATAAGAGTCTTTAATTTTCCCTCTGAAACTTCACAAGCCAGGCCTCCATCTTCTGCCTTGTTCTCAACATTATCTTCCAAGCTCCTACACAACGGTCTCACAGAGGTCTCATCACTGAATGGACCATCTAGCCCAAAGTTCCAAAGTCCTTCCACAGTCCTCTCCAAAACATGGTCAGGTTGTCACAGGAATACCCCACTACGCTGGTACCAATTTGTCTTAGTCAGGGTTTCTATTCCTGCACAAACATCATGACCAAGAAGCAAGTTGGGGAGGAAAGGGTTTATTGACCTTACACTTCCACACAGCTGTTCATTACCAAAGGAAGTCATGACTGGAACTCAAGCAGGTCAGGAAGCAGGAGCTGATGCAGAGGCCATGGAGGGATGTTACTTACTGGCTTGCTTCCCCTGGCTTGCTCAGCCTGCTCTCTTATAGAATACCAGCCCAGAGATGGCACCACCCACAAGGGGCCCTCCTTCACTTGATCACTAATTGAGAAAATGCCCACAGCTGGATCTCATAGAGGCACTTCCCAAGTGAAGCTCCTTTTCCTATGATAACTCCAGCCTGTGTCAAGTTGACACACCAAACTAGCCAGTATACCATCTATGGAAAGGACTTCATAGAATTGTGAAAGAATGATATGTACTATGTAGTTAGTCAACAGAAGCCCAATGCACCAGTCACAGAACCTAAATGCCCAGAAACATTTCATTGGTGTTATATTCATGAATGTTCTCTGTAGGAATAGACTGGAGATATAGCATAAACTGGATAACAAACACACAGTAAAGTTTTATTTTATATCTGTCTATAGTTCTATGTTGATTTTAAAATGGCATTTTTCTTTTTCCAAGATCAATCAATGAGCATGATTGAAGCCAAGCAAGGCTTGTTTGCTGCTGCCCTTTGTTAATGTCCAGGCACTCTCTACAGCACTGTTCAGCTCTGTATCACCAAAGAGCTGCAAAAGGATCTGATTCTACATTAATTTTAATGAAGAATTCATTGTTCAGTTTCTTAAATTGGGTCTGTACAGTAAGATATTGACATGATTTTAAGAATCTAATGGACACATTCTGAAAAATATGTATTGATATAATCACTGAACATGAAATTGTTGAATTGTTATAGATACATTTGTGCTGTTAAAAAAAACCTTACATGTCATACCTGACTGAAACTCCTGAAACTCCTATATCATTTTGGGTACCTCATGGGTATACTTTATAATGATGAATAGGTATTCGTTTTTTGAATGGTTGCATTATAGACACAAAATATTTTAGTGGCATGTATTGTATTGCACTTTAGCTTACTAATTAGCTTATTTATCCAATAAGAAGATTTATTTTTTATTTATTGAGTATGTGTCTGTGTGAGTGCATGTCACATTTGTAGAGGTGCCACATAGACCAGAAAAGGGCTTTGGGTCCCAGGGAACTAGAGCTACAGACTGCCATGAATCCCATGATATGGATGTTGGGTAAGGAAGCAGGTTTGTCTGCAAGAGGAGCAGGTCTCTTCACCATCGCTCCTCCAGCTCCTTTTCTTTGTGATGTAAGTGTGACTTCTCTGTGGTAACTTCTATTGCTCATGTTATCCTCACCCTTTTCTAAGTGTCTGACACAAAGAACCAGACAAATCAACACCTTCTAAGTCAGTGTAATCTGACTCAAAAGGAAGTGATGTAAGAACATGGACAAGGGGTAAAAATAGATGAGTTATCTGAGTGATGGAGAGGTTGTTCAACCTTAAGAATAGAGAGGGGGATGGAGAGATGACTGAGTAAAAGCACCTGCTGACACGCAGACAGCCTGATCTGTCTCTGAAAAAGAAAACTGACTCCTACGTGCTATCCGCATGAATCCTGAGATACACATATCAGCACAGAGGAACATATATTAAAGTAAACTTTACGATTATTTAAAAATTAAAAAAAAAGATAAGACAGTGATGTATAATTTTTGACAGGGCTTGACAAGGATGGCCTGGCCTCTGAGTGGCATAAAAAATTGCTATTTTTGAATTTCTCTCTAAAAGTCAGAGTAGATTGGACAAAACCAAAATGTTGATCAGAACATAAGTTGAAATTTTAATACACATGAAAATAACTACAAATATAAATAAGTAAAGGAAAGTAAAGACAACCAGTAAATAAATTCAATCATGTCATTCAGTTAACTCAGAAGAGATATGGCAATCAGATTAGTATAAACATCACCTACTGCTTTGCTTTATATTGCTTTTACTATGTTTAGGTATGGGTCTTGAGTTCCTGTTCTTTCCAAGACTTTTGACATGAAAGGATGCTGAATTTTGTCAAATGCTTTTTCAGCATCTAATGAAATGACCATGTGGTTTTTTTTCTTTGAGTTTGTTTATGTAGTGGATTACATTGATGGATTTTCATATATTGAACCATCCCTGCATCCCTGGGATGAAGCCTACTTGGTCATGGTGAATGATCATTTTGATGTGTTCTTGGATTCGGTTGGCAAGAATTTTATTGAGTATTTTTGCATCGATATTCATAAGGGAAAATGGTGTGAAGTTCTCTTTCTTCCTTCGATCTTTCTGTGGTTTTGGTATCAGTGTAATTGTAGCTTCATGGAACGAGTTGGGTAGTATTCCATCTGTTCCTATATTGTGGAATAGTTTGAAGAGTATTGGTGTTAGATGTTCTTTGAGCGTCTGATATAATTCTGCACTAAAACCATCTGTTCCTGTGCATTTTTGGTTGGGAGAGTGTCAATGACTACTTCTATTTCTTTAGGGGCTATGGGACCACTTAGATGGTCTATCTGATCTTGCTTTAACTTTGGTATTTGGTATCTGTCTAGGAAATTGCCCATTTCATCCAGATTTTCTAGTTGTGTTGAGTATAGACTTTTGTGGTAGGATCTGATGATTATTTGAATTTCCTGTTGTTATATATCCCTTTTAATTTCTCATTTTGTTAATTTGGATACTGTCTCTGTGAAGTCTGGTTAGTCCGGCTAAAGGTTTATCTATCTTGTTGATTTTCTCAAAGAACCAGTTCCTACTTTTGTTGATTCTTTGTATAGTTCTTTTTGTTTCTACTTGGTTGATTTCAGCCCTAGTTTGATGATTTCTTGCCTTGTACTCCTCTTGTGTATATTAGCTTCTTTCTGTTCTAAAGTTTTCAGGTGTGCTGTTAAGCTGCTAGTGTATGCTCTCTCCAGCTTCTTTTTAGAGGCACTCACAGCTATGAGTTTTCCCCTTAGCACTGCTTTCATTTTGGCCCATAAATTTTGGGTATGTTGTGCCTTCATTTTCATTACAAAATACCCAAATCTATGGGACACAATGAAAGCAGTGCTAATGGGAAAACTCATAGCCCTGAGTGCCTCCAAAAAGAAATGGTAGCAGATTAAAGGCACACCCGAATGCTCTGGAACAAAAAGAAACTAATTTACCCAGGAGGAGTAGAAGACAGGAAATCATCAAACTCAGGGTTGAAATCAATCCAGTGGAGACAAAGAGTACCATACAAAGAATCAACAAAACCAGGAGCTGGTTTTTGAGAAAATCAACAAGATAGATATACCCTTAGCCAGAATAACCAAGGGGCATAGAGACAGTATCCAAATTAACAAAATGAGAAATGAAAAGTGAGATATAACAACAGAAACTGAGGAAATTAAAAAAATCATCAGATCCTACTACAAAAGCCTATACTCAACACAACTAGAGAATCTGGACAATTTTCTAGACAGATACCAAATACCAAAATTAAATCAGTATCAAATAGATCATTTAAACAGTCCTAGACCCCTAAAGAAATAGAATGGGTCATTGAAAGTCTTCCAACCAAAAAAGCACAGGACCAGATGGTTTTAGTGCAGAATTCTATCAGACCTTCAAAGAAGACCTAACATCAATACTCTTCAAACTATTCCATAATATAGGAACAGATGGAATACTACCCAACTCTGTTTTTTATTGGATATATTCTATATTTACATTTCATTTCCCTTTTCCTGGTTCCCTGCCCCCCAAAGGCCTTACAAGCCCTTTTCCCTCCCCCTGTTCGCCCATCCACCCCTTCCCACTTCCCTGTTCTGGTATTCCCCTACACTGATGTATTGAGCCTTTCCAGAACTAGGGTCCACTCCTTCCTTCTTCTCAGACATCATTTGGTATGTGGATTGTGTCTTTGGTGTTCCAAAATTCTAGGCTAATATCCACTTATCAGTGAGTGCATACCATGGGTATTCTTTTGAGATCTCACTTAGTATGATGTTCTCCAGCTCCATCCATTCGTCTAAGATTTTCATGAATTCATTGTTTCTAATGGCTGAATAGTACTCCATTGTGTATATATATACCACATTTTTTTGTATCCATTCCTCCATTGAGAAACATCTGGGTTCTTTCCAGCTTCTGGCTATTATAAATAAGGCTGCTATGAACACAGTGGAGCATGTATCCTTATTGCATGTTGGGGAATCTTCTGGGTATATGCCGAGGAGTGGTATGGCTGGGTCCTCCAGAAGTATGGTGTCCAGTTTTCTGAGGAACTGCCAGACTGATTTCGAGAGTGGTTGTACCAGCTTGCAGTCCCACCAACAGTGTAGGGGGTGTTCCTGTTTCTCCACATCCTCGCCAACACCTGCTGTTTCCTGAATTTTTAATCTTAGCCATTCTGAATGGTGTGGGTGAAATCTCAGGGTTGTTTTGATTTGGATTTCAATAATGACTGATAATGCTGAACATTTTTTTAAGGTGTTTCTCAGCCATCCGAATTTCTTCAGGTGAAAAGTCTTTGTTTAGTTCTGTACCCCATTTTTGGATAGGGTTATTTGGTTTTCTGGAGTCTAACTTCTTGAGTTCTTTGTATACATTGGATATTAGCCCTCTGTCAGATGTAGGGTTGATGAAGATCTTTTCCCAATTTGTTTACCCAACTCGTTCTATGAAGCCACAATTATTCTGATACCAAAACCACACAAAGATCCAACAAAGAGAGAGAACTTCAGACCAATTTACCTAATGAACATCGATGTGAAAATACTCAATAAAATTCTTTCCAACCAAATCCAAGACCACATCAAAATGATTATTCATGATTAAGTAGGCTTCATCCCAGGGATGACGGGATGGTTCAATATATGGAAATCTTTCAATGCAATCCACTACATAAACAATCTCAAAGAAAAAAACTACATGGTCATTTCATTAGATTAGAATGGCTATTCTAGCTCGTTTCCTGTGACCATTTGCTTGCAAAAGTGTCTTTGACCCTGAGGTGTGTTTCCTGTATGCAGCAAAATGTAGGGTCCTGTTTCCGTATCCAGTCTGTTACTCTATATCTTTTTATTGGGGAATTGAGTCCATTGATGTTAAAGGATATTAAGGAACAGTGATTATTGCTTCCTGTCATTTTTGATGTTATTTTTGTTTTTGAGTGGTTATCATCTTTTGAGTTTGATGGAAGAAGGTTACTATCTTGCTTTTTCTAGGGTGCAGTTTCCCTCCTTGTATTGGAGTTTTCCTCCTATTATCCTTTGAAGAGCTGGGTTTGTGGAAAGATATTGTGCAAATTTGGTCTTGTCATGGAATATTTTGATTTCTCCATCTATGTTGATTGAGAGTTTTGCTGGGTATAGTAGTCTTGGCTGACATTTGTGTTCTCTTATAGTCTGCATGAGATCTGCCCAGGATCTTCTAGCTTTCATGGTCTCTGGAGAGAAGTCTGGTATGATTCTGATAGGTCTTCCTTTATATGTTACTTGGCCTTTTTCTTTTACTGCCTTTAATATTCTTTCTTTGTTTAATACCTTTGGGGTTTTGTTATTATGTGACGGGAGGTATTTCTGTTATGGTCCAGTCTGTTTGGAGTTCTGTAACCTTCTTGTATATTCATGGGCATCTCTCTCTTTAGGTTAGGGAAGTTTTCTTCCATAATTTTTTTTGATGATATTTGCTGGCCCTTTAAATTGTAGATCTTCACTTTCATCTATCCCTATAATCCTTAGGTTTGGTCTTCCCATTGTGTCCTAGATTTCCTGGATGTATTGGGTTACAAGCCTTTTGCATTTTGCATTTTCTTTGACTGTGGAGTCAATGGTTACTATGGTATCTTCAGCACCTGAGATTCTTACCTCTATCTCTTATATTCTGTTGCTGATATTTGCATCTATGACCCCTGATTTCTTTCTTTCTTTCTTTCTTTCTTTCTTTCTTTCTTTCTTTCTTTCTTTCTTTTTTTTTGGTATAGAGTTTATTCAGGGAATAGGATGGGAGTCAATGTCAATGGTATAGTGGAGGCAGAGAGAGAGAGAGAGAGAGAGAGAGAGAGAGAGAGAGGGAGAGAGAGAGAGAGAGAGAGAGAGAGGGAGAGAGAGAGAGAGAGGAGTGGAGGCCACCCATGACCACTTGGAGAGAGGGGGAGGGGAAGAGAGCCCAAGAGGGGCAGAGAGGTGAGAGTGCGATGAGAGAGAACAATGAGAGGACCCCTGATTTCTTCCCAAGGTTTTCTATCTCCAAAGTTGTCTCCCTTTGTGATTTCTTAGTTGTTTCTACCTCTGTGTTCAGATCTTGGATGGGTTTGCTCAGTTCCTTCACTTGTTTGTTTGTGTTTTCTTGCAATTCTTTAAGAGATTTTTGTGTTTCCTCTTTCATGACTTCTGCCTGTTGACTCAATTTCTCCTGCATTTCTTTAAGTGATTTTCTCATTTCCTCTTTATTGGCTTCTGTCTGTTGATCCATATTCTCCTGGAATTCTTTAAGTGATTTTTGTGTTTGCATTGTAAGGGCTTCTACCCTATTCATGTTCCCCTGTATTTCTTTAAGAGATTTGTTTATGTCTTTTTTGTGTTCCTCTAGCAGCATCATGACCAGTGCTTTTAAATCCAACTCTTGTTTTTCTGGTGTGTTGGGGTATCCAGGACTTGCTGTGGTTGGCGAATTGGATTCAGATGCTACCATATTGCCTTGATTTCTGTTAGTAACGTTCCTATGTTTGCCTTTTGCCATCTGTTTATCTCTGGAGTTAGTTGGTCTTGTTGTTACTGGTTGGTGTTTGAAGCTCCTGTAAGCCTGGCATTTGGCGCTGCTGTCGTAGAGGGAGTCCGTGCTCCCGAGGTGGAGACCAGGAGATTTCCACTACTGGACTCCGAATTACCTCCTCAGCTCTGCTGGACTGGACCCAAGTCTTCCCCAGGCTTGCTGCTGAACCTGCAATTGGCCTCCCGCGGTCTCCTCCTGGCCTGCCTAGTTGCCAGCTTTTAAGAATCAGATCTTTTTTTTTCTCATTGATCTGGGCTTGTCTGTTAGATCTTTATGGTGACCTGGGCTCCTCTGTTGGTTCTCTATGGTGACCTGTTCAGGCCACCAGCTCCAATATGGTGGCAGGTCTCAGGGCTCTGTCTAACCATGGGATTCCCTGCAGGACAGGAGGTTCCCTGGTTGGACTGCTGGAACCTAGATGGTGGCACTCTCAGTCCACAGGGCTCTGTCTGGTTAGCTGTCTGTGGTGTCCTGAGGCAAGATTTTGGCCTCTGGCTGTACTGCAGGTACAGACCCATGAGCAGGTTGGTGCCCATGCGGGTCGGCGCAGAGACTGCCTGCCGAGCTGATCTTGCTATGGGTGCTCTTCTGAGCTGTTGGTGCACAGACCTCCCGCCGAGCTGCTCTGGCTCTGGGCGCAGGCAAGAGCCTGATGGGTTTAGTCGATGCTAGGCTAAGTCTCTGTCCATGCACCTGACACCAGCCTCCAGCCATCCGCAGTGACCCGAGGCAAGATGGCAGCCTCTCTGCAAGCACAGTGAGCCGGTCCCCCACTTCATTAAATTCTTAGGCAAATGAATGGAAGTAGAAAATATCTTGAGTGAGGTAACCCAGTTGCAAAAGAACTCACTGATAAGTGGATATTAGCCCAAAAGTGTGGAGAGCCTTATTGGGGTGCTGTGCTGCCTGGCAGGAACTTGACATTGGCCAAGGACGAGGGCTTCAAGCAGGAATCTGACATTTGGGCATAATAGGAAAGTAGGTTAAGGCAGGAATTTTTATTTTAGGGTGGAAGGAGAGAAACAAGCTTCAGGCACGATTCTGGGCTTGGACAAGGAAGTAGGCTCAGGTATTTTTGTCATCCTTACACACCCTTGGAAACAACTGTCACTGAAGTGATGTGGGACTTTGCTTTCTGCCTTGACAATTTTATGTTTACTGTCTTGCTTATTCCTCATTGTACTACTTTTGACCTTAATTCCTGCATGTAATTAAATCAGTATAAAAATGGATTGAGAATTATTAAACCTGCCCTTCAGTCTCAGAATTGACTGGGGTCATGCTGCAGTTTTGTCTAATTGTCTCTTTCTTTTCAATCCTCACTCCTGCGCTAGAGAACCTGTTGACTGACTGAGCGGGCTTGTTCACAAAAGAATCTCTGATTTCCCATGATACATCTCACAGACCATATGAAACTCAAGAAGAAAGAAAACCACACCAAAGTGTGGATTCTATAGTCCTACTCAGAACAGGGAAAAAACGATCTGGGGAAGTAGAGGGTGAGAGGGATCTTGGAGGGAGAAAGAAGGGGGAGGAAAAATGGGAGGCAGGATCATGTATGAGAGGAGATGGAGTTGATATAAAAAAGGATCAGGAAATTGAGAGGTCTTTAGCAATGGGGGATGGGAACTGGGGATAGCCACTAGAAAGTCCCAGATACCAGGGACCCAAGAGGTTCCCAGGACCCAACAGGGAGGACATTAATTAAAATACCTAACAAAGGGGAGATATAACCTGTAGAGACCAAATTCAGTGGATAGGCACAGCCTCCAGTTGAGGGAGGCTCAAAAATATTAATTCAGAATTACTTCTGTCAAAAGAAAATACAGGGGCCAAGAGTGGAGAAAAGACTGAAGGAAAGGCCATCCAGAGACTGCCCCACCTAGGGATCCATCCCATCTGCTGACACCAAATCCAGAAACTATTGCTGATGCCAAGAAGAGCTTTCTGACAGGATCCAGGTAAAGCTGTCCCCTGAGAGGGTCTGCCAAATCCTAACCAATACAGATGAGGATGCACACAGCCAAAGTTCAGACTGAGTACAGAGAACCCCATGAGGAAGTTAGGGCAAGGACCGATGGAGCTGAAAGAGTTTGCAACCCCGTAAGAAGAACAATATATACCAAGGAGACCCCCCCAAAGCTCTCAGGGACTAAACCACCAATCAAAGAGTACACATGGTGGGGGGACACATGGTTCCAGTTGGATATGTAGCAGAGGATTGCCTTATTGGGCATCACTGGGAGGGGAGCCCCTTGGTTCTGTGGAGGTTCCATGACCCAGAGTAGGGGAATGCTAGGGTGCTGAGGCAGGAGTGAGTGGGTGGGTGTAGAGGTCCCTCCTAGAGGAAGGGGAAGAGAGGAGGGGGAGGGGATAGAGGAACTTGTGGAGGGGAAACTGGGAAGGGAGATAACATTTGAAATGTAAATAAATAAAGTAACCAATAAAAATGGGAAAAAGATATTTTATCTAAAAATAAAAGAAAAAGAAAAATAATTTACCTTATTTCTAGAAGTTGACTACGGGAATTGTCATAGTTGGACCAAAATGGAGGAGCATTACAAAAAAATGGGATAGCCATGGTGATCAGTTAGAACCCATGTAAGAGGATGAAATGAAACTTACTTGATAAAAAGATAAGGAAACAGGTCATGAGAATGAGAACACTGCAGCTCTGATGTCTGAACTGGCACTGTCTGCTAATGTACAGCTGAGGAGGTAGAGGACACACCTGGGATGTCTATACAGGAAGAGAACCACTGACCTTCATATGAACCAGTACCCAGTGCCACTGACCCACTGTGCCAACCCATGGGACTCTGAAAGATTATGTCACAAAGAGGAGAGGGAGGGAAAAGAGGGAGAGAAGGGAGAAGAGGGAGAAGGATGGAGAAGGCGGGCAAAAGTTGAGGGGAAGGGGAAAGGTTGGAAAAAGAGAAAGGAGAGGGAGAATGGAAACTCCTCACCTCACTATCTGAGAATGGCACTGAGGAGAGGAAGTTCAGTCCCTGATAAGCAGACAGATGAGGGTCCAGTAATAGATAATAGACAAGGCAAACATGCAGATACAAAGGCCTTAAGACCTGACAGGCTTTTTGTTCTGCCAGGAAGGCCCCCTGCCTGTGACTGGTCTCAGAAACTAGAGGTTAGATCAGGACATGTTTACACCACAGGGGTGGGCCCATCAGCCTCCCTTTCTTTGTTAAACCTGAACAATCTTAAAGTAGACGAAGGACACCCCCACCAAAGATCCCTAGAACAGCCAGCTCTCAAGTAGACCCTGGGCTTTAGCTTCCCATGTCCCGCTTTGCTTTGCAGAGGGTCCATCTCTGTGTGTTCTTGTCCCCGACCGGCAGGTCCAGTTATTCCAGGGTCCCCGGAGAGGTGCTACCTAAGGGTCATGGCGGGGGTGGGGGGAGAGAAAGAACCGAGACTCTGCGTTCAACAGGCTTTAGTCAGAGTCCGTTTAATATTTGGAAAGCAATGGCTTATAAGCAGCAAGAAGGGGAAGTGAGACAAAGGCAGTAAATCTTGAAACAGCCAAATGAGATGTCTTGGGATGAGCGATAAGGACACTTTGAAGGCCAGTTTGCCAATTAACTGGTTCCTGTAAGGAGGTCTGTTATCTAAATAATCAGTTTATTGCTTCAGCCAGTTCCTGGTATGGCAGGTCAAAGAAGATGAGATAGCAGCACTGTGAGATGCTTCCACTCCAGTAGTTAATTAAGGCATTCAGGCGGTGAGAGCAGAGGCGACCAGTGAGACTCATCTAGGAGATGAAGACAGGATGATCCCAGACCAAATGGCTCAGGGCTTGGTGGAGATTATCCAGGAATGCCCCTTATCATTTATGGCCAGTCAGTTCCTGGAGTCTTCTGTGCCATCAATTTGTGGGAAAGGCTTTTGTTTAACAATCTCACAACCCTGCAACAGCCATCTCAGGGCTGAGTGTTTGTGGCCATGTAGCTTAGAATGGCTCCTTACATGTCCTCATTGTGTGTGTCCTTGCTATGTGTCCTCATCCCTAACAAAAGCCTTATTTTCATTTTGTCTGCTGTTTCTCTCTTCTGTGTTCGGTATTCTTTTCCCTGCCTCTACATTTTGTTTTTATACAGTCAGAGTAAATGAACTCAATCAAGACCCCTAGACAGGAATGTGATGACTAAAGAGACTCCATTTTATGCTGCACATCCATCATTGTACCCATTAGTTGTTTGTTTTTTTCTGACTCGAGTTCCTGGGAATGCAAGTTCCCAGTACTCTGGCGCAGTGACCCCCACTCAGAAATGTTCAGCTGTCATCATATATATTTTTTTAATGACACAACTATTGGTCTTTTGGCATCTGTAACTTGCTTATGCAGACATTCAGGGACTATTCTAAGGTCAGCTTGGTTATCTAATCTTGGCAGAGCTTGGCTGTGCAGATGCTCAAGGTTTTCTTGTATTTTCACCTTTCAATATCCTTTCCTCACCTGTCTTTGTACAGCAGTTTCAAGTTTGGCTCAGAGGTTGTTGTTCTGCTAGCAGCTTTAACAAATTATAGCAGTGGTATGTACTGTGTCTATGCCCTTTCTCTAGCGGTCACAAATTTTATAACAGTAATGGTAGCATAGTGCAATATCCATAATGCATTGCAACTCCAGATCTGATCATGCTACTGACTTCTCTGTACAATAGACAGATTTGTAGCTTATTAGAAAGTTAAATGTCCAAAAAAAAAGAGTAAACAGGCAAGAACTTGTGATGTAGTCTTTGGATAAAACTTTCTCCAAGGGGTGATCCTGGGTCTGATGGTGACTGTCTACACACTACTGGGGTGACAGGCAGGGCAGGAAAAAAGACTTAGAGACGACTTTTCCAGATAAATCATGCATTCACAAATGTTTCCTAGGATTTTCTGAAAGAAAAAGGCGATAGTCACATCTCTGGCCCACTGAGCTCACAGAGATAGCAGAATTGTGCTTCTCTTGGACGGAGAGATGGTGAGTAGGTGAGATGTCGGTCACAGGTACACGGTTGCCTGCAGGTAGAGTAATTCCATGGATATAGTGTGCGCACATGGTGCTGAGATGTATACTGTGGTATGCATGGTTAGTTCACTGAGATTCCAGGGGATTTCACTTTACCCAGGAAATGATAATGAAGGAACAAATGGATATGTTAATTTAGCTCCTCTGGAGATTTGTGTCTCTCAAAGCCATATCTATTGAAGGTTAATTATATATCAATTTTACTTTTAATAGTACAAGAGAAGTTACAGAAAATAAAATTGCTTTGTGTAGAAATGTCATGTGAGGTCTGATCTTTCATTCTCACCCACATTGTCCACTCCATAAGAAAGATGGCGGAAATGCTATGTAAACACACATGAGGCTGTTTGAGAGACAGTCCTCTTCTCCAACAATCTACTTCATAACAATCTGGAAAAGATGGCTATATTAGTCATGGTTTTCTAGAGGAACAGAACCAAGGGGATAAAAAATGTTATATGAGGGCAGTGGTGGCGCATGCCTTTAATCCCAGCACTTGGGAGGCAGAGGCAGGCGGATTTCTGAGTTCGAGGCCAGCCTGGTCTACAGAGTGAGTTCCAGGACAGCCAGGACTGTACAGAGAAACCCTGTCTCGAAAAAACTAAAAAAAAAAATGTTATATGTACTATACTATATATAATATAGTATATGTATATACATATACTATATATAATAAATAATATAATGTAATATGATATATATGTGCATATATAATGTTATTAAGTCAGCTTTAAATTAGTAACAAGAGCTAAATCACATAGGAAATACTGAAACCCAATGTTTCCTTTAGTCCTTGAGTCTGGAAACCTAACCTCTTAGAGTAGTCTCATCATAGCTATCTCTTACTGGAGGCCATAACTAGTACTTAGTCCACAGACATGTGCCTCACAAGTCCAAGTGTGGTTCCAGAAGCCTAGAAGTTTCTTAGAGAGCCACTGTTTCTGGTCACAGTAAAGATACAGTCCCAGCATCAGGCACAGAACAAATAAATTCAGAGACAGGAGGGAAGGCAAGCGAGCATGAGGCAGGATGGTCTTGCCTCTGACACACACTTTTAACATGGGCTGTTATTCAGAGGTCAACCACAGTCAGGTGGGTCTTCTCACATCAATCAAGACAGAACAATTCTTCAGGTGAGATGTCCCACTCAGGTGATTCTAATTTGTGACAAGTTGACAGAGAATCTAAACACAATAGTGATCTCCAATCTATATTATAAAACATTAAAAGTCTAGTTTATCTTAGCAAAGAGCAGTATTTCAGAGACCTGCAGCCTGGCCTATCTCTTGCTCTAGTCTGCAGAGTTTCACTCTTGCACCAGGGAAGGAGCTCTGGCAGCCTTGGGTTCCCTCCAGGCACAGTGCTCAGCTGCAGAGAGAGCAGTTCAACCCCACTCCCTGCAAGAACTATTTGGGTTTTTCTGTTTAATCTGGGGAGGAACTGCAGTGGCTAAAAATTGGCAGCTTTGGTGAACAGCCCTTCATGGCTCTGCATCCCTTCAGGAGAGGCTCTCACACAGCTCAGGGCAGAGGGGAGTCTCCCTGGGATGACTGCAGTGCAATGTCTTGAGGATGGAGGAAGGTGGTGTCAATGCAATTTCTGAACCTTCTGCATCCTCCATGGCTGGATGCTGTGAGTTCTTGGCAGCATCAATGTCCTGCTGCTTGGCAAGGCACCTTGCCTAGCCACCTTGGTTTTACCAAGAAGATCCCCAGTGCTTTCTCGGCACTCTGGTTCCCTTGTCTGTGGGCCAACAGGGTACACTTACACAGAATAAGGAAATATGCAATCTGGGATTCAGGGCATAAGGAGGCTTAGCAAACACCGGTATGCTCAGTACAGGCCATGGTTAGTGACCTGGAGCCAGAGGTGGAAGCTCAAGTGCTAACAGTCTGTTGGTGAGATATTTACACATGAGTGTGCCAGTGAGGCCTGGCCAGGAGCGTGGTCTCCAGACCTGCCACAGCACCATGTGAAGGAAGCTGTTTCCTAGTGTCCTATCATGTTATTTCAAAGTCTAACCTGGTTATAATTGTCCCATTGCACAAACACTAGTCATCTTAGAGGTCTGGGAACCTAGCTCTGTCATATAGTTGGTGATGAGATTTGTCTGGTGGTGGTGACTTCACTTGCTTCACTATGGTCTGTATCCTGCCCTGCAAGCTCAGTTCAGATAACAGTCACGCCCTCATCTCTACGTACTCTCTCTTGCTCTCATGTTCTGTCTTTGGGAGAAAAAGGAAATATTCATCTATGACAGTGGCATTACCTAAATATCCTCAGTGCTAATGAGGAGCTAAAAGTCGCATGGTCGGGATGGTGGGATGGAGAAAATGGTAAGAAACTTCTGCCCACTTTTGTAGAAACTCCAAACTTTTGCAGTGCCAGTCTTCTTAAAAGAAGAAATGTATTTTTGTAGTGTTTAATTTAATGTTGTGATACACTAGAACATTATGACAAATGTCAGTTCAGTGGAGAACGCCTGAGATTCCAGCATTTGGTATCCCAAGGCACCTCAAGACCACCCTGTGCTATATACTGACTGCCAGGTCAAACTATGCTGCATAAGAAACATGATGCCCTCCAATAAAATTCATCACGCAAAGCAGCTTATAATGTTCATATTTTAACTCATAGAGAAGAGCTATAGAATATAATTTCTACACTTATCAGCAAATATGCAAGACATGGAGAATATGGATGTCTTTGCTGATCAGAACATAGGGGCTAAAACTAGCATAACCAAGTTCTAAAAATGTTTTAATGTTTAGTAATATAGACTCATGTGTCACTGTGAAACCTGAGTAGAAGGAGAGAATGAAATCTACCCAGTAGAAGAAAAGGAAGCAGGTCATAAGGATGAGAACACTCCATGTAGCTCGGACTTCTGGAGGGGAGTTGTTTGCAAACCTGGAACTGTAAAGGTAGAGGACACGTTTGTGGTGCTTATACAGATGGAGAGCCATGGACCCACTGCTCCAGCCCATCAGACTCTGGAAGATGACATCACGAAGGGTCATGAGAGAGAGGAAAAACCACTTGATGATGCGTCTTGATTGGAGCATATAGCAGTGGCCAATGAATGTTGCAGTTACAGACCTGTTCAAGCCATCACCTGCTTTGATGTAGGAGAGCAAGTTAGAGCTTATGAGCACATTAACAATCCAGAAGACAAGGATAAAGGGAAGAACTTGGCATGCTGTTTGTGGTTTGAGCTTTGTCCAAAGGCCAGTCCTGGGACTGATGGTGACAGCCTGGACCATGCTGAGGAGACAGGTGGTGCAGATGGAAAGGCCCCGCGCCATCCTTGCCAAATAAACCACAGCTTTACAGCCGATATCCCCTAGGAAGTTTCTGAAATAGAACACTGTGGCTATATCTCTGATCCCTGTGCAACAAATAATGATCAGATTAGAAAATGCCAAGTGGATGAGAATAAGGCCAACAGGTTTTTTCTCAGTCTTCAAGGCAGGCATATATACATGTCTCACAAATACTAGGGTATTTCCTAGAATTCCAGGTCCAGCGAGTGAAAGAAAGACTATTGCCTGGGTAATGCTATTCCACTTCATCTTTGGATTTTATGCACAGCACTAGGAAAAAAATCATCTAAAAAACATTTTTCTTGCTCATTTTGATGAAAGTAGTCTTAACTGTGTAAATACATACATACATACATATATATATTACTTTATGATCCCTGATCATAGTGTGATTTTGTTCTTTTTGGTTTGCTTGCTTTGTTTTTGTTTTTGTTTTGTCTTTTTTTCACACACTTGGGAGTGATTATGGCTACAATCAGGGCATAGACTTGATAGTTTCCTGCCTTTCATGAAAATCCTTCATCCCTCAAGTTCATATGATCATGCTCTTCCCAGACAAAAGCTAAATGCATCATTTTGGCATTTTCAAACCAACACAGTCCTGAGCATTGGCCTGGCAGGCTCCTTCCTTTTCCCTTATATCACCCATTGAGAGCTCAGACTACTGGATTGTGTTGTGCTTCATCCTGATCCTCTTCACTGCCCCATCTTTAAGCATCACTCAAATGTTGAACTCATAAAAAACTTGTGGCTCCTCAGAAAGTTGTGCTTGGTCAAGTGGACCAGGTTCTCAGGTGAGATGGTATGGTATCTCCTCTTCCCAGGCCCTTTGACCATAAATTATACAGATATTAATGACTTAGTCAGGTATGAACATCTCGATTAATGGTCCTATGGTGGGACTAACTGTGGTCAAATTTTCATTCCCAATAATCATGGGTAGGATTATCCTGAAGGTTATTTCCTTTTGACTTCTACTAATCCTGTTATTACCCTTTCTTCTGGGAACATTTCCCTATCAAAAACTCCAGTAACTTTTCTTATAGTTTTAACAAATCTACAGCCTCCTGATTGTTTTAAGGTTGGTTCAATCTATTAATGCTCTCCATCAGAAATGCCCCAGCCTCTGAATCCTTCCCAATATCTCACACTGTGATTGCCATCTTTTATGAATGGTATCTTTTTTCTTGTTTTTTTTAATCTTCTATATTGGTGGCAAAATGAACCTTTGAAGCAGAATCTTATTCCATTTGCTTCACCTCTCACAAAAGAGAGCGCTTCACATGACAACCTTAATTATTTTGAAGTCACTCTTATAACTGTAACATTGGAGCTTACCTTTCCACAGATATATGGAATATCCAAGGCTGATCTTTGCCTAATTACTATGCCTTACAGCACCTGCTTAGAGTTTCAACTCTTATGCATTGCCTGTCCTCAGATGAATATGTAGCTTGTATATCTGCTCCCCTTTAAATTGCTCAGTTGGCATTGGTCTTGTATGCAGTATGTATGTATTAGCATAGTGCTCCACAACTTTTTGTTGCTCAAGAAAATTGTTGATTTTAAAACCACTTTAATCACAGAGATGAACTAATAAGCCAATCTTGAGAAACACTTGAGTTGGGCTCTTTCCTGAATATTGATAAAGCTCAGAATTCTGGAGAAGTCAGTTCACTTTGGGTAGCACAATTGGTAAGCATTGAGCACTTCTTTACTTGCTCAATACTGCAAGCTTTCAGGCTTCAATCAACTTACTGAGGGGCATGAGCTATCCTTCAAGAAACTTATTCACAATGCTTCATTTTCTCTCAAAATCCCTCTGTATCAATCTGCTTACAATTTGATTGCTTTTCAGATATCCACTGTGACTCCAATAGCAAAATGTGCAGTGATGCAGTTTCCTTTACTTTCTAAAACCGTGTGACATTTATGTTGGAAAAGCTACACACACACACACACACACACACACACACACACACACACATGTTTATTCCAGAGTGATTGGGAAGAGATATTTATATACATATTTAATAAAATTTTTCAGGCTGGGGAGATGGCTCAGTGGTTGAGAGTACTGACTGCTCTTCAGGAGGTCCTGAGTTCAATTCCCAGCAACTACATTGCAGCTCACAACCATCTGTAATGCGATCTAATGCCCTTTCTGGTGTGTCTGAAGAGAGTGACAGTGTACTCGCATATATAAAATAAATAAATACATCTTTAAAAGATTTCTCAACCTTCACTCCTCTAGAATGTAAGAAATAACAAAGATTTCAAAAATTCAATCCGTATGAAATTAATCAAGTCAGGATGTTCTTTCAGAAGAGGGTCATGGAACAATTAGAGAAGGCTAACTTGTAAAATCAACAAGCTCAAGCTTTGTAACCAGGTATTCCATCTGTTAAATGCTGTTTTTCTTAATATATTCTGGGCTTTGAACATTTTCCTTGGCTCCTTTAAGACTCACTAATGTAGGGAAGGTGCTTTGTACCGTGCAGGTGTATTGTGAGGATTCAGTGGAGCAGAGGGACACAGTGCTTAGGACAGTGTCTGCCCAGTGTTAAACATGCTCTAAGAGATATTTCTCTAGGATTTTGTGTCATGTCAGTTTTTCCCACAATTCTCTGTCACTGCACATTGTTCTACATTCTGAATCAGGAGAGAGAAACTTCAGAAACAATTAAACCACAACAAAGAAGGTCAAAGTCCCCATTGTGAGAAAGCTAAAGGGCACCAGATATGACACTGTTGAGTAGAACCTCTCCCTCCTATGAGGACAAACACACAAACTGGAGAAACAGCAAAGAAAAGCTTCCCTACACTCAAGCTGAAAATTCAGCCCATGTCTCCTGTACCCGCCTGGGCATCTCTGGCTCAGTGTACTTCACACAGCTGCACTCTGCTCCCTCATGGACACGGAAACAATTCTGGATAGCAGGGGAAATGACAGACTGCTTTCTCCCTGGATCTTGTCACCTTCCTCTTTCACAGTGACAGAGGAGCCCAGACCCTCTCGTCAATCACCTCCCCTAACCATCCCTACTTCACAGAGACACTGTCAAAGGGAAAAGCAGCTGCAGTCCACTGTGATATGATGGGACACTCACCTGCAGAGTCTGTGCAGGGCTCAGGGTTGTCCTCACAGCACAGCCAGGCCCTGTTTATCATCCCGGAGCCCTGGGTTCACAGGAACTATCACTTCTGACAGGATGTCACCATCAGGAGCTTGGCTCCTCCAGGGGAAAGGGCTCCTTCTGCAATCTCCATCCTGGATGTCAGGTCTGTGCTTTCCCCTTGTGCCCTGTCATTTGCTGAGCCAGAAACTTTCTGGTCCTAATTACAGTGCCTGTAGTGACAAGGAGGGCTGTGAAGATGAACGGTACCATCAGCTTTCTCACTCATGTAGCTTTTTCCTCCTCTCTCTTCCAAAATCAGGAACTTAAGTGGGAAAAGTATGAGAAACTGGATGAGTTTCGCTCTAAAGATTTCAAAATTGAACAGACCCAGAGCCGGAGAGATGGCTCAGTGGTTAAGCACTTGTTCCTGTAGTAAACTCCGGTTCATTTCCAAGCACTCACATGGTGGTTTACAATCATATATAACTCCATGGGAGCTAATGCTGTCTTCTGACTTCCATGGGCATCAAGTCCATATATAGTGCCTACACACACACACACACACACACACACACACACACACATGCAGGTAAAATATATACAAGCAAAACACACATAAAAAGGAAAGATACAGATACCCATGAACATCTAAAAAGCTTACAGAAGTCCAAAAAGATTGGACCAGGAAAGAAATTCCTCCTGTTATATAATAATCAAAACACAAATGGCACCCAACAAAAAGAATATTAAAAGCAGTAAGGGAGAAAGTCAAGTAACATATAAACACAGACCTATCATATTTCTGGGCCTGGCCTACCTCACCCAGGAAAATTTTTGTTCCATTCATTTGCCTGAAAATTTAATGGTATAATTTTTTCCTAATAGCTTAAAGAGGGGCAGGAAGGATTGTAATAGCCAGAGGGGTCAAAGACACCTATAGACACCCACAGAATCAAGCAGGGCTCATAGGAGCTCACAGAAACTGAAGCAGCAGTCATAGTTATGGAATGGGTCTGTGCTAGGTCCTCTGCATACATGCTGTGGTTGTTTAGTTTGGGATGTTTGTGGAACTCCACACAGCGGGAGTGGGATGTCTCTGACACTTTTGCCTGCTTTTGGGACCCCTTTCCTTCTACTGGCTTGTGTCATTAAGCCTTGATCTAAGGGTTTGTGCTTACTTGTTGTATATTTTATGCTGTGTTAGGTTGATGGAAGAGCCCATGACAAATAGGAAATACTGGGTAGTTCCCTGACATGGTAACCATGGAAGCGCATTGAGGGAATATACATGTGGACAACAGTTACATATTCCTTCTTTATTTGCTTTGCTAGTTTCCTGGGAATAGAATCATCCTTGGGATGACTGCAGTGCAGTGTCTTGAGGACCTGGGATAAGGACCATTTCTGGACTCTTAGGGTTCTTTTCAGTCTGAGGCTGTGGAGGTCACAAGGCTCCGAATGTACTGCTACTTCTGATGGACATGCTTCTGATGTTCCAACAAGCAGATCCCCTCTGCACCCTCACTGCTTTGGTCTCCTTATCCTTAGCTCAACAGGATGCACCTGCACAACATCAGGGAAGATGTGGTTGGATATTCAGGGGCCAAGGAAGCCTAGCAAGCATCCAGATGTTCAGTAGAGGCCATATTGCATGACTGGGAGTGAGAGGTGGAAGGTCCAGTGTTTACAACCTAAGAGCAAGGTTTTAACACATGAATATGCTAGTGAGCCCTGAGCTACAGCGTAACTGTATACAGAACCCCAAAAGCATCATTTCTGAGAGCGCATTTGCCAGAGATTCTTGTACTAGCACTGTTAAGTTCTAACCCAGTTATAATTCGGCAGCATCATTGACGTGTTATTTTTCATCCTGGAACCTAACAATGTCACACAGTTGGTGACCAAATCTGCTGCGCTATGGTGGTCTTGCTTTTCTCACTGTCATCTTCACTCTGCAGCAATAGCTCACCCTAGATGAGGGGTATTTCCTCATCTCCACCTGTGATAGTTTGTATATGCTTCACCCAAGGGAGTGGTACTCTTAGGAGGTGTGGGCTTGTTGGAAAAGGTGTGTCACTATGGGCTTAAGACCTTCACCCTAGCATCCTGGAAGTTAGTCTTCAACTAACAGCTTTCAGATGAAGGCAGAACTCTCAGCTCTGCCTGCACCATGACTGTCTGGATGCTGCCATGTTCCTGTCTTGAGGATACTGGACTGAAGCTCTGAGGCAGCCCTAATTAAATGTTGTCATTTATAAGACTTGACTTGGTCATGGTGTCTGCTCATAGTAGTAACCCTAAGACACCAATTAGCTATTTTTTTCATGTTCTGTCTTTGGAAAAAATGCAATAGTAATTTCTACATGTAATTTTTGACAAAGTTTTTTGACAGAAACTTTACCTCCAGCATTTTTTTTGGTGCAAGTAAAGGGATAAATCACATGACAGAGATGATGGAATAGGAAGATTGTAAGAATCCACTTTCCATTTTCCTAGAAACCCTCAATAGGTCTTAAGATTGTGCAGTAGTAAAGTGAGTTACAAAAGGAACTCTATTACCATAATGTTTAATAGTTAATACAATATTTAATTATGATAAATAGAATATTAAGGCAAACAACAGTTTTGTGAGGAATGCTATAATCCCAGCATTTGGAGTGCTGAGTTACCTCAGATCAGCTTGTGTTGCGTACATTCTGCCAGGTCAATCTATGCTACATTGCAAACATTATGTCCCCACACCTAAAACTCATTATGGAAATGCAATTAATAATGTATACACTTTTACCTAATAGAGATTAGATGTAGAATATTTGTCGGTACTTCTCAGTGGGCATGCAAGACATTAGGAACACGAACATCTCTGTTAATCAGAACATAGGGACTGAAACTAGCATAACCAAGTTCTAAAAATGTTTTCATATTTAGTGAACTAGAATCATGTGTCACTGAAAAACCTGTGTAGAAGGAGAGAATAAAATCTACCCAGTAGAAGAAAAGAAAACAGGTCATAAGAATAAGAACACTCCATGTAGCTCTGATTTCTGGAGGGGAGTTTTTTGCAAACCTGGAGCTGTAAAGGTAGAGGACACGCTTGTGGTGCTTATACAGATGGAGAGCCATGGACCCACTGCTCCAGCCCATCAGACTCTGAAAGATGACATCACGAAGGGTCATGAGAGAGAGGAAAAGCCACTTGATGATATGTCTGGATGGTAGCATATAGCAGTGGCCAATGAATGTTGCAGTTATAGACCTGTTCAAGCCACCACCTGCTTTGATGTAGGAGAGCAAGTTAGAGCTTATGAGCACATTAACAATCCAGAAGACAAGGATAAAGGGAAGAACTTGGCATGCTGTTTGTGGTTTGAGTTTTGTCCAAAGGGTGATCCTGGGACTGATGGTGACAGCCTGGAGAACACTGAGAAGACAGGTGGTGCAGATGGAAAGGCCCCGCGCCATCCTTGCCAGATAAACCACAGCTTTACAGCCGATATCCCCTAGGAAGTTTCTGAAATAGAACACTGTGGCTATATCTCTGATCCCTGTGCAACAAATAATGATCATATTAGAAAATGACAAGTGGATGAGAATAAGGTCAACAGGCTTTTTCTCAGTTCCCATGGCAGGCATGGATACATGTCTCACAAATATTAGGGCGTTTCCTAGAATTCCAGGTCCAGTAAGAGAAAGAAAGATTATTGTATGGATAATATTATTCCAATTCATCTTGTGACTTTATTCACAACACTAGGAAAAATCTCAGTAACACACGTAAGACTTTCTCTTTTTTTTTTCTCATGAAAATAATGGTGTCAGCGATGTAAATACATGTTTCTTTCCTTGAGGATGCCTGATCACAGTCTTTGTTTTTCTGGTTTGTTGTTTTCAATCCCTGTTGATGTAATGATGGCTACAATCAGTGCACAAACCTGAAAGTTTCCTGCCTTTCACTATGATCCTTCATCCCTCAAGTTAATATGACCATGCTCTCCCCAGACAAAAGCTAAATGCATGGCATCACTTTGGCATTTTCAAACCAACACAGTTTTGGATATTTGCCTGGTGGCTCCTTCCTTTTCTCTCATGTTACCCAGTGAGAGCTCAGGCTACTGGACTGTGTTGTGCTTCATCCTGATCCTCTTCTCTGCCCCATATGCAACCATCACTCAAATGTTTTTGAACTCATTAAAAGCTTGTGGCTTCTCAGAAAGTTGTGCTTGGCCAAGTGGACCAGGTTCTCAGGTGAGATGATATGGTATCTCCTCTTCCCAGGCCCCTTGACAATAAATTATACACAGGTTAATGAGTTAGTCAGGGGATGAAAATCTAGAATAATGGCCTCAAAATGGGACTAACTGTGGTAAAAATTGTGTTCCCAATACTCATGAGTGGAATTATAATGAAAGTGATTTCCTTTTGACTTCTATTAATCCTGTTTTTACGGTTTCTTCTGGGAATACTTCCCCTAACAAAAGTCCGACAAATAAGTCTTAACACAGGCATGTCTTCCAGATTGTTTTAAGATGGGTTTAGTCTAGTGATGGATTTAGTTAGAAATCCCTCAGCCTGCTAGACCTCACCAATAGCTCACACTGTGAATGCAATCACTTTATGAATGGTATGGTAGTTTCTCTTTCTTTCTTTCTTTTTCTTTCTTTCTTTCTTTCTTTCTTTCTTTCTTTCTTTCTTTCTTTCTCCCTTCCTTCCTTTTCTTTCTCTCTTTCTTTCTTTCTCCCTTCCTTTTCTTTCTCTCTCTTTCTTTCTTTCTTTCTTTCTTTCTTTCTTTCTTTCTCCCTTCCTTCCTTCTCTCTCTCTCTCTCTCTTTCTTTTACTTTGTTTATTGTAGTAAAAAATTAGCCTTTGAAGATGAAACTTATTCCATTTGTATCACCCCTCAGAAAACACATAGAACTTCACACAACAACCTTAATTTCTATCTGTCCTCCACAATTTGACATCTCATCCACATCAAAATCAGTTATGAATTACTTTGAAACCTTCCAAAAGATAGGTTGACATTGGTCCTTACATTTCTACAGGCATATGTGCTATATTATCCAGGGCTGATCTTTGCCCATCCTCCATGCCTCATAGCACCTGATTAGTGTTTCCCTGCCCTCAGAAGGCTGTGTTGAATATATATATATATAGTTGGGCACTTTCCTGAGGATTGATAAAGCTCAATATCCTGGAGAAATCAATTCCATTTACGTGGCATAGTTGGTAAGTATTTAGCACTTCTTCCCCTTTGTAATGTCTTGAGCTTTCAAGAATTTTACCAAATGGTATGGGCTATCCTTGAAGTGACTTAACCAATAATGCTTCATTTTCTATCAAAATATCTCTGTATTTATCTGCTTATGATTTGATGTGTTCTTGTTGTACCTTTCTGATCTCTGACATGCCAATATCAAGACTTCTAATGATACACACACACACACACACACACACACACACACACACTCAACCCTCATTCCTCTAAGAGGTAAGAAATAGCAAGAGCAATCTGTGTTAAACTAATCAAGTCAACATGTTCTTTCAGAAGTGAGTTGTGGACATTAGGAGTAGGGTACAAGGTCTGGATTCAAGAGAGAGAAATCAGTAAACTAGAGAATTGTAAAATCGACAAGCTCATGCTTTGAAACCAGCTATTCTGTCTGTTAACTGTTGTCTTTCCTAATTGTTATATGATGGGCTTTGAATGCTTTACTTGGCCCCTTTAAGACTCACTAATGTAGGGAAGGTGCTTTGTACCGTGCAGGTGTATTTTGAGGATTCAGTGGAGCAGAGGCACATAGTGCTTAGAATAGTGTCTGCCCAGTGTTAAACATGCTCTAAGAGCCATTGCTCTAGGATTTTGTGTCATGCCAGTCTCTCCCACAATTCTTTGTAACAGCACATTGTGTTATGTTCTGAATCAGGAGAGAGAAACTTCAGGAACAATAAAACAATAACAAAGAAGAGCAAAGACCCTGATTCTGAGAAACATAAAGGACACCAGATATAACATAAAGGACACCAGATATAAGATACTGTTGAGTAGAACCTCTCCCTCCTATGAAGACAAACACACAAAGTGGACAAACTGCAGAGAAGAAAAGCTTCCTCACACTCAACCTGAAATTTCAGCCTATGTCTCCTGTACCTGCCTGGGCTGTAATGAGCATCTCTGGCTCAGTTCACCTCACACAGCCGCACTCTGCTCCCTCATGGACACGGACACAATTCTGGATGGCAGGTGGGAAATGAGAGACTGCTTTCTCCCTGAATCTCGTCACCTCCCTCTTTCACAGTGATAGAGGAACCCAGACCTTCTCTTCAACCAACCTCCTAACTATCCCTCCCTCACAGTGTCTCTTTCAATGTGAAAAGTTACTGTAATACACTGTGACATAAAGGGACACTCACCTGCAGAGTCTGTGGAGGGCTCAGGGGCATCCTCACAGCATAGCCAGGCACTATTTTATAATCCTTGAGCCCTGTCCTCACAAGAACTTTCACTGCTGCCAGGATGTCACCAGCGGGAGTTTAGCTTCTCCAGGGAACAGGCTCCTTCTGCATATCCCCATCTTAGATGTCAGGTCTATGCCTTCCCTGGTGTCCTGTAGTTTGCTGAGACAGAAACTTTTTGCTATTAACTGCAGTACCTAAGTTTCCTGATTTCTGGGACTTTTTCCTCTGAACAACTGAATTGGGAGAAACTCTTCTGAAACTGAAACATTTGCTCTCTGAGCACTTCAAAGTTCAATAGCATTATTGCTGGAGAGACGGCTCAGTGATTATGAGAAACTGTTGCTCCTGCAGAGGATCCATGTTTGATTACTAGCATATGAATCATGCTTCAAATATGGTGGTTCAAAACCATGTGTGTCCAATTCCAGGCCATCCAATGCCTCTGTATGACCTCCATGGTCATCAAGCACACATGGTATACATACATATATAAAGACAAAAACTCACATAAGGTAAAATGAATCTGTCTAATAAAAATAAATGTTTAAAAGTAAACAAACAAACAAACATAGAGAGCCCAGGAACACTAGAGTAAAAGATACTCAAAGACCAAAGTCCGTGGCTGGTCTTCTGATGTGTTGTCCAGGGCAGAGCAGCAATGGGGAGTTTTAGAGGTAATGTCTGCTTCTTGCTCTGAGTGTGGACTTTATGCAGAGGAGTCAACTCCTCTCCTGCCTGAGTTCTTCACTTCTTCTCTTGTTCATAGCTAGCTCCTTTTGATGTTCACTGGCAAATGGTTATCCCTCTTGATCAGATTGTTCAGTGACTGCCCAGATCAATTAGAGCAGGGTTACACGTAATTCACTCTATGGACCACACATCAATTCCGGGTCTCTAACAGCAGTTTTGGAAAAGAAGTCTCTAGTTCTCACGTGCTGTTAGGCAGCAGGGGAGACTCAAGGGGAAAGCACTGGACTCAGCATCCACACAGCCAGCCCTGCAGAGCTCACTTCCCCACCTCCACCACTCCTTTCCCTTCCCAGGGCCTTTCTACTTCCTTGTGTAAAGGAATGCACTGGAATGGTAGTGTTTGAGAGAAAATATTCAGTAGATAATTTTGCTCTTCTGCAAGAATATCTGCGCTTTTATCAGCTGAGGTGGATCCATGACAGCAGAGGTAGTGGGCTTCTCTTAGCTCTGGATCTTTCACTCACCTAAAAAGGAGGCTCTGGTCCCTCTGCAACATCAGTGTCTTACTGAAAACTTACAGTCAGCCCCAGACTGCCTGGGGCTGCTGTACTGACACATTTTCTTACTTTATTTTTCTTCAGCCTTAGGGGTAATGTAACTTAGGGGCTACCTCTAAAGTTAGGAGTGTGTGTGTGTGTGTGTGTGTGTGTGTGTGTGTGTATGCATATGTAAGACACAATAACACTGTACAGCATGTACTGAGCTCTCGTGGAGCTTATATGGTATGTAGGATATAAAGTCTTTTAACCAGTGACTTCTTACCTCTTTAGTTTTGATCATAAAGAGTTCTTGACTTATGTATGTATGTATGTATGTATGTATGTATGTACATGCCATGCACATTTGGTTCTATCCTGACATGATAGTGGGTTATTAGCTTCCGGTTCCTGGCCATCCAGGCAGAGCTTCCTGCTCAAGGTGTGGGACTCAAGTTGGACCAGTCATTGGTTGCTCACTCCCACAAGTTTTGTTCAATAATTACCTGGGTATATCTTGCAGGAAGGATTAATTGTAGGTTGGAGGTTTTGTGACTGGATTGATTTCTCAGTCCCGCTACTGGGAGCCTTGTGTGGTATAGAAGATGGCTGGTTCAGGTTCCATGTATCTGATTGCTAGGAGTCTTTTGCTCGAGTCACCCTCATGGATTCCAGGGGGTTTTCACTGCACTAGGTTTCCACATCATCCTGCTAATGCCTTCCAATTACAGTCATCTTTATTAGTACTTTCTCCCTCTATATCCCCCACCTGACCCTTCATGCTTTACATCTTCACTTGCCCTTAGACCACATGTGTGCCTCGTCTTATTGTTATGTAGTTATGCCATGTTGGGTTTAGCTCTCTGAGAGGCTTGCTATTTTCTGAAGAGCAACAGAGGGAGAATGGAATCTGGTGGCTAGGAGAAATGTGTACATGGGACTGTGTCTTAGTTTGGGTTTTGTTGCTGAGAAAAGGCACCATGAACAAGGCAACTCTTTTTTTTTTAATTTTTATTTTCTATATTCTTTGTTTACATTCCAAAGGCTTTCCCCTTTCCAACTCTTATAAAGCAAAAAATGTATCTGGGTTTGGCTTATAGTTTTAGAGGTTCAGTCCATTATCACCATGACTGGAAACATGAGAGTGTTCAGGAAGACATAGTGCTGGAGGAGTTGAGAGTTCTACATCTTGATCTGAAGGCTACCAGGATGCTCTTATTCCACACTGAGCAGAGTTTGAGCATAGGAGACATCAATGCCCTAGTACACATACTTCCTCCAACAAGGCCACACCTTCTCCAATGAGGCTACACCTCCTAATAGTGCCATTTCTTATGGCCAAGCATTCAAACACACGAATGTCTGAGGGTCAAACTTATTCAAGCCACCTTAGACTGGGTGGCTTGGAGGAAGAAACAGTTTTCAGTGTGTAATGTGTACTTATTTTTTTATATTACTGACAATCTTTGGATTGGTCTTTTTTAAAAAATATTTCCTTACAGTCTTTTAGTCAATTCACTTTTCCTCATTTCTAATATTTGTTTCTTTTTTCTTTAAAGCCTTAATTTTTTTTTGCTGAATGTTTAATCTGCCCTGTTGACTTTCTTGTCTACATCCTGAATTTACATTTCTTTCATTCTCCTTTTTGAATCCTCTTTGAGGTCACTGATCATTTGAAAAAACATATTTTTTGTTCTGCATTTCAAATATCACATTATTTTCATGTATACTATATGTACAAAGCTATGGATATTCTCAGGGTAGATTCAGAAAAAGAATATGTGTTTTAAATCCAGTTCACATGGGATGATGCAATATGATAAAACAATCAGAAGGTGGTCCATTGGAGACCAGAAAGCCACCACAATCAGATGAATAAATTCTTTAAACTAGAATGTTTCAGCCAGCATGATGAAGCAGGACACAGCAGAGCTGAAGAAAAGTGAGTTCTCTAAGAAACCTTGACGAAATTTATGGATGAAGCACTGAGATGGCCTCATACAAAGGCCTCCCTGGAGCTGTGATGAGAGCAGATCCTGAACACAGGGACAGATGCTCAAGACTGCTGGGGATGTCTGTCAGTGGAACATCCAACATTCTGTTCCAGGTACACATCTTTCCAACTCAGATAAGGGGGTAAGGCCCTTGGGCTCGTGAGTGCCTGATCATCCAAAGAGAGACCAACATTTGTACTTCTGAGTGAACCTGACATATGCCAGTGACTCAATGAACTATCAAGTCCACTCCCCACAATGGCTGAGGAGTAGACAAGTTCTGGCTGAGTTCTTCTAGCCAGTGATATTTGCTCAGAGGTGTTTATGTCTCAGCCACCATAAAATATCAGCAGAACTTCAATTTCCAAAGTTATCACTAATTCAGGGAGAAGAAAGCATTCTGTAGAATCAATCTCTGATATGCAATTTCATCTCCACCTTCCACAATCATTTTCTTTGACTCACAAGTTATCCTAGACTTCAGTATATACTTTTATTTATTTATTTATTTAAATATTTTTATTGGATATATACTATATTTACATTTCATTTCCCTCCCCATGTTTCCCCATCCACCCCTTCCCACTTCCCTATTCTGGTATTCCCCTACACTGATCCTTTGAGCCTTTCCAGAACCAGGGTCCACTCCTTCCTTCTTGTCGGACATCATTTGGTATGTGGATTGTGTCTTTGGTGTCCCAAGATTCTAGGCTAATATCCACTTATCAGTGCGTGCATACCGAGGTAACTCAGTATATACTTTTTATTGGACTGCTTTTATAAGTTAGATATTTCTTTAAATATATATTTTTATATTTTGGTTTTAGTTAGATCTTGAGAGAAAGGCATAGAGATCCAAGCTATGGCCCTTGTGATTTGGTACAGGGGTACTCTGTGCAGAAGACTTGTCATGTCTATATCTTGAAGTGTTTTCTCTATATTTCTATCCTGTGGTCTCAGAATTTGGGGCTTCACACAAAGGTCTGTGTTTTATTTTGAATTGCCATTTCCACAAGACAAGAAATAGTCTCCAATGCACTCTTTACCTCTCGATTTCTAATTTTTCTAGAAGTATTTGTTGAAGAGACTCTTTTCCTCAAAGCATTCTGCCCACACTTGTAAAGAACCAGATGGCTGAGGGCAAGTGCATTTGCATATTCATCCTTTACTTCACCTTAGTGGTCTACATCTCTTTGATATTGTGTCATTCCCGTGCTGTTATTTTATCATGTCTTTATTTTATAATCAGAAGATGTGCACTGTGACACATCCAGAATTATTCTTTTTACTCTACATTATTTTGGACATTTGTTGTCTTTCATGTATTCCTATGATTTCTGGTGTCCAAATCTGGCTCCAAGCTCCAAATTTTCAGATGTGAATTCATAGCCTAGAATAACTGCAGAAGCTTGGAAAGTAAAAAGGGGCATGCCTCGTGGAGTGTGGAAGGGAAATTTGAGAGGATAGCAGGATATATGTGATCTGAATGGGAAAATGAAGGTGTAATTTTGGATGGAGTGAGGTCAATGTAGATGGCAAGAAGGGTGAGGAGGAATAAGTAACACTAAGGAGGTTTCAAAGTCCACAGTGTCTAAATTAGTGTTTCTTTTTTTTTTAAATTTTATTTTCTATATTCTTTGTTTACATTCTGAAGGCTTTCCCTTTTACCAGTTCCCCCCTCACCATGTGTCCCATAAGTCCTCCCCCACCCCCCACGCATTCCCCCATCACCCCCCAACCCTTTCTCTGTTCTGGTACTCTTCTGCAAGACTGGAACCAGTCTTTTCTGGACCAGTGTCCTCTCCTTCCTTCTTCTTGGGAATCTTTTGATTTGCTAATTGTGCCTTGAGTATTCAGAGCTTCTGGGCTCATTAATATCCACTTATTAGTGATTGCATTTCATGTGTATTCTTTTGTGATTTAAATTAGGGTTTCTATTGCTGTGAAGAGACACCATGACCATGGCAACCTCTATAAAGGAAAATATTCAAATGGAGATGGCTTGCAGTTCGGAGGTTTAGTTGATTATCATAGTGGAAAACATGGGAACATTCAGGAAGACATGGTTGTGGAGAGGTAGCACAGAGTTCTACATCTGGATTCTCAGGCTAGAGGAAGTGATTAGCAAATTGGGTGTAGTTTAAGCATCTGAGTCTTCAAAGCCTGTCTCCATTGACCACTTTCTCCAATAAGACCACACCAAATACTGCTACTCCCTGTGGACCTATGGGGGTTATTTTCTTTCAAACCACAACATATAAGGAATCATATTAACTTATGTTTACTTAAAATTACACACCATGCATATATGTATGTAGATAGTATCAACACCACTTGAGGAAATGATGTTCTCTTAAGAGCTATAGTCTATCTGGGAAAAACTCCAGTGTAAGGCATAAAAACATCTCCTTTTGAGTTGTTGGCTGTGGATGTTCAAGAGTACTCAAAAATACCATAGGCTATGACTATTGTACTTAGTTGTCTCTCATACATTGAAATAAGATCCAATTGCTAAAACTACCATGCATTTGAGACACAAAATTTGGAAGATTCGAGTTCAAGCTCACCTGAAATCCTTCTCCCTAAAGACTAGCATTCATAGTACAAAAATCCCAACCAACCAACCAACCAACCAACCAACCAACCAACCAACCAACTAAACACACATACACACACACACACACATGTGTGTGTGTGTGTGTGTGTGTGTGTGTGTGTGTGCACATCATATGTGCGCCTGGTGCACATGGAAGCTAGAAAAGGTGTGAGAACCTCTGAAATGAGAGTTGCAGAAGGTTGTTAACCATCATATATATATACACATATATATGGACAATCCTCTGCAAGAAGAACAAGGATTCTTTACATTTAAACCATTTCAGCAGGCCCACTAGCAAGGATTGCCATCCTTCCCACACACATTGATTATAACATTTCCTTCATCTGGTGCTCACATTTACTCTGTTCATGTTCACAACCCATCTGGAGAGGTGAGTAAAGTGTTGTTGCTTTAGCCTATTGAATACCTCTCAGATACAGTATATCTATGAGATTTCAAAGTGATTATCAAAACTACATATAAATAAGGTTCATTATATGAAATTTTAATTTTGACAATGTGTGAAAAGTACAGAAAGTAAACATCTCTGGAGAGGAATGCCAGGTGAGGCATAGAGCTCTGCCACTATTCTTGTCCACTATGCAAGTGCACATTCTTGTCCACTATGCACTCATGAGAATGACTGGATGTCCTGTGTGAAGCCTCAGGAGGTCTTTGGAGTATCAGCCCTTCTTGCCAAGTGTGAGACATGAAAGGGAACTTGGTTCCTGGTTGAGCTAAGGCTAGAAATCCCAGAGAACCTAAAGAGATGGTAGATGCATTGCCTGTTCTCAGTCCCCAGGCTCCTGTCATTAGCTACAGCCCCTTATAGATTTGTAGCCATCAGTCACATCATGGCAATGCCCCAAGTCCCTCCACATGTAGAGGACATGACCTCTGGTCACATAGGCTCAAGACAGATCTCCATTTTAATGAGGTACCTAAAGGAGAGCTTAGCTAATAAGCATTCCTTCCCAGACATTCCTCCCTGCAAAAGGTATTTACACTCATGCTCAACCTGAGAAGTGGGGTATGGTTTTACTTATCCACTTTCTGCCATGATAATAAATGTCTTAAAACCATAGACTGCCTCTTTTCATTGGGATCTACCATGGGGAGTCTTGATGAAGACCTTTACTTATAATGCCGCCATCTAAATCTCCTGTAGAAGGCCTCTCTGTGCTCTCAGCCATGGCCACGATCAATCCTGACACCCATTGAGCCAAGGACTTCCCCACTTTGGAACCAGCTGGGATGTCCCCCACTCACCTCCCTTCCCAGCCTTAGGCTATATCCAGGCCGCAGACCCTGACTCCTTTCTCAGCTCTTCTGCAGCTCCTAGTGGTGCCTGGGTGTCCAAGAGCCTGAGAACCAGACAGCTCTGAAGCAGCTCCAGCTGTCTCACACCTCAGACTGTGCTTTCCTACCCTTGGAGTGGTGTCCTGGAGCTTCCATATGGCCTGACACCCACTCAGCAATGGCGTGGGGTAAGCTTGGTTGACTTCCCACATCCTGACATTCCAAGAGGCCGAGCCTGTGAAAGAGCAGATGCCAGGCCGCATAACCTTACAACTGGTGCCAATGTGGTCTTCAACCTAGTTGGAAATTATTAAAATTTAGAAGAGACACTATTTGAGCAACCCATGACCAGGACTGTTGAATGCATTCCTTGGGAGAACTTCAACTCTTGACTAGGAGAAGACAAGGGAAGGAGTGTCTGTGTGTCAGTGTGTCGGTGTGTCTGTGTGTGTCCGTGTCCTTGGCTCCCCTGCCAGGTTCCGTTTGGTACTCCTTCAGTGACTGTTGCCACTTCTCAGGTAGGAGCTGCGGTGAGTGTTGGAAAACTGGTGAACAGCACATGGGTAATCTACAGGAGCCTCTGTGGGAAGCCTGGAGCTTAGGAGCTCTGGAGGATGAGGGACTAGGGAACTTTCTGAATTCTTCTTGTCCTCCTGGGTTGGAGGCTGTGGGGTTCTAGGTCCTTCAAGGTCCTGTCCATGGACAAGGCCACACTGCATGGGCTTCCGCAAGCAGCCCCTTTCTGGACTGTCAGCATGGCAGTCTTATATGTCAGTCGCTGAACCTCATGTGCCTGAGCAGCAGTGGGAGGATAGAGCCCAAGCATGGCTGGTAAGCATGGGGTGTGATCAAATGATCATGTGCACCATAATGGGTAGATGTGAGTGGGATCCAGCTGCTGAGGTTCAGTGCTCCTGAGCGTTCACACAGCGCTGGGCTCAGGAACTGTCACTCTCAAGTGGAACTTGCTTTCCTAACCATGATGGCAATTTCTGAACAATGACATTTCTCCCATGTTTTCTTGCTAATTTTGTGGCCGCAGATCAATGTGTTGAATGAGTTTGGAATTGCCTTACAAGGTTTAGTCTTACTTGTTCTTTAGATATTGGGACCCTGCAGTGCCAAGCACCTACTGGGGCAGTGAATTAGCTTCTCTCCCTGGTCATCTCGACTTTGTAAGAGACCTTCAGATAAAGGGTGCTTCCTGACATCCTTCCTCACTTGTTTTCCTGCGCTTTGGGTTAGAACAGCCTCTGCTACATAGTAAGTGCTTTGTAAATAAGTAGAGGAGTCAGTGATGATGGAAGAGCAGTAGAAGGAACAAGATGAGAGGAAAGGTTTGTGGGTCCTTATAAGACTAAAATGCTAGTATGCGGAACAATACAATTCTATTTTTTGGGCAACTGCCTGCTCTCCTGCATTTCCTTCTGAAGGATGAAGCATGCTAAACTGAGTGATAGGACTGATGAGTGCTGTGGACAGCATACTAAGGCTTGGATTTTGTCTGGGATCCTGAAAAGCAGGAGACAACCCTTCCAGGGAACCCTCCATCAGGGATAAGGAACTGCCCAAAGCAGACCTGGAGGACAACATCTCAGAAGCCCACAGGCAGCTTATTTGTAGAAAAGTTGTTCCCATTTCTCCTGACTTTAGCCCTGTACTATGGCTATGTAGATTTCATTTGTGCATGACTGCTCTTCAGTTGGCCTTGGTATGCACAATTATTTGGCTGATACTCTGATTTTCCTATTTCTTTCTCCTTCTGTTCTGGTGGATTCTGCAAAAGCAGATTTTTTTCATCACAGTTATTAAACAATCAAAAATTGAGGCTTAGGGGAACAGCACAGCACAGTCCTAATGGCCCCGGTGCATGCTGTGAAAGAGCTTCTGAAAAGCTAACCTAATAACCCAGGAGGCACTCTCAGTTTTGAGAACAATGTAGTAACTGCACAATGGTAGTTTCGGATTAATGTTTGACTTGCAAAGAAAGTTTGAAGAAATTATGTCTAGAACTAAATTAGAAAATGGAACAGAGCCACATACAGCTAAATTCATACAAGGTCTATTACCAGAAAGTGAAGAAATTCATTGTAACTATGTAAATCATTAGTATGAGAGACACAATCATGGGATAACAGAAAAATAGAATAAGGGAATACAAACATGGTATACTTTAATTCAGAAAGAAAAAAAGCTATTGAAGTTATGAAATGAGTTTTGCACAACATTTGGGATTGGTTCTTGGACTCCTTTAGGTATGTATGGATAAGCAAGTAAAAATTAGACTCCTAAAATAAGACAGAATACATAAAATTGTATGCTAGTGAAACTAAATCAAAATACTGGGACTCTTTTGAAAGTCATTGTGTTCAACGTGCAAAAGCAGAAGCTTGCGGATTGCTGAGTTAAGGATTAACCCGAGTCTTTCCATCCACTGTCTGACACTTGCCCACGTCATGTATCAATAGAACTTCACAGGAAATCACATGTCATTGTCCTTGGAGCTTTGAGCTCTGAAGTATAATAAGTATAAAGTTAAAGTTTAAAAAATGATGTTTGCAGTTTTTATTTTGGCCATGGGCCTGGGAAAAGGAGAAGCTTGTAACTTTGGGGAACGATTGTAATTCTTAATTCTTTGTGAGATGTGGTCATTCTTTTGAATTTGATGCATCTAGTAATGATTATTCAATCTCTCTCTTTATGCTTCCATTTGGAGTGACAATAAAAGACAGGGGTTAGTTAGTCAGAGAGGACAGGGAACACAACCTTTAGCCTGAGAGTGTGCCTGGGAGAGTGCTAGTAAGCAAGTGAAAGATTACAAGAGATGGAGAAACACAACCTCAAGCCTCAAGATGGCCTGTCAGCTTGTACCCCAAACATTCCCTATGTATTCCTTACACACCTTCCAGATATCCCTGTTTCCAGTTGAGAACCCTGATTTTGTGACTGGGCTGGACCCCAGCATGTGGGATGGTGGGATGGTGGGATGGTGGGATGGTGGGATGGTGGGATGGTGGGATGGTGGGATGGTGGGATGGTGGGATGGTGGGATGGTGGGATGGTGGGATGGTGGGATGGTGGGATGGTGGGATGGTGGGATGGTGGGATGGTGGGATGGTGGGATGGTGGGATGGTGGGATGGTGGGATGGTGGGATGGTGGGATGGTGGGATGGTGGGATGGTGGGATGGTGGGATGGTGGGATGGTGGGATGGTGGGATGGTGGGATGGTGGGATGGTGAGCATTCCTGCCCACTTCCCAGAGTCTGAACCAGTCTTCAATTATCTAGGATAGGCTGTCTGAAAAACAAGAACAAACCAAACAAAAAGAAAACAAAAGAAACAAGCAAACAAAAACACAAAAATAAAACAAAAACCAAACCAAGCATTTCTTATCATAACCAATTTATTGCTATGATACATTAGAATGGTAAAGCATAACAATTTCAGTGCTTATAGCTTTTGTTCACAAAGAACTGGTTGATAAAAGGAATTTCTTTTTCTTTCCTTTTCTTTTCTTTTCTTTTCTTTTCTTTTTTCTTTTTTTGGTTTTTCGAGACAGGGTTTCTCTTTGTAGTCCTGGCTGTCCTGGAGCTCACTCTGTAGACCAGGCTGGCCTCGAACTCAGACATTGGCCTGCCTCTGCCTCCCAAGTGCTGGGATTACAGGCGTGCGCCACCACCGCCCGGCTGAGAAAAGGAATTTCTTATTGCTCAGGAGGCACAGCAGTGCTTAGGAATACAGGCATCTTTGGTGATCAGAACAAAGGGGCTGAGACCAGCATAACTAAGTACTAAAAATGCTTTAATATTTAGTATTGTGGAGTCATGTGTTACTGTGGAACCTGTGTATAAGGAGAAAATGAAATCTGCCCAATAAAAGAGAAGAAAACAGGTCATGAGAGTGAGAACCCTCTGAGTAGCTCTGATTTCTGGCCTGGAATTGTTTGCAGTCCTGGAGCTGTGAAGATAGAGGACATGGACATGGTGTTTGTACAGATGGAGAGCCATAGACCCACTGCTCCAGCCCATGAGACTCTGGAAAATGACATCACGAAGAACCATGAAAGAGAGGAACAGCCCCTTAACTGTGTGCCTGGATGGCAGCATATAGCAATACCCAGTAAACATTCCAACTACAGACCTGTTCATGCTACTGCCCGCTGTGATATAGTGCAGCAAGTTGGAGCTTATCAGGGAATTAAAGATCCAAAAGAGGAGGAGAAAGGCAAGAACATGCCATGCAGTATTTGGCCTGAGCTTTCTCCAAAGGGTGGCCCTGGGACTGATGGTGACAGCCTGGACCACGCTGAGGAGACAGGTCGTGCAGATGGAGAGGCCACGGGCAACCCTTTCTAGATAAACTATAGTTTTACAACCAACATCACTTAGGAAGTTTCTGATGTAAAAACTCGTGGCTATGTTTCTGACCCCTATGCAATAAATAATGATTGTGTTTACAAAAGCCAAATGGATGAGAATGACATCTATAATTTTTTTGTCAGGACCCATGATGACTGCATACAAATGTCTCACAAATAAGATGTTGTTTCCTAAAACTCCAAGTCCAATAAGTGAAAGGAAAATTTTTCCTTCAATGAGGTCACTCCAAGCCATCTTCATGTTCAGAACCTGGAAAACATTTTCAGAAACAAGGAAGTAAACATGATACAGTTCATGCCTGTGGGTTTCCTGTTTTCTTTAGTGAAATGAACAGTATATTATGTAAATTCAGTATATTATGTAAATTTCAGTTCTTCACTTAAAGTTCCCGATTTTGTTCTTGGACCTTCTGTTCTTTCTTTTACAGACATGCAGATGATGCTGTTGACATTTGGACATGAGCACCATGCTGTTGCCTCCACAGAAGGTAGTTCTTTATAGTCTTCATCTCTAATCATTTTTCCATGAGAACATCCAAATAAGGATAACATCCTACAGTTTCCAAGTCATAATATTGACCATTAGAGGCTTCCCATCTCAGATCCTCTTTGCAATCTTGTACACACTCATCTCTCAAGTATGCACTGAGCTAACAAAAAAACAAGTTTCTCCAAATTACTGCAATACATGCCCAGATAGTGTTGCTTTCTAGGTAAGTATATGTGGCTTGTCCCTCTCTGCAATTCTGAATTTACTTTAGCAATAAATAATAAATAGATTAATTAGGTTTAATAGTACATAGATCATCCCCTTGGAAGGGTGTGATTTTTTTCTGTATCATCTTAAACATGGGATCATGTAAAAAGTAAGCTACCTCCTTACTTTTCTTGACCACTCTCTAAGGACAGTCTCCCAAGGAAACATCCACTCTCAGCTCACAGTTCGGCATTGTTCCTCTGAACTCCAAGAAGAGGCGCTTCCTACTACTTTGATTTCTAAAGTTCATCAAATCAGTGATTTTATCAATCAGCTATGCTATACCCTATAAATGGCAAATAACCTACTACCTCATACTGATTTGGGTAATTTTCCACATGATATCCAATTTTTTGTATCCTCCCATTTAAAGTTAAAGTAAGGATTAAACATAAATATATTCATTTTGACCCCACTTTTATAAATCATAAAGAGTTTAATGTGGGAACCTTAAGTCTAAAACACTTTCGTTTTCTTTGCTGCTCACCGAGCATACGTGGGAATCCCTTTGAGCTTCACCTGAGCAGGTGCAACACTTGCATTCACCCCGATGCAATGGTACATGTGATGTTCTCTTCTTGATCTGATTTCAGCCATGACCCTTCAGAGCTCATTGCTCCCACAGGTCACACATGTGTCTCCTACAATTTTCCTGAACCATCAGGACCATGCTCTCTATTAGTCTGTTTATATCAACCCCTCTGTGCCAAGAGTACCTGAAAGATGCTTTGGTGCATCTGTTACCTTGTATATACCTTGTTATGGAATGCTTAAAAGTGCCTTGTGCATAAATCACTAACTGAGTGCTCTGGCTGTACCATCCTATATAAATCACAGAGACGAACTGAATGAAAAGATGCCTTGGTTGCTCTCAATGCTTAAAGCTCTGGAGAAGTCAATCCAGTTTGGAACACTCTTTCAGTAATGTTTTCTCTGTTTTCTTGCATGCACAGGGGAAATAAATTTTCAAGTTTCCACAAATACACTGAATACCATGAACTATCTTTAAAGTAATTTGTCAGTGTGGCTAATTTTTAGTTGCATTATCTCTGTAAAGATCTTTTAATGAGTATATAATTTTAAAGGTATACCTATTGGCTCTGAGACATACCATAATATTTATTGAAATAAAGAAACATTTTTTTGGTGAATAGTGTCACTCCTGCACTGAAAAATGGTTCATTTATATCTATTCAAGGAACTATTAGACAGACATTTCTATGACTATTTAATTTTGTTTCCTTTAATTTTAGTTACTCTGTGTGTGTGTGTATGTGTGTGTGTGTGTGTGTGTGTGTGTGTGTGTGTGTGTTTGTGTATGTATTCCTGGGTACCACTTCTGTGCCTAGTGCCTTCAGAAGTTAGAACAATTAGATTCCTTAGATATTGCTAGCTGAACTGTTGGTGCTGAAAATGGAATCAGGGAACTCTAAAAGAGCAGTAAGTGCTTTTAACCACTGAGCCAGCAGTTCGGTCCACATATGTACATTTTAATTAGCTCTCATAAACTTCTTGCCTCCTGGATGTTAGAATCAGTCAATTCAATTAAATGATGAGTTTTGTCACAAATGATGTGGTGGAAGGTTATATGTATTCCAGAAGCTTGAGTGATAGCAAAACATTAGTAATAAAAAGTTCAGGATTCACAAGAAGATGTTTTGGAACACCTTCATGCAGATGTAAATTCTGTTTTCCCTAATACATGTATTCATCAGTTTCAATATATTATTTGGCTTCTATAAAAAGTATTTTTCATATGAAAATATGTTTTGTGCTATATAGGTATATTTTAGAGAGTCAATGAGCTGACATACATAATACTTAGGGAAGTTCCCAGCATGCTTTAAAAATTCATTTTCTAAAATTGATTGTTAGTGTTAGTATATAGTCTCATATCTGTTTTATATTATTCTCATATTTCATAGTTTACATTGGAACTAGGAAAGGGTAAATTCACAATAAATAAAATCATGATAAAGAAGGAGTGCTCCATGCACAAAGGACTGAAGTCACCACAAGTTACACCGCTCACACCAAAGTTAAAAGCCTTTGGAGGGAAAAATCACACGGATTGTGCAGCAGCTGTGGGAGCAAGAGTTTCCTGCTCCAGGCTGCATTGCAGGCATCTCTGTCTCCTACCCTTTCCTGTCCTGTGTAAGGAGCAGCTCATGCCCCATGACCAGAAATACTGTCTTTTTGGACATAGAAACAATTCTGGATTGCATTTAGGAAATGATCCTCTCCCAGAATCCTACCACTGTCCCCTCTCAGAGTGACAGGGAGCCTGCATCCTTCTCTACCATACAGTAGCCCTCCACAATTTCTTTCAGTATCGAATGCAGCCCCATTCCCCAGGACATGGCAGCACTCACCTGTGTGGTCCTTGCAGGGCTCAGGGTAGGTGTCCTCACAGCAGTCAGGTCCTGTTTATCAAGCTCAAATCCCTGTGCTCAAGCCAGGTGCCAGGATGTGCCCACAAGCAGTTTGGCTTTTCTAGGGGAAAAAGTTCTTCTGTCTCCATCCCTGAGGGCAGCTCTGCCTTCTCCCTGATGCTCTGTCATTTGCTGAACCCAGAAACTTTACGATCCCAATTACAGTGTCTGTGAGTAAGGAGAAGGATGGTGAACGGTGCCTGAGGGGAGCTGACCCTTTGGACTTGACTCCAGCTTTGCCTCTTTCCATCCATGTACCACAAAACCAAGAACTACTTTGATAACATAAAATGATCACATTCTGAATAATTTTCAAGCATATTATTTAGTAATAATAAAGTATCATTGAGTACTACAGCCAAGGGCTATCTTAATGTCATGTTCAGGCACAGTAATGAGATTACAGATTTGCTGTGCTCTCAGCACTACTTTGAATGCCTGCTGCATGCTCTATTGTTGCTTCGGGGGATTTATTTTTTTATCATCTATTTTCTTTTTGTTACTTAATTGTTTTCATACAATATATATTGATCATGTTATTTCCATTATCCAATACCTTCTACACCCACTATTCCACCCTACCCACCTAATTTTAGGTTTGCTGTCTTGTGTTCTCCACTACAAAAACAATCAAACAAAACAAAATAAACACCAGAATAAAAAAAAAATAATGAGTTGAATCAAACAAAAAGAAATCAAAGGAAGAAAAACCTCAGACACTAAGCAGGAACATGGATGATTTCCTTTTGTGTTAGACAACTAGACCTGGGCATGAGAACTACACCAGAGTGTAGTTGAGTGTCACTTCATTTCATTGGCATAAACTGAGTGGCCCGTTTCTAGCAGACATTAATTGCAAATAGGTTCTTGGCTGGCAGTGGTGTCTCCTTCCTCTTTTAGCACTGGACCCCCCACATCTAACTTAAAAATGTATGCGTATTGTGTGTGCTTCCTCAATCTCCTTCCATTCATATGTGCATCAGTCCTGTTATACTGTTATATGAAGAAACTATAATCTATCACCTCTGGTTCCTCCAATATTTCTGCTTCCTCTTCTGAAGAGAGAGCTCTGACCCTTGAGGGAAGGGAGTTGTTAGAACCAAGTGCTTCAAAGTCTCTGCACATTTTCCAGTTGTGGATTTCTCTTTTAATCTCATCAACTGAAAGGAGAAACTTCTTTGATGAAGGTTGAGCAATACACTGATCTATGAGTACAGCAATATGTCACTAGGAGGTATTTTATTGCTATGTTCCTTTAGCAGAATAAGTGTAGTAGATTTTCCCTTCAACCCATGACTCATCTAGTCTCAGGTTCTTGGCTACTTTAGCATCATCAGGTATGGGTTCCATCTCATGGAGAGGGCCTTAAATAAAAAAAAAAGTGGTTGGTTACTTCCATGACACTTGTGTCACTATTGCAGAGGTATGTATTGCAAGCATGTCATTGTTGCAGGGAGCAGCATTTGTAGCTATATGATATTGATGTTTACCTTTCTTCTCTAGTGTTCTACAGACTACTTTCAAACACCTTGAATGCTTCTGGTTGGGAACTAGCTTGAGTTCTCTTGTTTGATTGCATGTGGTACTCTCAGAAATAGGTTCTTAGCACCAGGTTGTGGAGAGCAACAATAACCATGGTAATATCCATATTTTGAGAGGAACCATGGAACACCCCAGGGCAATGACATAAGAAGATGTAACTCATTCCTGGCACAGGAGGTTTTATTTGGTGTTATAAGATGACTAGTTATGGCATTTTTCTATTATATGGTAACTCCACTTAAATTTCTTTTATATATGAACATAATTTAGGAAGCACCTATAGTAGTAGGTTTCTGTATGGCTTTCAAATGGCCTTTAGTGTTAGTTGTGCCTCTGTGTTTTCTTTTAACTTTTACCCCACCTCTCTCATTATTTCATCTTTTTATCTCATTGTAACACTATATTCTAACTCCTTTTCCTTGGGAAACCCCATCTTGTCCCTTGATCCACCACTAGGCACCTAACTCCTGTAGTTATACAGCTTGTGTGGCACTCATAGTAAAAGCTTAAGAGCTACTATACACATATAAGTGTGATGTTTGTCCTTTTGGATTTGATTCATATCAATAAGGGTGGTTTTTTCTAATTCCATTTATTTAATACTTGCAAATTTCATTTTTCTTAGCAGTTGAGTAATAGTCCACTCTGCAGTGTACCACATTCTTGTTGTTCATTTATAAGTTGATGGACACCTAAGCTGTTTCCTGTTTCTGGGTACTATGAACAGAACAGCAATGAACAAGGATGACCAAGTATTTCTGTAGCAAGTTGCAGACTCTTTGTGCATATGCACATGCTTGTGAGAGCTGGATTATGAGGTAGATTAATTCTTGAGGAACCTCTACACTGATTTCTGCAGTGGCTGGATACCTGTTGGCCATGACCATCATGACCAATGTAAATCTTATAAGGATAGCATTTGATTGGGGCTGGCTTACAGGTTCAGAAGTTCAGTCCATTATCATCAAGGCAGGAACATAGCAGCATATAGACAAGCATGGCACAGGAGAAGTTCTACATCTTCATCTGAAGGCTGCTAGTAGAATACTGACTTCCAGGCAGCTAGAATGAGGGTCTTAAATCCCATACCCACAGTGAAACACCTACTCCACAAAGGCCACACTTATTTCAACAGGGTCACACTTTCTAAAAATCATAGCTTCTTTGTGAAAAATCAGTTGTCCTTAGATGTAAACTTACATTTGAGTCTTCAAATTGATTCCATTGATCAACATACCTTTATTTATGCCAAAATCACTGGTGTGTGTGTGTGTGTGTGTGTGTGTGTGTGTGCGCGCGCGCGCGCATGCACACAGATGTTTAAACATTAGTATAGCTTTGTAATACAACTTGAAATCTGGGATAAAGCTAACTCCATCAGTTCTTTTATTATTGGTAAACTATCCTGTCATTTGTTTTTTAATTTCCATATATATTTGACGATTTAAAAAAAATTTCTTTCTGTGAAGAACTGTGTGGGAATTTTGAGGGGAATTGCATTAAATCTGTAGTTTGCTTTTGGCACGATGTCCACTTGTCACAATATTAATCCTGTACAACCATGAATATGGGAGAATCAATTTTCTTATGTCTTCAGTTATTTCTTCAACATCTTAAAGCCTTTTGCATACAAATCTTTTCCTTAGAGTGTTCCCAAAATATTTTTTACTGTATAGCCACAGCCCAGGGAACAGGGTTGAATTCCCAGAACCTTTAACCCTGGCTCATATGAGGTTCTGGCTCCCGCATTAGATTGATCTTATAGGTATGTTCCTGGACAAGAATGCACAACCAAAGTTTCCTTTATTCTTTCACCAGGACCTTTGAGAAAGGCATGAGTGGGCCTGTCTCCTGACACAGAAACTCAGAGGAATGGCCAGCTTACCATGACTCCTTCAGCTTGCTGCTTTATACAAGGCAGTTCTAGACACTCAGGGTGGGGTATCACCCAATAAGAGCTGAACCTTCCCATATCAACCATTACTTAAGAAAATATCCCACTAACTTGTCTATTGTCCATTCTTGATAGGAGTATTTTCTCAATTGAGGTTCCTCTTCCAAGATGATCCTAATGTGTGTTAAACTGGCATGAAATTAAACATGTTGATATTCCCTACATAATTTGCAGACAGGTGTTACACAGTATACCCCTTTTCCCAAACAGCCTTACTTACAATTGTTCACTGCAATGAGTCATTCATCTGGTTTGAGGCCTCTGACTTCTGCCTCAGTATTAATACAGGAGTCTCACTAGGATGCCTCATGGATATATTATTGTTGCCTTGGGTCATAGAGATCCTCTAACTTTGTATATTCAGGACCAGATCCTTAATGTGCTCCAGCAGTTCAAAGCTGGGATAAATGTTGGTGTGGGCCAATTTAGAACCTAGGGCTGGGCCTGATGCAAGCTGAGCTAGTCAGCCCACCCACTCTTCTGAGCCTCTGTCCCAATGACTAGCTTTCCTACACTGCCCAGGTGAGGGGTAGGGCCAGCTCTCTGATGCTCTAGTCCTCTGGGCTAGCTCTCCCACATGTAGCAGGTGGTGGTAGGTGGTTGTGGAGTTATTTCTCATACACTCATGCCACCACATAGCAGATGAGGTATGGAGCCAACTCTATTTTGCTGCTCAGGTGAGGCCAGAAATCTGGAGTGCCATAGATGGAAAGTGGTGGGGCCAGCTGTCCTTCTTTCACTCCATCAGGGCAAGCTGTCCTGCATCCACCCCGCCAGAACCAGTGCTCCCTTGCTGCCTAGGTAAGGGATAGGGCCAGCTCTCCTGAGTATAACAACTGGCAAAAGGTGGGGTCAGGTCTGCCACTGTATGCAAGGGGTGGGGAAAGTTCACCTCAGCATAGAATTCAGACATCAACATAGCCTTTCATTTTCTAATCCTAATTATTATTACATAATTGCTTTAGAGTTTTCTGCCTTGTATGTCTCAGGAAGCCTAAACTATAGGAACACTGGCTTGCACCTAAGGTTGGTGGCAGTTAATGCTTGACATAGTTATTATTGCCTTTCAACTTCTTTTCTCTTTCATTACATATGAGGAGAGTAGATTCTACCAATGCACTAAAGGAAGCAGTATAAAATCCCATGTCTTATGCTTACTGAATTATGCTATAATCTTCCATCACAAGCATAAGGTTGTTCATTAATAAAAGTAAACTAGTGAATGCTTAATGATTGTGTTAGAGATCAGAAGTTCTTAAAAATGACTGTCCTTTGTTCTAGTCAATAAAGGGAACCTTCTCTCTTTTTTTGGTATCTGCATTATTAAGTTTTAAATATTTTTCACTTCTTTCTTATAGAAAGATGCTATTTTTCTTGCTTTTAAAGTCTTCTTTCACTTTTTATCCAAGGTTTCTAGACTTGGAGTTTCTTGTTTTTATGTAAGCAATCAGTTGGAAGCTGAATGGAAATTAGCTAAAGTTTTTTTAATGCTACCTTTCTTATATCTGTTCAATAAATTGAATCTTCCACTAAAACAAAAAAAAATGAATGTCCTTAAGCCAGATGTGGTACTGAATACCTTTAATCCTCATACTTGGGAAGCAGAGGCTGGCAGATCACTGTGAGTTCTATTCCACATTGTTCCACATAGCCAGTTCTATTCTATCCATGGTGAAATAGTAAGACTCTGTTTCAAAAACAAATAAGGAGATAACAAAAACAAAACACCAAGCAAACCTTCCCTAAACAAACGTAGAGCTTGCTAAAAATGACCACCATGTATAGTTATGCAAACCTGTAATCCCAGTGTTTCTCTGTGTAGCCTTGCGTGTCCTGGACCTTACTCTAAAGACTAGGTTGGCCCCAACCTCAGAAATCCACCTGTGTGAACCTCCTAAATTCTGGGATTAAAAGCATGGACCATCAGGCCAGGCTTCCAGAGGTTTTCCTAGCTCATGAAAGGTACTTCCTTTTGTCTAAGATTTTTAGAGACACAATAGGAAAAACTCAAGGTAAATCTACCCTAGGACTGCCTCTTGCTGAACATGGAGACAGAAATGCTTATGGCATTTGTGGGGTGACAGCTGGTAGTCTCATTCCCAATCTTTCTGGTATCAGAGGAATAGAGAATCTAAGGCTCAAAGGCTCTCAGAACCTCCATTGCCTAGTAAAGAGAATGAAATGTTGCCTTTTAGAGGAATCATTTTGTGGGTTGCCCTGGTTTTGTTCGTATTTTGATGTTAATTTTGCTTCCTCAAGAGGGGCTGCCTCCAACATACTAAGGTGATCTCACTGAAACTTCTCCCCATTCTGACTGGTCAAACACAGGCTAGAGCCAATGATTGGGCAGTGAAAGGAATGGGTGGGATGTGAGGTCTTAAAGAAGGAGGAGAAGAGAGAGAAGAACAGAGGAATACAGAGGAATAGGAAGTTGAAGGAAGATGGAGCAGAACTACATGGCCTGGAGTAGCTGCAAGTAGCAAGAGGACTCATAGCAGGGGAATAAACTACTATAGTGGTAGACCTGCTCAATCTAAGTATATAGCTTATAAATATAATAACTGGCTTGTGTGTGTTTTATACGGGCTTATTGAGGTAAGTAATTACTGCAGCAGAATCATGAAGTACAGAGGAATGAACTAAAGGGCTGCCAATTCTCTCACTGGGTGGACTGCTGAAGGTGAGCCTTGGGTCAGGCCTGCCAGGGGAAGGCTTCCCAGTTTGTATTTGTACTTTAGGAATCCTGTGGTTCTCACCTTCAAGGAAACATGGCAGACTTCAGTTGTCATTACCACTCTGTCAGAAAATGTGCAGTGTCTCAGCCCTTGAAGTGCAGTTTCCTTCTTCCATAGTCACTACCTTTGCTTGCCTCAGAAGTTATCCTAGCAATCATTAGGGTTTAACTTTTCAAAACAGACACGAACCACAATACAAACAACAATAAAAACAAAGAAAAACAACATAAAAGCCCAACTAGTTTCTGTAATGGGTTTCCAGTTTCCCCAGAGTCATCTTCCTCTGCCAACATTTCTAAGCTATGAGCCAGCTAAGGGGCCCACCTGGGTTTGAGATTTAGCATCTAAAGACAGTAAGAGAACATTTTGCAAGGAGTGGAGAGAATGTATGAACCAGAGTAGTATTGGACTTTTGTGATAGATCTATTTTCTTCAAGAGTGATATGACTGTTCACGTGTTAGCATTTCTTTTAGGCTCTGCCCAACAGTTACCTAGCAACAGTCAGGTAGGCCTGGCTTGCTGTAATAGAGACTATTTGGCCTCCCTTTGCTCTCTCTGACTCTCCCACTCTCTTCTCTCTCTGACCTCTTTCTTCCTCTCTTCTCTTCTCTCCCCTCTCTCTCCATCACTCCGATTAAACACATCTTTCTTCACATCTTCTCCATGTTCTTACATTACTTCCTTTTGAGTCAGATTACATAGACTGATTTAGATGGTGCTTGATCTGTTTGTGTCTAGTCCTTTGTGACAGACACTAGAAAAAAAGCTCTAAGAAAAAGCTTTGAGACTAAGAAGCAGTGGATCTTACCTACAGACAAGTCACATTTTCATGAGACAAGGAAGTGGAGGGGTGTTGAAGAGACCTGCTTGTCTTGCAGAGGACTCTGGTTTCTTACCCAACACCTATATCATAGGATGCATGACAGCTTGTAGCTCTAGTCCCTAGTGATGCAATGCTCTCTTCAGGCCTGTATGGACACCTGTACAAATGTGGCATATACTCACACATATGCATAAATATAATTAGAAAACAAGCTATGTAATAATCTGTAGCACAATAGAGTACACACTAGTTACTCCAAATATTTTGTGTATACAGTTCCACCAAGCAAAATATAAACCATTGTAACGTAGAGCCATGCATGTCCCAGTTTTTTCAGTCGGATATGAGAGAATTTTTTTTAAATAAGGTAAAAATTTACCTCTAATGATTCAACAATTTCATGTTCAATAATTATGCCAATAAGTATTTTTCAGAATGTGTCCATCAGATTCTTAGAAACATGTCACTATCTTACTGTATGGATCCAATTTAAGTACATAAGCAGGAATTTTCATTTAAATATATGTAGAGTCAGATCCTTCCAGAGCTCCTTGGTGATTCAGAGCTGCACAGAGCTGTGGAGAGCACCCGGGCAGTAACAAAGGGCAGCTGCAAAGCAGGATTGCTTGGCTTCAGTCACGCTTATTGATTCATTTTGAAAAAGACACACGCACATTTTTTAAATCAACATAGTAACTCATTAGCTGAGTATAAAATAAAATTGTACTTTGTGTATTTGTTATCTAATTTATTCCATATCTCTAGTGTTTATACCTGCAAAGAGCTTTCACAAATATAGCACCAATGAGGTGATCCAGGGCATTTAAGTTCTGTGACTGGTACATTTGGCTTCTATTGACTGAACTCACAGTACATATTGTTCTCTTTCATACTTCTATAAAATGTTTTCTATGCATGGATATTTAACAGACACTTTGAAGTCCAAAATACCCTTGTGGCATTAACATTTAGAAAGCACATCATCCAGTACAAAATATGGAGTTTCTTGGACTAACATTATCAGAGCACTATGAATTTTTATAAAAAAATTCAAAATTCATATGCCTGCTTCCAAACTTGGTAGTACTAAAACCAGTTTTACAAATCCTTGCTAGACCCATTTTCTCAGTGCTGGAGCATTTTCTGGTGTTTGAGAGAAGCCAGGTTCATTTCTAGCAGCCAGACATTCCCTGTAACTTCAGTTGGTCATTGGATGTTTGATAATCTCTTTGAGCCTTGACAGGCACATGACAGCGTGCATGTACTACACAGTAATAAATGGAGACAAACTATTCATACACAATAAATTAATACAAATATAGAAAGGTTTAAAAATTCCATTTAAAGGAGTGACAAATGGAGAATGAGATCTCTATGTCACTGTAATTTGTTAAGGTCATTCTCTCCCTCTCAGCTCAAGGCTGTGAAACAATAGGAAGAGTTTCAGAAGAAAAACACACAGCTAAACTGCTTTCTGTGGCTTATCTTATCCATAGTATTGCAGAACTGATATTTCTTTGACACTTTTGGATATATAAATCAGAGACATTTTCTCAATTTCTTCCACTGAGCATGGCAAAATTTAACCAAAAGCCCATCCCTGTGAATCAGCACAAAGGGGCTAAAAGTTATATTACCAAAGGTCAGAAAATCTCCAATATTTACTCTCAGAATATCTTTGCTTGAAGAGATGCTTATAATTACAGAAAAGGTACAATCTATCCAGTAGAAAAAAAACAGGGCATCAGAAGGAGGACACTTTGAACAGTTCATGGGGAGTTCTGTAGAGAAGCTAGAAGTTCTGAAGGTAGAGGGCATGCTGGTGGTGCTTATGATGATGAAATACCATGTAGCCTCTGGCCCCTCCCATGGCACCCTGAAACACTGCATCTCTCAGGGCCATGAGAGGGAGAACAATCCATTTTATTTCCTGATTTTCTAGTATAAAATAGCAATAGTCATCACTATTTTTAAGCTGTGATATATTTAGACCTGTACTTGTGATGGAATGGTTAGTTTTACACTTATTGAAGAATTGAATATCCAAAAGAATGAGAAGAATGTAAGGATGTGCCATGAAGCCTTTGGCTTGAGCCTACTCCACCCAGATGTTCTGGGAATGATGATGATAATCGCCTGGACTAGAGTGAAGAGACTGCTGATGCATATGGAGAGGTCCTGGACCACTCTTTCCAGGTAAACAATGATCTTACAGCCCATGTCATCTAGGAAGTTTCTCAAACCAAAATCTACTATTGTCTTTTACAATCCATTTGCAAGAAGGATTAAGATGTTTGTAAAAGCCATGTGGATCAGAATAAGGTGTATGGGTTTCTTCTCTGGGCTTCTCTAACAACTGAATGTATAGTTCACAGAAACAGACATGTTCCCCGGAGTACTGACCACAGTCATAAAGAGGAAAAATCATGTCCTTAATATACTTCAAAACTTTTTCTTCGATCCTAGGTAGAAAAACTTGTACCCAGGATGCAAACACTTTTTGAAGGAAGCCTCTGCAGTTCTAGACATGGGTCTGGACAGCACATTTTGTACATTATTATTTTCTGGAGTTCACAAAGCAGGGATAGAGACATGTAATGTTGTAGATTACGTCCCTGAAACTTCTCCTTCTTCCTGTGGGTTCTAAGATATTTTGATTGCACAGACAGGGGAGTATGGTAGCTGGTATTTAGTTTAAAATTTAAAAGAAATATTCTTGAGTTTTACACTAACAAAGTTGTCTTGTTAAAATTTGTGTGTGCACGCATGCATTGTCCTTGTTATCTCTCATCATAGTTGAAATGGATTCAAAGATCCCATTACCAAAAAATTCTTCCTCTGTTTCTCATTCTATTTCTTCCTATTTACCCACCCAATTCCAAAAGCCTTCCTGACATTACATGTAGACACTGAGAAATCCTGCTGCTCAATATCTGTATTATCTCTCATATTTAGTAGCTTTATTTTCCACATCTTTCTTCTTTTAATATTCCTTCCTTATCTACATCTTGAGTAGTACAACACTTTCTAAAATGGCATGTGACTTCAAAGCTTTATAACTTCAATTTCTACATATTAATATATTAAGTTTTTGTAGTGACTGTTCTATGATTTCGCTTTCCATGAATGTTTACTAGGTATTTTTAATACAGTCCTCAGTGTCAAGACAGGTTGTGTTACCTTTACAGATAAAGCCCCACAGTTAAAGCTGAATCACTAGAAGATGTCCTGAAAAAGACTCATGTTAAAAATTCATGTAACCAGCAGGTTGAAGCCTGGGACAGTACCCTGTAGAATCTTGGGATGCTTACTAGGAGAGTGGGTATGAGGGTGCTGTAATCCCATTGAATGAACCAGTCCTGAGGGATCTCAGGACTTCTTTTTTTATTGAAGATATTCTTCATTTACATTTCAAATATTATACCCTTTCATGGTTCCCTCCCCTCCCAAAACCTCCCAACCCATCCTCCCACCCCATGCCTCCAAGAATATGCCTCTCCACCCAACCCATTCCCACCTACCCCCTCAATTTCGCAACAATGGGGCATCTATTGAGCCTTCATAGGACCAAGGACCTCTCCTCCCACTGATGCCTGACAAGGCATTCCTTTGCCACACTTTTGGCTGGAATCATGTGTACCCCTTTGTTGATGGCATAGTCCCTGGGAGCCCTGGGACATCTGGTTGGCTGATATGTCTTTCTTCCCATGGGGCTGCAAAACCCTTCAGCTCCTCCAGTCCTTCCTCCAACTCCACCACTGAGGATTCCGAGATCAGTCCAATGGTTGACTGCTAGCATCTGCCTCTGTATCTGTAAGCCTCTGGCAGGGCCCATCCAGAGACAACCATAGCAGACTCCTTTCTGTTCACACTTCTTGTCATCCATAATAGTGTCGGGGTTTGGTGACTATTTATAGGATGAATCCCCAAGTATGACAGTCTCTGGGTGACCTTTATTTTAGTCTCTGCTCCACACTTTGTCTCCATAATTGTTCCTGTGTGTATTTTATCCCCTTTCTCAGAGGAACCAAAGCACCCCTACTTTGGTCTTCCTTCTTCTTGAACTTCCTGTGGTCTGTGAATTGGAACTTGTTTATTTTGAGCTTGTGGGCTAATATCCACTTATCAGCGAGTGCATAGCATGTGTGTTACCTCACTCAGAATGACACTTTCTAGTTCCAATCATTTACCTAAGAATTTCATGAATTCATTGTTTTTTAATAGCTGTTTTTAATTGTGCATATATACCACAATTTCTGTATCCACTCTTCTGTTGAAGGACATCTGGGTTCTTTTTAGCTTCTGGCTATTATAAATAAGGCTGCTATGAACATAGTGGAACATGTGTCCTTATTACATGTTGGAGTATCTTCTGGGTATATGTCCAAGAGTGGTATAGCTGGATCTTCAGGTAGCACTATGTCCAATTTTCTGAGGAACCACCAAACTGATTTCCAGAGTGGTTTTCCCAGCTTGCAATCCTACCAACAATGGAGAAGTGTTTCTCTTTCTCCACATCCTCACCAGCATTTGCTGTCCTCTGAGTTTTTGATCTTGGCCATTCTGACCAGTATGAGGTAGAATCTCAGGGTTGTTTTGATTTGCATTTCCCTGATGACTAAGGATGTTGAACATTTTTTTAGGTGTTTCTCTGCCATTTGTTTTTCCTCAGTTGAGAATTTTTTGTTTAGCTCTTTGTACCCATTTTTTTCTATATTCTTTGTTTACATTCCAAAGGCTTTCCCCTTTTCCAGTTCCCCCTCACCATATGTCCCATAAGTCCTCTTCCCTCCACCCATTCCCCAATCACCCCCCTAACATTTCTCTGTTCTGATACTCTCCTACAAAACTGGATCCAGTCTTTTCGGGACCAGGGTCCTCTCCTTCCTTCTTCTTGGGAATCTTTTGATTTACAAATTGTGCCTTGAGTATTCAGAGCTTCTGGGCTCATTAATATCCACTTATCAGTGATTGCATTTCATGTGTATTCTTTTGTGATTGGGTTAGCTCACTTAGGATAATATTCCAGATCCAACCATTTTCCTACAAATTGCATGTATTCATTATTTTTAATTGTTGAGTAGTATTCCGTTGTATAAATATACCACATTTTCTGTAGCCATTCTTCTGTTGAGGGACATCTGGGCTCCTTCCAACTTCTGGCTATTATAAATAAGGCTTCTATGAACATAGTGGAGCATGTGTCTTTATTGGATGCAGGGGAATCCTCTAGGTGATTGGATTAGCTCACTTAGGATGATATTTTCCAGATCTAACCATTTACCTACAAATTGCATGAGTTCATTATTTTTAATTGCTGAGTAGTATTTCATTGTATAAATATACCACATTTTCTGTATCCATTCCTCCTTTGAGGGATATCTGGGCTCCTTCCAATTTCTGGCTATTATAAACAAGGCTGCTATAAACATAGTGGAGCATGTGTCTTTATTGTATTCAGAGGAATCCTCTGGGTATATGCCCAGGAGTGGTATGCCAGGGTCCTCTGGAAGTGACATGCCCAATTTTCTGAGGAACCGCCACACTGATCTCCAGAGCGGTTTTATCATTTTGCAATCCCACCAACAGTGGAGGAGTGTTCCTCTTTCTCCACATCCTCGCCAGCACCTCTTGTCTCTTGAGTTTTTAATCTTAGCCATTCTGACTGGTGTGAGGTGGAATCTCAGGGTTGTTTTGATTTGCATTTCCCTGATGACTAATGATTTTTTTTTTTTTTTTGAGACAGAGTTTCTCTGTATAGCCCTGGCTGTCCTGGAACTCACTCTGTAGACCAGGCTGGCCTCGAACTCAGAGATCCACCTGCCTCTGCCTCCCAAGTGCTGGGATTACAGGTGTGCGCCACCACCGCCTGGCGAGATTCTTTTTTTTTTTTTTTTATCTCTTGTATACTGTTGTTGATATTTGCATCTATGGCCCCTGATTTTTTCCCAAGGTTTTCTATCTCTAAAGTTGTCTCCCTTTGTGATTTCTTAGTTGTTTCTACTCCTGTTTTTAGGTCCTGGATAGTTTTGCTCATATCCTTCATTTGCTTGTTCATGTGTTCATGTAGGTCTTTGAGAAATTTTTGTGTTTCCTCTTTCATGACTTCTGCCTGTTGACCCAAGTTCTCCTGTATTCTTTTTTTTTTTTTTTTGGTGGTAATTTCTTTTTTTTTCTTTTTTCTTTTTTTTTTTAGATTTTTTTGGATATATTCTATATTTACAATTCATTTCCCTTTTTCTGGTTCCCCACCCCCAAAGGTCCCACATGCCCTTTTCCCTCCCCCTGATCCCTCATCCACCCCCTCCCACCTTACTGTTCTTGTACTCCCCCACAATGATGTTTTGGTCCATTCTAGCACCACTCCTTTCTTCTTGTGAGACATCACTTGATATGTGATTTATGTCTTTGGTGTTCCAAGTTTCTAGGCTAATATCCACTTATCAGTGACTGTATACCATGGGTATTCTTTTGAGACTGGGTTACCTCACTTAGTATGATGTTCTCCAGCTCCATCCATTTCTCTAAGAATTTCATGAATTCATTGTTTCTAATGGCTGAATAGTACTCCATTGTGTATATATACCACATTTTTTGTATCCATTCCTCTGTTGAGGGACATCTGGGTTCTTTCCAGCTTCTGGCTATTATATATAAGGCTGCTATGAACATAGTGGAGCATGTATCCTTATTGCATGCTGGGGAATCTTCTGGGTATATTCCCAAGAGTGGTATGGCTGGGTCCTCCAGAAGTATCACGTCCAGTTTTCTGAGAAACCGCCATACTGATTTCCAGAGTGGTTGTACCAGCTTGCAGTCCCACCAGCAGTGGAGGAGTGTTCCTCTTTCTCCACATCCTCGCCAACACCTGATGTCTTCTGAGTTTTTAATCTTAGCCATTCTGACTGGTGTGAGGTGAAATCTCAGGGTTGTTTTGATTTGCATTTCCCTAATGACTAATGATGTTGAACATTTTTTTAAGGTGTTTCTCAGCCATCCGAATTTCTTCAGGTGAAAAGTCTCTGTTTAGCTCTGTACCCCATTTTTGGATAGGGTTATTTGGTTTTCTGTGGTCTAACCTCTTGAGTTCTTTGTATACATTGGAAATTAGTCCTCTGTCGGATGTGGGGTTGGTGAAGTTTTTTTCCCAATTTGTTGGTTGCCGATTTATCCTTTTGACAGTGTCTTTTGCCTTACAGAAACTTTGTAGTTTTATGAGGTCCCATTTGTCTATTCTTGCTCTTAGAGCATAAGCAATTGGTGTTCTGTTCAGGAATTTTTCCCCTGAGCCAATGTCCTCAAGAGTCTTCCCCAGTTTCTTTTCTATTAGTTTTAGTGTGTCTGGTTTTATGTGGAGGTCCTTGATCTACTTGGAGTTGAGCTTAGTGCAAGGAGATAAGAGTGGATCAATTCTCATTCTTCTGCATGTTGACCTCCAGTTGAGCCAGCACCATCTGTTGAAAAGGCTATCTTTTTTCCACTGGATGTTTTCAGCTCCTTTATTGAAGATCAATTGGCCATAGATGTGTGGGTTCAATTCTGGGTCTTCGATCCTATTCCATTGATCTGCCTCCCTGTCACTGAACCAATACCATGCAGTTTTTAATACCACTGCTCTGTAATATTGCTTGAGGTCCGGGATATTGATTCCCCCAGAAGTTCTTTTGCTGTTGATGATAGTTTTAGCTTTCTTGGGTTTTTTGTTATTCCAGATAAATTTGAGAATTGCTCTTTCTAACTCTATGAAGAACTGAGTTAGGATTTTGATGGGGATTGCATTGAATCTGTATATTGCTTTGGGCAAGATTGCCATTTTGACTATATTAGTCCTGCCAAGCTACGAGCATGGAAGATTTTCCCATTTTCTGATGTCTTCTTCAATTTCCCTCTTCAGAGACCTGAAGTTTTTGTCATATAAATCTTTCACATGTTTGGTTAGCGTCACTCCAAGATACTTTATATCATTTGTGGCTATTGTGAAGGGTGTCATTTCCCTAATTTCTTTCTCGGCTTGCTTATCCTTCGCGTATAGGAAGGCTACTGATTTGCTTGAGTTGATTTTATAGCCAGCCACTTTGCTGAAGTTGTTTATCAGTTGCAGGAGTTCTCTGGTGGAGGTTTTTGGGTCACTTAAGTATACTATCATATCATCTGCGAGTAGTGATAGTTTGACTTCTTCCTTTCCGATTTGTATCCCTTTGACTTCCCTCTGTTGTCGAATTGCTCTAGCTAGTACCTCAAGTACTATATTGAAGAGATATGGCGAGAGGGGGCAGCCTTGTCTAGTCCCTGATTTTAGTGGGATTGCTTCAAGTTTTTCTCCATTTAGCTTGATGTTGGCTACTGGTCTGCTGTATATTGCTTTTACTATGTTTAGATATGGGCCTTGAATTCCTGTTCTTTCTAAGACCTTTAGCATGACAGGATGCTGAATTTTGTCAAATGCTTTTTCAGCATCCAATGAGATGACCATGTGGTTTTTTTTTTTTGAGTTTGTTTATGTAGTGGATTACGTTGATGGATTTCTGTATATTGAACCATCCCTGCATCCCTGGGATGAAGCCAACTTGATCATGGTGAATGATTGTTTTGATGTGTTCTTGGATTCGGTTGGCAAGTATTTTGTTTAGTATTTTTGCATCGATATTCATAAGAGAAATTGGCCTGTAGTTCTCTTTCTTAGTTGGATCTTTGTGTGGTTTTGGTATCAGGGTAATTGTGGCTTCATAGAATGAGTTGGGTAGTGTTCCTTCTGTTTCTATTTTGTGGAATAGTTTGAAGAGTATCGGTATCAGGACTTCTCTGAAGGTTTGATAGAATTCTGCACTAAAACTGTCTGGTCCTGTGCTCTTTTTGGTTGGAAGACTGTCTATGACCCCTTCTACTTCTTTGGGGGTTATGGGTCTGTTTAGACGATCTATTTGATCCTGGTTTAATTTTGGTATTTGGTAACTGTCTAGGAAATTGTCCATTTCCTCCAGATTCTCCAGTTGTATTGAGTATAGGTTTTTGTAGTAGGATCTGATGATTTTTTTTGAATATCCTCAGTTTCTGTTGTTATATCTCCCTTTTCATTTCTAATTTTGTTAATTTGAATACTGTCTCTGTGCCCTTTGGTAAGTCTGGCTAGGGGTTTATCTATCTTGTTGATTTTCTCAAAGAACCAGCTCCTGGTTTTGTTGATTCTTTGTATGGTTCCCTTTGTTTCAACTTGATTGATTTCAGCCCTGAGTTTGATGATTTCCTGTCTTCTACTCCTCCTGGGTGAAATTGCTTCTTTTTGTTCCAGAGCTTTCAAGTGCGCCATTAAGTTGCTAATATATGCTCTCTCCTGTTTCTTTTTGGAGACATTCAGGGCTATGAGTTTTCCTCTAAGCACTGCTTTCATTGTGTCCCATAGATTTGGGTATGTTGTGCCTTCATTTTTATTAAATTCTAAGAAATCTTTGATTTCTTTCTTTATTTCTTCCTGGACTAAGGTATCATTGAGTAGAATATTGTTCAGCCTCCACGCGAATGGGGATTTTCTGTTGTTTTTGTTGCTATTGAAGAACACTCTTACTCCATGGTGATCTGATAAGAGGCATGGGATTAGTTCGATCTTTTTATATTTGTTGAGATCTGTCTTGTGTCCAATTATATGGTCGATTTTGGAGAAGGTACCATGAGGGGCTGAGAAAAAGGTATAGTCTTTTGCTTTAGGGTGAAATGTTCTATATATATCCGTTAAATCCAATTGCTCCAAAGTTTCGATGAGTTTCTCCATGTCCCTGTTTAGTTTCTGTTTTCCTGGTCGGTCCACTGTGGATAGTGGAGTATTGAGGTCCCCCACAATCATTGTGTTAGGTGCAATGTGTGCTTTGAGCTTTGGTAAAGTTTCTTTTATGAATGAGGGTGCCCTTACATTTGGAGCGTAGATGTTTAGAATTGTGAGTTCTTCTTGGTGGATTCTTCCTTTGACTAGCAAGAAGTGACCTTCTGTGTCTCTTTTGATGACTTTGGGTTGAAAGTCAATTTTATCTGATATTAAAATGGCTATTCCAGGTTGCTTCCTGTGACCATTTGCTTGCAAAATTGTCTTCCATCCCTTTACTCTAAGGTAGTGTTTGTCTTTGACTCTGAGGTGTGTTTCCTGTAAGCAGCAAAATGTAGGGTTCTGTTTCAGTATCCAGTCTGTTAGTCTATGTCTTTTTATTGGGGAATTGAGTCCATTGATGTTAAGAGATATTAAGGAATAGAGATTATTACTTCCTGACATTTTTGATGTTATTTTTGTTTTTGAGTAGTTATCTTCCTTTGAGTTTGATGGAAGAAGTTTACTGTCTTGCTTTTTCTTGGGTGCAGTTTCCTTCCTTGTATTGGAGTTTTCCTCCTATTATCCTTTGTAGAACTGGGTTAGTTGAAAGATATTGTGTAAATTTGGTCCTGTCATGGAATATTTTGATTTCTCCATCTATGTTGATTGAGAGTTTTGCTGGGTATAGTAGTCTTGGCTGAAGTTTGTGTTCTCTTAGGGTCTGCATGAGGTCTGCCCAGGATCTTCTAGCTTTCATGGTTTCTGGAGAGAATTCTGGTGTGATTCTGATAGGTCTTCCTTTATATGTTACTTGGCCCTTTTCTCTTACTGCCTTTAATATTCTTTCTTTGTTTAGTACATTTGGGGTTTTGATTATTATGTGACAGGAGGTGTTTCTGTTCTGGTCCAGTCTGTTTGGAGTTCTGTAGTTAGGGAAGTTTTCTTCCATAATTTTGTTAAAGATATTTGCTGGCCCTTTAAGTTGTAGATCTTCACTCTCATCTATCCCTATAATCCTTAGGTTTGGTCTTCTCATTGTGTTCTGGATTTCCTAGATGTTTTGGGTTACAAGCCTTTTGGATTTTGCGTTTTCTTTGACTGTGGAGTCAATGGTTACTATGTTATCTTCCGCCTCTGAGATTCTTATTTCTATCTCTTGAATTCTGTTGATGTTTGCATCTACGACCCCTGATTTCTTCCCAAGGTTTTCTATCTCCAAATTTGCCTCCTTTTGTGATTTCTTAGTTGTTTCTACCTCTGTGTTCAGATCTTGGATGGTTTTGCTCAGTTCCTTCATTTGTTTGTTTGTGTTTTCATGTAATTCTTTAATATATTTTTGTGCTCCCTCTTTCATGACTTCTGCCTGTTGTTTCAAGTTCTCCTGCATTTCTTTAACTGATTTTCTCACTTCCTCTTTATTGGTTTCTGTCTGATGGCCCATATTCTCCTGGAGTTCTTTAAGTGTTTTTTGTGTTTGGATTGTAAGAGCTTCTACCCTATTGATGTTCCCCTGCATTTCTTTAAGAGATTTGTTTATGTCTTTTTTGTGTTCCTTTAGGAGCATCACGACCTTTGCTTTTATATCTAACTCTTGTTTTTCTGGTGTGCTGGGGTATCCCGGACTTGCTGTGGTTGGCGAATTGGGCTCAGATGGTGCCATATTGCCTTGATTTCTGTTAATAACGTTCCTACGTTTGCCTTTTGCCATCTCTTTATCTCTGGAGTTAGTTGGTCTTATTGTAGATGGCAGCCCCGCTGAAAGCACAGTGCGCCTGTCCCCAGGAGACAGTGACCTTGGCTGAGCTGTTGGTACCCAGCTCTGCCGATCTCTTCTGGTGGCGTTGTCTGTGCTGGACTATGCTAGCTCTCAGTCCAAGCCCCTGACTCCAGCTGCTAGAATTCCGAGCTGTGTCCCGAGGCAAGGTGGCCCCTCGCTGTTAGCCCGCTCCTAGAGCCGGCCCCGGCCGTGGTGGTCTGCACCCGCAGCTGAGTTGTCTGTGCCCAGATCTCCTGCAGAGCTAAGCTAAGCTATATCTCTGGCCACGCACCTGACTCCAGCTGCTCCCTGTGCCCGCCATTTGCGCGCGGTATCCCGAGGCAAGATCCTCCTGTATTCTTTTAAGTGATTTTTGCATTCCCTCTCTATTGGCTTCTATTTTTTGACCCATATTCTGAATTTCTTTTTCTTTTCTTTTCTTTCTTTCTTTTTTTTTTTTTTTTTGGTTTTTTGAGACAGGGTTTCTCTGTGTAGCTCTGGCTGTCCTGGAACTCACTCTGTAGACCAGGCTGGCCTCGAACTCAGAAATCCGCCTGCCTCTGCCACCTCCCAAGTGCTGGGATTAAAGGCGTGTGCCACCACGCCCGGCTCTGAATTTCTTTAATTGATTTTTGTGTTCCCTTGTAAGGGCTTCTAACTTTTGATCCATTTTCTCCTGTATTTCTTTAAGAGATTTATTTATGTCCTTGTTTTTCTCTAATAGCATCACGACCAGTGATTTTAAATCCAAATCTTGTTTTTCTGGTGTGTTGGGGGTATCCAGGACTTTCTGTTGTTGGCAAACTGGGTTCAGATGCTGCCATGTTGCCTTGATTTCTGTCAGTAACGTTCCTATGCCTGCCTTTTGCCATCTGGTTATCTCTAGTGTTAGTTGGCCTTGTTGTCACTGGCTGGTATTTGAACCTCCTGTGATACTGTAAGGGCAATTCCGCACTTCTGGATGTCAGGGTTTCCCCTGCCTCGGATTGCTGGTGTGCTACCTTCCTCTTGGGTGCCCTTGGAGCCCTAATGCTTCCTGCCCCCAAGCAATGCTACACTCGGGTTGTCTCTGTGAACCTAGTGCTGCCTGACTGCTCCTTCAGGGTGCACAGGTGGTGGATGCTGCAGGGACCTTATCCAAGTTCTGATAGCTCTGCAAGGCAGATGACCCCCCAACTGGGTTTGTGCACAACTGGGTTGGCGTACAGATGGTCTGTGGAGCCTCCCGGGCCCTGGCAACTGGCGAAAGCCTGGCAGGTTTCTACCCGAGTGATAGTAGTCTTGGATTAAATCTGTGTACCTGGGCCTGCCTGTTGGTTCTCTACAGATGACCTGGCAGCCAGATGGAGACTGCCGCTGCCTGTACCCGTTTTTTTTTTTTTTAATTGGATAAATTCTCTATTTACATTTCATTTTCCTTTTTCTGGTTCCCTGCCCCCCAAAGGTCCCACATGCCCTTTTCCCTCCCCATGTTTCCACATTCACCCTTTCCCACTTCCCTGTTCTGGTATTCTCCTACACTGATGCATTGAGCCTTTCCAGAATCAGGCTCCACTCCTTCCTTCTTCTCGGACATCATTTGGTATGTGGATTGTGTTTTTGGTGTCCCAGGATTCTAGACTAATATCCACTTATCAGTGAGTGCATACCATGGGTGTTCTTTTGAGACTGAGTTACCTCACTTAGTATGATGTTCTCCAGCTCCATCCATTTCTCTAAGAATTTCATGAATTCATTGTTTTTAATGGCTGAGTAGTACTCCATTGTGTATATATACCACATTTTTTTTTTTTATCCATTCTTCCGTTGAGGGACATATGGGTTCTTTCCATCTTCTGGCTATTATAAATAGGGCTGCTATGAACATAGTGGAGCATGTATCCTTATTGCATGCTGAGGAATCTTCTGGGTATATGCCCAGGAGTTGTACCCGGTTTTTTAATAGGCTTATTTGTTTCTCTGGAGTCTAACTGCTTGAATTTTTTGTATATATTGAATATTAGCCCTCTGTTGGATGGAGGATTGGTAAAGATCTTTTCCCAATCTATTGGTTGCCATTTTGTCCTATTGACAGTTTCCTTTGCCTTACAGAAGCTTTATAATTTTATGAGACCCCATTTGTCTATTCTTGATCTTAGAGCATAAGCTATTGGTGTTCTGTTCAGGAAAATTTCCCCTGTGCCCATGTGCTCCAGTCTCTTCCCGACTTTCTCTTTTATTAGATTTGGTGAATCTGGTTTTATGTGGAGGTCCTTGATCCACTTAGACTTGAGCTTTGTACAGGGAGATAAGAATGGATCAATTTCCATTCTTCTACATGTTGACTGCCAGTTGAACCAGCACCATTTGTTGAAAATGCTGTCTTTCTTCCCCTAGATGGTTTTAGCTCCTTTGTCAAAGATCAAATGACCATAGGTGTGTGGGTTTGTTTCTGGGTCTTCAATTCTATTCCATTGATCTACCTGCCTGTCTCAGTACCAATACTATGCAGTTTTTAATCACTACTGCTCCGTAGTATAACTTAAGGTCAGTGATAGTGATTTTCCCAGGGGTTCTTTTATTGTTGAGAATAGTTTTCACTATCCTAGGTTTTTCTTATTCCAGATAAATTGGCGAATTGCCAACTCTATAAAGCGTTGAGTTGAAATTTTGATGAGGATTGCATTGAATTTGTAGATTGCTTTCACAAGATGGCCATTTTTACCATATTAACTCTGCCAATCCATGAGCATGGGAGATCTTTCTATCTTCTGAGATCTTCTTCAATTTCTTTCTTCAGAGACTTGAAGTTCTTGTCATACAGTTCTTTCACTTGCTTGCTTAGAGTCACACCAAGGTATTTTATATTATTTGTGACTATTGTGAAGGTTCTTGTTTCCCTAATTTCTTTCTCAGCCTGTTTATCCTTTGAGTATAGGAAGGCTGCTGATTTGCATGAGTTAATTTTATATCCATCCACGTTGCTGAAGTTGTTTGTCAGCTGTAGGAGTTCTCTGGTGGAATTTTTGGGGTCACGTAACTATACTATACTATACTATACTATACTATACTATACTATACTATACTATACCTAGCATATGATCTGCAAATAGTGATACATTTATTTCTTCCTTTCCAATTTGTATTTCTTTGACCTGATTTTGTTGTCTAATTGCACTGGCCATGACTTCAAGCACTATATTGAACAGATAGGGAGAGAGTGGACAGCCTTGTCTACTCCCTGATTTCAGTGGAATTGCTTCATGTTTCTTTCCATATAGTGAGATGTTGGCTACTTGTTTGCTGCATATTGCTTTTCCTATGTTTAGGTATGGGCCTTGAATTCAAATTTTATGAAGAAATCAAGCCCCCAATTATGAAGGACTAAGACATAGTTCACAACCAAATTAAAAGAAGATATTCATTCTTGTTCAATAGAAAGACCCCAGTATACTCAGTAAGGGAAGAGAGAAACAAGGGGTATAAGTATCTCTACATCAATTCCAATTTATTCTTTATATTAAAAATGTTTTTTATTTATTATGTATATATGAGTACACTGTAGCTGCCTTCAGACACACCAGAAGAGGGCATCAGACGCCATGACAAATAGTTGTGAGACACTATGTGGTTGCTGGCAACTGAACCCAGGACCTTTGGAATAGCCATCTCTCCAGAGCCACTTTTTTGTTCTTAAATATGTATAATAAAAAGGGATCAAAACTTTTTCAAAGAGACTTGATCAGAATTAGTCTGCACAGATTTTAGAGTGAATTATAAACACACCTTATGTATCATACATACTGTAACAGATTGAACGTGCCCATTCTCTCATGAGTTCAATGAGAAATATCTGAGATGGATCTCTATAACTGTCTTTATCCATAAGCAAAAGGAATTGTTACTAGATATCTGGTTTTGAAAATAATGCTGCAACCTGTGAAGGCTTTTGTAATGGGTCAGATACATACACTTTGAAATATAAAGGCAGAAGGATCCTTTTGGCTAAGCTAAACCAGTTCAGATAGTAAATCCCCAGCCAATCAGAGCTATTTACAAAGACTCTTTTAAACAGGCAAACTAAGACTGAAACAAAATAAACATAAACAATTCTATCTGAAAGATATAGTCTAAAACTGATATTTTTAGGTCAAAGTGTGACTATGAAAATTTTTTTCAGAATTTCTAAGTCATTTGTTTCTGAAGAGTTAGTGTAATGCATTTATATTTATTGCAATTGTTAATATGTTAACAGTGTAATTCAGTGGGATTCACTGTGATAAATACATCCTGGCTCTGACATGTATTGATTATGTGCTGCTATGATTCCTTCTGCTACTAGAAGTGGTGATCATGAATGATCCTTTATAGACACAAGAGAGTATCAGTTATTTCATGAAGATAGCAAGATGAAGAAACAGTTGAGGCTTTGAATTTTCCTCAGCTTCATTATTAGCTAAGCATTGTTACCATCTGGTGAGTGAAAATTCACCCTTATGTAAATACTCTTAGTAGATCCTGTATTATGGCACCAAAACAAAACTATCAAGTTTTCTAATGTGCATGCTAGAATGTTCAGTGGGCATTTATGAATGTCTGATCTCCCTCACTGAGTATGATAACATTTAATCAGATGTCCATCTCTGTGAATTAACATGAAGGGGCTGAGAATTGCATAACCAATGGTTAAAAATTCTGGAACATATAGTACTTTAGAATAGTTCTCTATGGAGAAAGTAAAAAGTAAAGAAATAAAACAATCTGCCCAATAAAAGAAAAGAAAACATAACATCAGAAGGAGGATACTCTGGGCAGCTCTCAGCTCAGGGGGAGTTCTGTAGAGAAGCTTGGAGTTCTGAAGGTAGAGGACATGCTGGTGGTGCTTGTGGAGAAGAAATACCATGTAGCCACTGGCCCCTCCCATGGCACCCTGAAACACTGCATCTCTCAAGACCATGAGAGTGAGAAAAATCCATCTTGTTATCCAGCTTTGGGGCAGAAAATAGCAATAATTGCCACTGTTTTTAGCCTGTGTTATGTTCACACTGTTGACATTTTTAATGTAATATGGTAAGTTCATGCTGATCAAGGAATTGAGTATCCACAGGCAGAGCAGTGAAGAAAAAATGTGGTGTGGAGACTCTAGGTTGAGCCTCTGCCACATGGATTGTCTGGGACTGATGGTGATGGCCTGGACCACAGTGAGGAGACTGCTGGTGCAGATGGAGAGGCCCCGGGACACTCTTGCCAGGTAAACAACTACTTTACAACTGGTGTCATTTAAGATGTTTCCGAAATTGAAGGCTTCTATTGTCTTTGGAATCCCTTTTGAAAGGAGCATTATGATATTTGTAAGTGCTAAGTGAGCTAGAATGAGGGGTACAGGTTTCTGCTCAGTGATTTGGAACATGTGCAAGTAACTCACAAATACAAAACTGTTCCCCACGGTGCCGAGTCCAGTGAGACAGAGGAAAACTGTGCCCTTGGCAGGGTCCAAAACCATCCTTAGATCTGAGGTAGGAATATTTGATCCTACAAACACCATTTGGAAGAAATCATTATTAAATCACGATATTCAGAAAAATACCCTCCTAATTCCCTTACCTGTCTGGAGGATAAAGTAATGATATATGTTATTATTCAGATTTATTGACACATAACTTTCTTCTGTGGCACTCTCTGTGAGTTAATGATATATAGACTCAAATGCTATCATAAAGACATTTTCAGAAACTATCTATATATTTAAATTACACTATAAAATCAAATCTATTTGCTCAAATGTTGATATATTTCATCTGTGCTCTGTCTCAGCATGGCTGCATTAACACCAATGGCCCCAACCAGTATTTCTCTAAGCATTGTATATTTAATTTTATCACGTTCTGGTAATCCCATTCTGTAAACTATGTGTTCATTCTATTCTGTCTGCCTGTACCATGTGGCATTTACAAACATCGGTGAAGTTTTATTGTTTCAACTTATTGAAGACCTCTCAATTTTAACCACGTTTTGATTTTCACAGCACCTTGTATTTGCCAAGTGTATCATTTTGGCTTTCAATTAGGAAACGTTATGCTTCTTTCCTGTTATTGCAGTGCTGAGGCCCCAATATTTTCTCCAATTTTAAAATAGTATAATGAGGAACACAAAATAAGTTTTTAATGTTATCATCAATAGGCCTAGCTTTCTATTGGAACTATCATACTGAGAGTGGATGTGGACAACCACCAAAGCCCTGGGCCCTGCTGCCAGGAGACAGGCTAATCTTAGCTCTGGAAACTGAAGCTCATTACTACATATGTGTGCATATTTTCTTACCTTGTTTATATCATTTCTTTAAAATTTAGGACCACTGAGGGGACTGGGAATCTGGAGATAGACTGAAAATAACTCTCCTCCCAGTTTTTAGTGCAAATTGTAAATAAATGTTTTCATTGACATATACATATGCATATATAAAATTTCATTTCATCTTAATGCCAGTGTGGGTCCATACCCAGGACCAAACAATGTAGCTAGACAAAACGGTAGTAATTTTGCTACTTAGAAATATTCACTGGTCTTCTGTAGTTCAACATCCAGTCAGAGTATAAACCCTTCTAGATAAGACCCACTAGTTATAGCTGAATCTGCCGAAGACATCCATGGATGGATTTGTTTTGTTATCAATGCACATGAACCATACAGAACAATAGGTGTACTGGGTCATTTTCACATATTTATTCCTTGTACTCTCCCCATTGCCACCCTTGGTGTCCTACCTTGTCCCTCCTCTTTCCAATGCTTTGCATCTTAGCCAGGTGATAAGGAAGTGAAAGACATAAAAATAAAATAAACAAGTGGAGAAATACAGATGCTTTTATTTACACAAGGCAACCTATACTCAAAAAGACCATAAATACTGTACCAGAATACTCTTAAAAATAGGGTGAATGAATTCAGAAAGACACAGAATATATGATCAGCATACTGAAATCAACATTTATTTTATAGTAGCAGCTTAGAAGAAAAGAAAAATATTCACAAAATTTACAATAAACTAAAACAAATGAACCAGAACTAGCCAGCCAAAGAAAGAAATGGATAACATCGTGTGGGAAGCTGTTATCTCAGGTTTTCCCCTGAACCTCTTTCCTAATCCTCTCCCCTAATTCATTGATCCACCCTTCCTTTTCACAAGGAGGTCTTGAAGTTTTGTTTTGTTTCTTAAAATAGATTAATCCTTTTGCGAGTAGGTGAATAATAATTTACCCAGACTGGCTTTGAAGTCCTCTCTCAACCTCAGAGTACAGGGTGTAAGACACCCTGCTCCAATGTGAAGAGGAGTGTGCACTCTAAACACACACACACACACACACACACACACACACACACAGACACACAGACACACACACACACACACACACACTCTCTCTCTCTCTCTCTCTCTCTCTCACACACACACACACACACACACACACACACACACAGAGAGAGAGAGAGAGAGAGAGAGAGAGAGAGAGAGAGAGAATTTCCAGCCCAGTGTGTTACTGTAACTATGTTGTGTCTTATCAGAGTCCTTCTCCATCCTTGAGGACAACGATGTGGAGATGTGAGAAGGTCTTCTTTTCGTTTATTTCTTTTAGGGCCAATATTGAATATATGCATTTAATAGATGATTTAACAAATCATTCCTCCTGGTTTCACGGAGAGCAACAAGGCAAGTAAAGCTTTGATTCAGATGGCCAAACTAAGTCAACCTAATCTCAGAGTTAGAAGACCTCTAATGGTGGAACCTGAGCAGACGAAGTCCCCAAATCCATGGTGCAGCAGGACCAGTGTCACTGCAGGAGTCACTCTCCATATCCAATGTGCTCCCTGCTAAGACACCAACGCCTTCCCAAGTGTGAGAGGCACACCTGTAATGCTAGCCCTCAGGGAGCTGAGGAAAGAAGTCTGTGAACTGGAGGCCAGTCTAGGATTCATAACATTATTCACAGAATTAGAAAATATGTTCTAAAATTCATATCTAGATAAAAATTAAACAAACAAACAAACAAACTATACCCCGACCCCTCCACAACCAAATTAACAGGGAGCATAAATGAGCAAAGCCAGAAGTACCACATAATCTAATTTCAAATTACGCTAGCAATAAATCCAAGATCTTGACATAAAACAAACTGTAGATCAGTAGGATACAGGAAAGAATCTAATTATAAACCAGTGCAGCTCAGGTAGGAAGGTAGGGAAGGTAGCCTCAGAGAGAGGACAGAAACTAGATACACACTCCTTGTACTTCCCTCACAAAAAGTGAAACTGTGTTAAAGACCATGATGTAGGAACTGAGGCCCACGAAATGTACAAAGGAAAGCACAGGGAAAGCACTCCAGGACACAGCATCGACACGACGAGACTCAGATCCTCTCCCAGCCTCAACTGAAATCAGCCTGCCTCCATTGCAGCCTCACCTCTCTAATGATACCTGTTAGAGAAAGGCAGGGATAAAACACCTGCAAAGCCACCTGAAAACTACTGCCCTGGATGTCATGATGTCACATAGCAGTTGCAAACTGCCACCCTGAATATACAATCTAATCAACATACAGGCAAACCAACTGAATACCTTCTGTAAGAAGCAGCAAAGTGGTCAACAAGTAGGAACAATGTTCTCCATTTTTAGCTGCTTGGAGCAAGTCTTTTAAAGAAAAAAATCATGTGACTGGCAGGCTACTCTCAGGTGAGCGGGCTCGGCATCTCTCCTCTACACCTTAGCTTAGTCAGAGAAAGGAAGATGTGTGTCTTTAAGCAAAAGTGAAAGAAACTGAGATGTCTACTCACCACAGGGATCAGGGGCAGACAGGCCCCGGATCTTCTGGCAAGTAAGCCTTCCCAGGTCACATTTGTACCTTAGGTGTTTGCACAGCACCTGTCACCATGAAGTATCCTGCTACGCATAAAGCCTACTACAGGAAGCCATAAATGTTCCTTTGGCACCTTTTCTAACCTGTTTATTTCTGGTAGCCATCACCATGTAAAATTTAAGGAAAGTATTTCATAGCTCTCATAATATGCTATAATTCAGATCCTGCTTGTTGTGTATCTACATAGGAAGTAGTCCCTGAGCCCAGACTTCCTCAAAACAGCTTACTGAGCTGCCATCCTTTGTCTTGCTAAGCCAAGGTATTCACCGGCTATTCAGACACCTATAGCCCTCGGTCCCAGGTGAGGCTCATGAATTATTAATGAGGCTAAGTGGAAAACAAGTCCAGGCCTTCCCAACATAGGAGACTGTAAGGTATGGTCATGTAAATTATCCCTGCTTAGCTAGCTACATCCTTTACTATGTTAATGTCAAGCATTTGTCTACCGAGTACAGAGATTTCTTCGGAGCAGACAAGACTTGAGACTTAGAAGAGAATTAGTGAAGAAGAGGAATTTAGTCTAGAAAGCAGAGTTTCCAGGGCCGGGCATTGCCCGGCCCTGAAGAGAGCTTCTTAGGTGGTGGGAACATGAGTTTGCTAGTGAGAGAATGATTTAGTCTAGAGAAAAAGATTCCCAGAGCCAGATGCCTGGCTCTGAGGAAAGCTTGCTAGTTCAGAGAAGAATCTTGCTAACTTAGGCAAGATCTCTAGCTTAGACAGAAATGGCTTAAAATGTTTTAGTTTGTAACCTAAGGGCGCTACCTATGTAAGCTAGCATGTCTCATTTTTATTATGTAATTGTTAGAACCTGATGCTCTGAGTAGGGAGCCATAAAACAGGGCTCCTCATTAGAGGAAATATAGATTTTTCTATAATATGAAGTATCCTGCGTCCTGTGTCGTCATTCTCGCCGATTCGTGCCTTCCTGACCCCGGGATCTTGGTCTCCCCTGTAACCGAACTCCCACGAGGAGCTACGGCTTACAAAAGGCTGCAACCAAAGCTGCCAAGAGCAGCCGCGGTCTGCGGCAGTATCCTCCAGATGTTAACACATCACTGTGTCAGGGAGAAGAAAGCCCTCTGCTGAACCTCAGTCCCTAAAGGATGGCTTTCCCTTCCCTCCTCAATTACTACATTTGCTTGCCTCAAGAGTTACCTCAGAATTAATTACACTTTCATTATGTGATAGAAACATATGAAGGGCCGGGCGTTGGTGGCGCACGCCTTTAATCCCAGCACTTGGGAGGCAGAGGCAGGCGGATTTCTGAGTTCGAGGCCAGCCTGGTCTTCAGAGTGAGCTCCAGGACAGCCAGGACTACACAGAGAAACCCTGTCTCGAAAAACCAAAAAAAAAAAAAAAAAAAAAAAAAAAAAAGAAACATATGAAGGGACAAAATAAACAATGACCAGCCTTCGATATCTAGAGTTCCCAATATTCCTGGTTTCCTCTTTACATTTTCTAAACTAAATGTATGAATCAGAATAGAGGTCTGCTTCTCATACAGAAAGAGATCAGTTCTTTCTCAAGTCCTTTCTATGGAGGAAATGATAAATCACATCCAACATTCTCTAAGCAGATCCCAAATGAGCAAAATGTCTTTGCTACATGTGGACATAATCTAGTTCATAGTTTGCCATGAGCAACACTTTTCTTCCTTCTTTGCTAAACTGGTCTCTCCAAAGCAAATGAACTTCCCTTCTCTGGCTTGATTCTGTCCTAAATAACTGTACCTGCTAACCCAAAAGCACTCCCAATACCCAATGCATGATGCATGCTTGGGCTGTAAATGAAGGAAAGCCCTTTACTGACTTCCTCCTTGATTTGAGTGGAAAAATGCCTCCTCTATTGATTGAGTTGGCCCATCATATTCTCAAGGGTAAATACAAATATAAATATAAAACTTTTAATTTACCTTGAACTGAAAGGGCAGGGTTAATCTCTATTTCTTCTATTAAAATATTTTCATCATACATTGTGTATAATTTTTTCCTCTTACCACTTGGAGAATTTTTGCAAACTTTTGGTTTCATCAGAACAATAACCCTCTGTTCTCTTATTGAACCTGGGATCAATCCTAGGAAAGATTCTAGTGTTTGCAAGATAGGTAGACACTTTGTCACTGGTGCTAAGGTAAACATAAAGATTATATTCTCTCCCAATTGACTTTCTGAAAAATAATTTATTATGTGAAGATTGATTTCAGAGCAACACAGGTTTTCTATTTTCTATTTTTTTTTAACTAGTGGAGAAGGACATTCATTGGTACTTTGAGATACAAAATGCAGGAACTTCTGCTCTTCATTCTCACACTATATGACTGCAAGGTGTTCTTAAAGATAAGTCCTTTTAGGGGCAAAAGGGATCCAAGAAATTGTGGAAACTCATTCTGCTATGTCTGCTGTGAGGATCAGGATGTCCTGGCTTAAACTAGTGTCACACTAATTTACCTAGAATCCCTGGGGGATTTTCTGGTTTGAAGCCTTTCAGGAAGGAGCGAATTCTCCCCTTATACATCAGTTTGCCTTGCACCTAATGCTAGAGTCCATGTTTTCATAATAGAAATGTAAAGGTGAGTAATGCTGAAACCCACCTGGCCTTTCCTCATCTACTCTTTGCTGTAACGCACCAGTGCTTTCCCCTACCATACACATTTCCTTTTAGTAGGAGATTCTCATTTCTTATTTCAGAATTCTGGAGAAACTTGCAAGAGCTGAGTGTTTCCAGTCCACCATCTTCCCCAGGATCTCTGTTGCCCTCATGAACAGCAAAGCCTTTGCTGTCCTAGCATCACACAGAGATGGAACTCCACCTGACACACTGAGGAATAATGTCAGCAGAGGTAGTGTTTTCTTGCAGATTTCCCCATCCTTTTCTACAGATGCTTTCCTGGTACCAGCATTTGCGAAGCAATTATCGTTTGGTGTTCCTTCAGTAATATGCTAGAGTACATCTGAAAGAATCTGACTGAAGATGGAATGAAAACAAAGAATGTTTTCAGTAGGTAGGCAGCTGTATTATTCCTGAGACCTGGCTATCACTGGAGGATTCCACTCTTGTTTTCAGACCAGAGTATGCTGTAAGCCATCATAGCAATTCTGTTTCAAGAAGAGAAATGGTACGGACAGGAGAGAATGCTCAGTGCTTAAGTATCATGGCTATACTTGCAGAGGACTGGGGCTAGTTCTCTATACTTACTAGGTGGCTCACAATCATCTAAAACTTCAGTTCTAGGGTATTTGATGCTTTCTTCTGCCCTCTTCATGCACTGACAAACACTTGGACACACACATACACATATACATAAAATAAATAAATGAATAGATTTCTTTTAAAAGAAGATAAGTTTACCATGCAGAGGAACTAGCTCTATAAGACAACAATGAAAAGAGAAAGCAGAGGTCATTTCATAAATCATCTAAGGCTCCTTCAGGACTCCAAGGACACTCAGGTCTGGTACTGCATAACAGATTCTGGGTCTCAGTCAGCAGAAGTTAGAGGTCACTTGCGTCATTAAGTGTGGGTCACTATGATTCTATGGATCTAAAATGTCTGAGGGATCATGTGCACCAAGAGAGTAGCCATTCAAATAGAGGCTTAGATGTGAGCCCAGCAGGAGCATGGACACAAGTGTTTAAACTTTCTCCTCTACCTTTGTCTGGGGTTCATGTTTTTGGAAGCATTTAATGTAGAAAGTGGCTTGTTGAGCATGGGCTGTGTCTAATTATCAATTTCCCTACATTGTGTTGAATAGTCACAGACTGTACATTGCTCAGAAAGACTACCTTAAAAAGCACACTTGGGACTATTGTGAGTGAAGGGACTCTAGACTTCAGCATAGTAAACAGGGGCTTTGGCAGCTCTTCCCCCTCTCCCCTATTCCATCTGACTTGGTAAAAAAACAGAAACAAAAACACATTAGGTTACATTCCTAATGCTAGTACCATTATTTGGCCATTCCTCCTTCTGAGGCTGACTACCCAGAACCACCTATCAAAGTGTTCAAATACAACAATCAAAGGTTCCCTTTTATTTATCTAATTGGTATGCCCAATTAAAATTAAACACCTCATCCTAATGCCAGGACATTTATAACCATTATAAACTGTCATTTGATTGTGTGCCACATCTCTATCCAAAGGCAGTCCTTTTTCCCTGTGATACAAATACTCTTTTCTCCTCTCCCATGACTCTTTTCTCCCATTTCCCTTGTTCCTTTTCCCCAAATTTTCTGCTATTTCCTGTCTTTGTCCATTATCCCTACCCTTTGTTCTTCTAGGACAAAAAATATTCTCTGTGCTGAGAAGTTGGTCTTGGGGTGTTGTGAACTGACTCTAAGGTTCCTTACAGTAAGTATAAAAGCATAGGTGGATATCTCTGTACCTCATTGTATATGTGAACACTAAGTGGCTTGTCTAGAATAACCCTAACATACACATAAACAAAATAAATGAATGAATAGATTTTTTTAAAAAAAGAAGATAAGGGGTAATGCCATGTAGAGGAAGGTGCTATATAAGACTGCTGTGAAAAGAGCAAACAAAGGTCATTTCGTAATTACCAAAGACTCCTTCAGGACTACAAGGCCACTAAGGTCCAGTATTACATAACAGATACTGAGTCTCAGTCAACAGAAGTTAGAGATCACTTATGTCATTAAGTCACCTAATCTCATATATATGAGATTAGGATCACATGGACATCATTAAAAATATTCAGAAAGGCAGATTGAGACCTTATTAAATATAGCAACCCAAAGAAGAGTACAAACTACTCAATTGGACCCTATAAAGAGGAAGACAGCAAATACTGTGATAGCAATGGTCCATACCAACTGACAATTTGGTATGTATGTGCTTAGGGACAAACATGTAGAGAACTCTTCAATAACACTGGACTTCAGTCAGTTTGGTTACTACTGTTGGTGCAGCCCTCTAAGCATTCATGTTTAGAGCACTTGTTTTGTACCTTGCCTCTGCAGTCATTCTGATCATATACCTTGAATCTACAACTCACTTTAACCCTAAGGTAAGTCATGACCCTGAAGCTCCTCTAGGCTGGCACCTTATTTTTATATTTGTCTGGATTCTCTAGAGTAACAGCGCTTATAGAATCGATGAATTTCTCTCTACATAGAAAGTGTATTTATTAAAGTGTTATACCACTCCTGGGCATGCACCCAAAAGATGCTCCACCATACCATAAGGACACATGTTCCACTATGTTCATAGCAGCCTTATTTGTGATAGCCAGAAACTTGAAGCAACCCAGATGTTCATTAAAGAATGAATACAGAAAATGTGGTTCATTTACACAGCGGAATACTATACTATTCAGCTATTAAAAACAAGGACATTGTGAACTTCACAGGCAAATGGGTACAACTAAAAAATATCATCCTGAGTGATGTACATCAGATGCCAAAGGATATGTACAGTATATGCTGACTGATAAATGGATAGTAGTCAAAATGCACAGAATACCCATAATACGCCTCACAGACCCTAAAAAGGTAAACAAGAAGGAAAGCCCAAGTCAGGATGCCTCAATCCCACTTGAAAGAGGGAACAAAATAATCATGGGAGGCAGAGAGAGGGAAAGGTATGGGTAGGAGAGGGATGAGGAAGGGAAAATGGGGGGTAGGACCAGGTATTGGGGGAGACAGTAGAGAAACCCAGAGGGCCAGGAGAACAAATGGAAATATTCAGAAGTGGGGGACTAGGGGAAGGGCCCCTCTAAAATGTCCCAGAGATCTGGCATTTGGGAGGCTCTCAGGACTCAGTTTGGGTTACCTTAGCCAAAATGCCCAACAGTGGGAAGACAGAACCTGAAGAGATCACCTTCAATAGTTATACAGGGCCCCCAGTGAGGGGATAAGGATACCAAATCATCTTCAGTTTTTTGACCCAGAATCATTCCTGTCTAAAAGAAATTCACAATCAAAAATAGATCAGAGATTGAAGGAATGGCTGACCAGTGACCTGCCCAACTTGGGATCCATCCCATGGAAAGGCACCAAACCCTGACACTATTAGTGATGCTATGATGTTCTTGCAGCTTAGCATAGCTGTCCTCTATTAGGCTCTAGCAGCAGGTGATAGAGACAAATGCAGATACTTACAGGCAATCATTGGATTGAGGTCTGAGGTCCCTATGGAAGAGTTAGAGGAACTGAAGGGAATGGCCACCCCAAAGGAAGACCAACAGTGTCAGCTAACATGGACCCTTGGGAGTTCCCAGACACTAAGCCACCAACCAAAGAGCATACATGGGCAGATCTAAGGCTCCAAGCACACATGTAGCAGAAGAATGTGTTGAAGTTTTGTCTTTCATTGTCTATTGTAATGCTAAGTGAAATGTAGTGGTGGAGGGCAAAACCTGGAGTCTGCACTGCCAGTAGTCTCCGTGACCCTGCCCCCCAAGTTAATTCTGAGAATAAAGATGCCAACAGCCAATAGTTGGCAAAGAGACATGAGTAGGGTCTAGGGGGAAGAGGAGGACCAGGAGGAAGAAGAAGGTGCAGGAGAGGAGGAAGGAGAAGCTGCCATGGGTCAAAGGTCAAGAGAGCATAGCCTTGAGTGCTGCCCAGTTGGAGGTAAGAGCAACCCAGATGGAACATAGTAAATAGTAAGTAATGACTCTGGACTATCAATAACAAAGTAGATTCTAATAGTCTGGAGAGTTGGCAGCTGCTGAGCTATTGTACCGCTTAAGGCTTATTAAAAATGTAAAGGCGGTGCATATTTTTTATCCAGGAACGCAATAATCAAAGGAGGTTTAGAAACCCCAGAGTGGGCTCCATCCTCAAGAATGTAAATGTGGTCATCTGCATAAGCCAACATGTCTTCCTTTTCCCTTAAGACTACAAAACCTAAGCATAAATTTAAAACATGTCTTGACTATTACCTTATATAGTGGTAGGAATGAGAATGGCTCCCATAGGGACAAATATTTATTGCACTTTTCCTGGTTGGTGGATTTGTTTAGGAAGGATTAGGAGGTATGGCCTTATTGGAAGAAGTGTGTCACTGGGGGTGAGCTTTTAGGTTTCAAAAAACCAAGCCAGATCCAGACTGTATTTCTTTCTGCTCTGATAGCTGATCAGGGTCTAAACTATCAGCTACCACTCCAGCTCCATGCTTTCCCTTATAAGTTCCCTTAGTTATGGTATATCTTCACAATAGTAGAACAATAAGACAGTTTGCAACTGCTTTCTTCACAAAACTCTGAGGTGGGCCTAGGATTCTTGGCCATTTTAAGCTAAAAGAGAGCAAGAGACAGACCAAATGACTAATCAAATGACTCTCACCAAAACAAGTAGATAAAAAACACTTTAATTTTTTATGTTTCATTTGTACTGGAAGCTAGGTGCCCAGAAAGTATACACATCTCCAACCCCACAGGCCCAGGGAGACACAGCGCTATCTTCTTTGATGAATATGAGTCAAAAGAAGAATTCAGAGATATGAGAAAATTGTTCCTGGGTTTTAAACCAGTAAGCTCATTGCTTAGCTTTAGGAGCTATTTCCATTCATCTCAAAAGTGTAAGAAACAAAAAGATTATATGATTTCTAAAGAAAATATCTTTAGACAAAATGGAGAGTAAATCACACCTTTGGTTAACCATGTAATTTTTAAAATTTTATTTGTACTTATTTTTGAAGGTGTCACTGGATAATTTAACCTCACTGTGCCTAAAGTTCCTCAAAATAAATTTGGTATGAAAATAGCAAAATATATGCACGCTACATACCTTTTGGGTATCAATAGACCTTCTATGGAACAAGGATACCTTTGTTCTAGGACAGGAGCATCTTTTATAGGGGAAGCCATGTGGTCTTGGAAGAAATTAGCTCTTTAAGGGGTCATGAGGCAGGCCCTGAATTAGGATGTGCATAGGTACAACAACATCTTGTCCTACTTGGGTGTTTGGTTGGGATATGCTCAGAAGCAGAATATCCAGTGTTGTTATGTCCCCAGATAAAAGAAAGAACTTGAAAATGGAAAGTGTGGCTTTCTCTGTTGTGTAAGTGTATCTCTGATTTGCTGCTTTGGAAATTTAGACTGAAGACTTGTGGACCACTAATGCAAAGAAATGTGTTCACTTTCTCTCCGAACTTCCTTCTCTTAAAACCTATAATCAGAGGTTAGACCCCAGAAAACCAAATAACCCTATCCAAAAATGGGGTACAGAGCTAAATGAAGACTTTTCACCTAAAGAAATTCGGATGGCTGAGAAACACCTTAAAAAAATGTTCAACATCATTAGTCGTTAGAGAAATGCAAATCAAAACAACCCTGAGATTTCACCTCACACTAGTCAGAATGGCTAAGATTAAAAACTCAGAAGACATCAGGTGTTGGCGAGGATGTGGAGAAAGAGGAACACTCCTCCACTGCTGGTGGGAATGCAAGCTGGTACAACCACTCTGGAAATCAGTCTGGCATTTCCTCAGAAAACTGAACATGATACTTCCGGAGGACCCAGCCATACCACTCCTGGGAATATACCCAGAAGATTCCCCAGCATACAATAAGGATACATGCTCCACTATGTTCATAGCAGCCTTATATATAATAGCCAGAAGCTGAAAAGAACCCAGATGTTCCTCAACGGAGGAATGGATACAAAAAATGTGGTATATATATACACAATGGAGTACTATTCAGCCATTAGAAACAATGAATTCATGAAATTCTTAGAGAAATGGATGGAGCTGGAGAACATCATACTAAGTGAGGTAACCTAGTCTCAAAAGAATACCCATGGTATGCAGTCACTGATAAGTGAATATTAGCCTAGAATCTTGAAACACCAAAGAGACAATTCACATACCAAATGATGTCTGACAAGAAGAAAGGAGTGGACCCTGGTGCTGGAAAGGCTCAATGCATCAGTGTAGGGGAATACAAGAACAGGGAAGAGGGAAGGGGTGGAAGAGGGAGCAGGGGGAGGGAAAAGGGCATGTGGGATCTTTGGGGGGGTGGGGAACCAGAAAAAGGGAAATGAATTGTAAATATAGAATATATCCAATAAAAAATACCCCAAACAAAACAAAACAAAACAAAACAAACAAAACAAAACCCTATAATCCACCCATCTGCTCAGCTATCAGCCACTTCCTCTACTGCATAACTATTGGAGAGCTGGATTCTAATCTAGTAGTCTGGCCAGAGAGAGCCAGTGTGCATGTCTTTCTAGCTATTAGCCACCCGCCCCCCACATGGCTGGTACAGGGCTGACCAGCTTCAGCTCCTGGTAGGAATCCCAAACCCAGTTTACCTGTCCTCTAGATAGCCTGTCCCGTACTAAAGGGCTGGGACTGTATAGTACCTTGTGTCCTGGACTGGAGAAAAGGAACCCCGTGTGGTCTACAACTCACCCAACTTATAGTTGTATCCTGTGCCCTGCCCCCACAGAGCACCACCCACACCCACTGTGATCCTATGCCCTGCTACCCAAGTACAACCTATAGAATCTAGTGGGCCCTCCATAGACTTCTGAACATGGCCAACAGAACCATACTTCTATACTGTGGAAAGTTTTTTTTCTTGTCCATGCTCAAAGTTACACCTGCCCTAGCTGAGCTGAGACAACACCTGGCACCCCTTTCATATATCAACACCATAGAGTCCCTCGACTGAAAACTGATATTGTTCAGCTGCCTCACAATCTGACACGTGGAGGTAACAACAATCATGTCTCTAGATACCCACTCTACAATGGTGAGAACAGATATCTACTCCAAGAAACATCACCCATGACCTAAATCCAGATATTCATGTCCCATGCAAAAGTATAAACTTGAGTAACTGAGACATGTCACCTCTAGGAATCAGTGACAAGCTATGACACCAGCATTTGGTCATCTGTTATTATAGGTATTGCCATACTTGAAAACATCTAGAAATTGACCCCCTTGGGCTCTACAATTTTTCTTTGAAATCAGTTCCTATGTTTAACATGAAAGGAGAGGGGAAAGAACTGAAACAAAGTCTGAGATACCAGCACGCTGAGGTCACCGCTCACTGTCAGCTCCTGTCTCATTACCCACAGGCTCTGTAATTACAATCATAATGGTTTTTAGATCACCAATGTCAGAGAACCAGGGAGAGGGCTGACCTTGGGGATGGAGATGTGCAAAAGGAGCCCTTTTCCCTTGGTGAGGGGGAATTTCTGACAGCAGTGTGAGCTGCTGTGAACATGGGGGCTAAGGAATGATAAACGGGGTCTGGCTTTGATGTGAGAACAGCCTCCCCAGTCCTGCACAGACCGAGCAGGTGAGTACTGTCTTATAGTTGTGGACTGAGGCTGCCCTTTGACTTTGGAAGGAGAGCAGTGAGGCAGGGAGGCTTTAGGTAGGATAAAGGAGGATCCCAGTCATCTGTCACTGTGCAAAAGGAAGGAGGCAGGACCAGCGAGAAACAGTCTATCACTTTCCACTTTTCACTGTCATCCAGACCTGGTTTAGGGAGTGTTTGCAGAAGTTTGTTGTGGGCCGGGTGTTGGTGGCACACGCCTTTAATCCCAGCACTTGGGAGGCAGAGGCAGGCGGATTTCTGAGTTCGAGGCCAGTCTGGTCTCCAGAGTGAGTTCCAGGACAGCCAGGGCTACACAGAGAAACCCTGTCTCGAAAAAACAAAACAAAACAAAACAAAACAAAAATGAAGAAGTTTGTTGTGCACTGTACCAGAGCTGCTCCTCATGTGGGCTAGGCAGGGACCGGACACAGCGACCTGGTAGCTTCTTTTCAGTCTTACACATCTTACCCTCATCAGAATCAGAGATTTGATCTGAGCTGTGTATTGCATTTCTTATGTTCTCTAGTCTTCTGTAGATAGGCCTCTCTTGCTTTCTGACTCTGACTGCACTTTTTCTCAGAACTTTCCAAACTACAATATAGTATGTGATTGTACAGTATTGGGGAATGTACATGAGGACAGGTAAAAAGAGAGAAAATGATTTTTTTAATAAAGCGTATTCAGTTTCCGGTACTATATACCTCACAATATGCTTGCTTGGGACAAAGCACCATCCCTAGCTTATAGATGAGAACACTGGACATGAGAAAAACAAATAACATAATTGGCATGATATATGCAGAAGCTGAAGGAGCTGGGTTTGTAGTGGCTGACTGTTAAGAACACTGGTGTGCATACAGAAATTTATGCATGTATGTATGGTATGTATGTATGTTTGTATGTATGTATGTATATGCATGTGTATGTGCTTGTGTTTGTGTGATGGGGTGTGAGAGAGAGCATGTTGGTATGTGCAGGTATAGGTGTGTATATGTATGTAAACCACAGGTCAATTCCAGGTGTCTGAAGCTCATAGTTCTCCAGGCTGGCTGGCTAGTGACTTACAGAGATCTTCCTCCTGTCTCTGCATACCCAGTGCAGGAATTTAAAGCATAATTCTATACCTCACTGAGACTCTGCAAATAAAAGCAGTTTTTCTGAGGCATGCTCACTATCCAGGGAGGAGGAAAGCAGAAACACAGACAACACAGCCCAGAGTTCAGGGAAAGCCCAGAGATAGAACCTGAGCTGATATGTGAAAGATGGGCAGCAGGTAGCCATGACTCATAGTCATCTGGCAAAGATTGACCAGGGTATGTGTGCATAGTCCTGTGGCAAGAGAAGCTCCAATGTTACATTTGAGGCAGGGGTTGGGGTGAAGTAATTCAGAAATAACTTTGATAAGAGAAGGATGGTAATTCTGAAGGACAAAGTCAGTTAGAGCTGACAAGTTTTGTTAGATGTGGAGGGAATGGAATAGTTTTCTACTTCAAAGGGATTACATATTCTGTGTTAAGGGGGAGTTTACATGCATGTGTGTGCATTTAATCTGGCACACATGTATGTATAAGCAGAGGAGAGGCAGCATTGCTATCTGTTTCAGTTGTTCTCAGCTGTAAATATTCAGTCAGGGTCTTTCTCTGAACATGATGCTCATTGAATCTCTTAGGCTAGGAAGCCAGTGGATTCCCAGGACCCACTTCTCTCCACACTAAATCCCTTACCATCCTCACTGGGGTTACAACCTTGCAGTTCTTTGACCAGCATTTATTTGGGTACTGGGCATCAGAAATTATTTCTTCATGCTTGTACAGCAAACCTTTTATATGCTGCACCATATCCTGAGCTCCTAAAGGGATATCTTGACTTATATATAATATATAAGAATAAACATTAAAGAGGATATAATTTATATGGTTTTTACACATTAATGTGGAATATTAGGGAGAACTTATTTATAAGTTGGTGCATTTCTGACTGAGGAATCATTACATTCAACAAACCTTAAAACATATAACCAGCTACATGCATATTTGGTTAAAATCTATCAGACCAGTGCATGAGCTAGGAAATGTTTCCATGGTGTATTGTTTAGAGCAGAATTCTCAGTAGAAATAGACAGGCAGAACTGGTAGGTAGGAGGAAAAGCAAATCACGTTCAATAAGATTTGACACATGGAGAAAATTGGGAACACTACACAAATTTTATTAGACTTATACCTACCTTGATGTGAGAGGACTAGGGTTTTCCCCCATAATTCCTAAAAGATAGTAGCTTCTGTGCAAATTATAGAAAAAGGATATGGGAAGTAAAGAGTATCATATAATATTCCTGGAGAAATGAATCCATTTGGCCAAGAACCATTTTCTGGAGAAGCTGAAAGCTTTTTAATAGTTCAACATCATTTAGTGATAGTAGCATAGGTGGAAAAGAGGATCAGAATGAAATATAAACATAGTCCAGTAGCCTGGAGTCATACTTGGTGACAAGAGGAAAGAGGAAGGAGCCCACCAGGTTCATACTCAGGACTGTGTTGATATGAAAGTTGACAAAATGATGTCATGCATTTAGATTTTGTCTGGGAAGATCACAGTCCTATGGATGTGAGGGATGAACAATCGTGAAAGGCGGGAAACTGTTAGGTTTATACCTGATTACATTATTTCCACATAATGAAAAAAAATACACAGCAAAACCAAGCAAACAACATCAAAAGCCAAGTATCTGGTCAGGAATCATTAAGGAAAGACCATATGTGTTTACATGCTTGAGACCATTTTTTCCATATGAATAAATAGAGAAAATCTCACATATGTTTCTCAAATGACTTTTTTCTAGTGCCATGCATGAAGTCAAAAGATGAACTGGAACACCATTATCCAGACCATAGTCTTCCTTTCTCTTACTGGACCTGGCATTGTGGGAAATATCCTAATATTAGTGAGACTTGTGTACACTTCTGCCTTCCAGAGTAAGAGAAAGCCTGTCAACCTTATTCTCATCCACTTGGCATTTTCTAATATGATCACCATTTGTAGCATAGGGGTCAGAGACATAGCCACAGTGTTCTATTTCAGAAACATCCTTGGAGATATCGGCTGTAAAGCTGTGGTTTATCTGGCAAGGATGGCACGGGGCCTCTCCATCTGCACCACCTGTCTCCTCAGCGTGGTCCAGGCTGTCACCATCAGTTCCAGGACAACCATTTGGGAAAAGCTCAAACCACAGACATCATGGCAAGTTCTTACCTATGTGATCCTCTTTTGGATCCTTAATATTCTCACAAGTTCCAACTTGTTGTACTATATAACTGCTGGCAATGGCATGAACAGATCTGGAGTTATAGGGTACATTGGGCATTGCTATATGCTGCCATCCAGGCACATAGTTAAGTGGCTTTTCCTCTTACTCATGGCTGTTCGTGATCTCATCTTCCAGAGTCTCATGGGCTGGAGCAGTGGATACATTTCTTTTCACCTGTATAAACATCACAAGCGTGTCCTCTACCTTCATAACTGCAGTTTTGTAAATAGTTTCAGTCCAGAGATCAGAGCTGCACAGAGTGTTGTCATTCTCATGAGCTGTTTCCTTTTCTTTTATTGGGCAGACTTCATTTTCTCGTTTTATACAGGGTCAATGGTGATTCATGATTCCATTATACTAAATATTAAAACATGCCTAGTACTTGGTTATGCTGTTCTAAGTCCCTTTGTCCTGATGAACAGAGATGTCCCTGTTGCTAAATCCTAGAGTTTTCACTGAGAAATGCTAGCACTCCATTCCTCCATGAGCTCAAGATACACACTATCATTTATTTTCCTTAATATTTTGGTGACCTGTGTGGAGGACATATAGCTTTGCTATTATCAGCTATCCTGGATGTCAATTTATAGCCCAGGTCTTGGGCTGGTAGTTGACTTGCCTGGGCATTGCCAGCATTTTACACCTTTCCACACTTTGCCCTGCTATTCTAAAATATCCAAGAATTAAATCAATTAAGCATTACAATAATTTACATTAATAAATGACAATAGTACAAAGTCACCTATAGCCACAGTGTTTTATTTCAGAAACATCCTCGGAAATATCGGCTGTAAAGCTGTGGTTTATCTGGCAAGGATGGCACGGGGCCTTTCCATCTGCACCACCTGTCTCCTCAGCCTGGTCCTCAGCTAGTTCAGGGTTTCTAGGAAGGTGGAAAGTGGATTCTTACCAACTTTCCATTCCACTATATTTATCATGTGGCTTGTGGCTTCTCATTAGCACTGGGAATAATGCTTCAGGCAATACTTCTGAATAATAATAATGATTCTGTCAGGAATCAGTATTTATTTCCCCTCAAAGCTAGGGAAGGAGAACAAGATAGGGTAGGCAGAGGTGAGGACATCACCTTTTTATGGGGTGGATCTGCACAGCCGAGTGGAGATGACAATGAGATAAGTGATGTCATCACAACTCTACTTGGTCTCCAATTGATTGATGTTGCCAGATTCCATAACTGCTAGGAAACTTGTGACAATAATGTGGACAATTCTAACCATGTCAGATCTTAAAAAATCACCATGAGAATCTCTGAAAAATAAGCTTTCTCAAATGATGCCATCACAGGCCTGGACAGCTGTCAGGAGCTGACATAGGGCAAGCTAATAAGCTAAGAAGCAGCCAGTGATCTTCCTGAGATGGTCTGCCTTGGATTAAAAAAAATCCATGAGAGCTTTTCTCTGGTAGACAAGGCCCAGGAGAAATTCATTTAGGATAGATTCCTGCTGTTACTATGCTTTCCCTGGTATCATTAAATATATTTAACAATCAATAGGTATTAGCCCATCCTTTTGAGAGGATCTCTGCAGAACTCCAAAGATATACATTCTTATAATGATGCTATATAAACAGATGACTTATCAATTCTTTTTTTTAATATTTTATTTTCTATATTCTATGTTTACATTCCAAAGGCTTTCCCCTTTCCCAGTTCCCACCCACCATAGTTCCCATAGTTCCTCTCCCCCCCCAACTGTTCCCCAATCATTCTCCCTCCCCCCTCGGTTTCTTTACTAAACTGGGTGCAATCTTTACAGGCCCAGGGTCCTCTCCTTTCTTCTTCTTGGGAATCATTTGACTTGCTATTTGTGTCTTGAGTATTTAGGGCTTCTGGGCTCATTAATATCCACTTATCAGTGATTGCATTTCATGTGCATTCTTTTGTGATTGGGTTAATTCACTCAGGATGATATTTTCCAGGTCTAACCATTTGCCTACAAATTTCATGAATTTATTATTTTTAATTGCTGAGTAGTATTCCATTGTATAAATATACCACATTTTCTGTATCCATTCCTCCTTTGAGGGATATTTGGGCTCCTTCCAATTTCTGCCTATTATAAACAAGGCTGCTATAAACATAGTGGAGCATGTGTCTTTATTGCATGCAGGGGAATCCTCTGGGTATATGCCCAGGAGTGGTATGGCAGGGTCCTCTGGAAGTGACATGCCCAATTTTCTGAGGAACCGCCAAACTGATTTCCAGAGCGGTTTTACCATTTTGCAATCCCACCAACAGTGGAGGAGTGTTCCTCTTTCTCCACATCCTCGCCAGCACTTGTTGTCTCTTGAGTTTTTAATCTTAGCCATTCTGACTGGTGTGAGGTGGAATCTCAGGGTTGTTTTGATTTGCATTTCCCTGATGACTAATGATGTTGAACATCTTTTAAGGTGTTTCTCGGCCATCCGAATTTCTTCTGGTGAAAATTCTTTGTTTAGCTCTGTGCCCCATTTTTTGATAGGGTTATTTGTTTCTTTGGGGTCTAACTTCTTGAGTTCTTTGTATATATTGGATATTAGCCCTCTGTCAGATGTGGAGTTGGTGAAGATCTTTTCCCACTTTGTTGGTTGCCGTTTTGTCCTTCTGACAGTGTCCTTTGCTTTGCAGAAACTTTGTAATTTTATGAGGTCCCATATGTCGATTCTTGATCTTAGAGCATAAGCTATTGGTGTTCTGTTCAGGAACTTTTCCCCTGTGCCCAAGTCCTCCAGGGTCTTCCCAAGTTTCTTTTCTAATAGTTTCAGTGTGTCTGGTTTTATGTGGAGGTCCTTGATCCACTTGGAGTTGATCTTAGTGCAAAGAGATAAGAGTGGGTCAATTCGCATTCTTCTGCATGTTGACCTCCAGTTGAACCAGCACCATTTGTTGAAAAGGCTATCTTTATTCCACCGGATGGTTGTGGCTCCTTTATCAAAGATCAAGTGACCATAAGTCTGTGGGTTAATTTCTGGGTCTTCAATCCTGTTCCATTGATCTGCTTGCCTGTTGCTATACCAATACCATGCAGTTTTAAACACAATTGCTCTGTAGTACTGCTTGAGGTCAGGGATATTGATTCCCCCAGAAGTCCTTTTATTGTTGAGAATAGTTTTAGCTATCCTGGGTTTTTTGTTGCTCCAGATGAATTTGAGAATTGCTCTTTCTAGATCTATGAAGAATTGAGTTGGGATTTTGATGGGGATCACATTGAATCTGTATATTGCTTTTGGCAAGATGGCCATTTTTACTATATTGATCCTGCCAATCCAGGAGCAAGAAATATTTTTCCATCTTCTGAGGTCTTCTTCGATTTCTTTCTTCAAGGACTTGAAGTTCCTGTTGTACAGATCTTTCGCTTGTTTGGTTAGAGTTACGCCAAGATACTTTATGTTGTTTGTGGCTATTGTGAAGGGTGTTATTTCCCTAATTTCTTTCTCTGCCTGCTTGTCCTTTGAGTACAAGAAGGCCACTGACTTGCTTGAGTTAATTTTATAACCTGCCACTTTGCTGAAGTTGTTTATCAGCTGTAGAAGTTCTCTGGTGGAGTTTTTTGGGTCGCTTAGGTAAACTATCATATCGTCTGCAAATAGTGATAGTTTCACTTCTTCCTTTCCAATTCGTATCCCTTTGACTTCCTTATGTTGTCTAATTGCTCTTGCTAGAACTTCAAGTACTATATTGAAAAGATATGGAGAGAGAGGGCAGCCTTGTCTAGTCCCTGATTTTAGTGGGAATGCTTCAAGTTTCTCTCCATTTATTTTGATGTTGGCTACTGGTTTGCTGTAGATTGCTTTTACTATGTTTAGGTATGGGCCTTGAATTCCTGCTCTTTCCAAGACTTTTAGCATGAAAGGATGCTGAATTTTGTCGAATGCTTTTTCAGCATCTAATGAGATGACCATGTGGTTTTTTTCTTTCAGTTTGTTTATGTAGTGGATTACATTGATGGATTTCCGTATATTGAACCATCCCTGCATCCCTGGGATGAAGCCTACTTGATCATGGTGGATGATCGTTTTGATGTGCTCTTGGATTCGGTTAGCAAGAATTTTATTTAGTATTTTTGCATCTATATTCATAAGAGAAATTGCCCTGTAGTTCTCTTTCTTTGTTGGATTTTTTGTGGTTTAGGTATTAGCGTAATTGTGGCTTCGAAGAATGAGTTGGGCAGTGTCCCTTCTGTCTCTATTTTGTGGAATAGTTTGAAAAGTATTGGTGTTAAGTCTTCTTTGAAGGTCTGATAGAATTCTTCACTAAAACCATCTGGTCCCGTACTTTTTTTGGTTGGGAGGTTTTCTATAACCCCTTCTATTTCTTTAGGGGTTATGGGACTATTTAGCTGATCGACTTGATGCTGATTTAATTTTGGTATTTGATATATGTCTAGGAAATTGTCCATTTTCTCCAGATTCTCCAGTTGTTTTGAGTATAGACCTTTGTAGTAGGATCTGATGATCTTTTGAATTTCCTCAGTTTCTGTTGTTATGTCTCCCTTTTCATTTCTAATTTTGTTAATTTGTATACTGTCTCTGTGTCCTTTGGTTAGTCTGGCTAAGGGTTTATCTATCTTGTTGATTTTCTCAAAGAACCAGCTCCTGGTCTTGTTAATTCTTTGTATGGTTCTCTTTGTTTCTATTTGATTGATTTCAGCCCTGAGTTTGATGATTTTTTGTCTTCTACTCCTCCTGGGTGAATTAACTTGTTTTTCTTCCAGGGCTTTAAGGTGTGCCATTAAGCTGCTAGTGTATGCTCTCTCCAGTTTCTTTTTGGATGCACTTAGAGCTATGAGTTTTCCTCTTAGCACTGCTTTCATTGTGTCCCATAGATTTGGGTAGGTTGTACCTTCATTTTCATTGAATTCTAAAAAGTCTTTGATTTCTTTTTTTATTTCTTCCTTGACCAAGGTGTCATTGAGTAGAGTATTGTTCAGTTTCCATGTGTATGTGGGCTTTCTGTTGTTTTTGTTGTTATTGAACACCACTCTTACTCCATGGTGATCTGATAGAAGGCATGGGATTAGCTCGATATTCTTGTATTTGTTGACATCTGTCTTGTGACCAATTATATGGTCTATTTTGGAGAAGGTACCATGCGGAGCTGAGAAAAAGGTATATTCTTTAGCTTTAGGATGAAATGTTCTATATATATCTGTTAAATACAATTGGTCCAGAGTTTCAATTAGTTTCACTGTGTCCCTGTTTAGTTTCTGCTTTCCTGATCTGTCCATTGAGGAGAGTGGAGTGTTGAAGTCACCCACAATTATTGTGTTAGGTGTAATGTGTGCTTTAAGCTTTAGTAAGGTTTCTTTTACGAATGAGGGTGCCCTTGCATTTGGAGCATAGATGTTCAATATTGAGAGCTCTTCTTGGTGGATTTTCCCTTTGGCCAGCAAGAAGTGACCTTCTGAGTCTCTTTTGATGATTTTAGGTTGGAAGTCAATTTTATCTGATATTAGAATGGCTACTCCAGCTTGTTTCCTGAGCCCATTTGCTTGTAAAATTGTCTTCCAGCCTTTTACTCTAAGGCAGTGTTTGTCTTTGACACTGAGATGTGTTTCCTGTATGCAGCAAAATGTAGGGTCCTGTTTCCCTATCCAGTCTGTTAATCTATGTCTTTTTATTGGGGAATTGAGTCCATTGATGTTAAGAGATATTAAGGAATAGTAATTATTTCCTCCAGACATTTTTGAAATTATATTTATTTATTTTTTTATATACGAGAGGTTACCTTCTTTTGGGTTTGATGACAGGAGGTTTCTATCTTGCTTCTTCCCGGGTGTAGTTTCCGTCCTTGTCTTGGTGTTTTCTCCCTATTATCCTTTGTAGGGCTGGGTTTGTGGAAAGATATCTTGCAAATTTGGTTTTGTCATGGAATACCTTGATGTCTCCATCTATGGCGATTGAGAGCTTTGCTGGGTAAAGCAGTTTTGGCTGAAGTTTGTGTTCTCTTAGAGTTTGCATTATATCTGCCCAGGATCTTCTAGCTTTCATGGTCTCAGGTGAGAAGTCTGGTGTTATTCTGATAGGTCTTCCTTTATAAGTTACTTGGCCTTTTTCTCTTGCTGCCTTTAATATTCTTTCTTTGTTTAGTACATTTGGAGTTTTGATTATTATGTGACGGGATGTATTTCTGTTCTGATCCAGTCTGTTTGGGGTTCTGTATGCTTCTTGCATATTCATGGGCATCTCTCTCCTTAGGTTGGGGAAGTTTTCTTCCATAATTTTGTAGAAGATATTTGCTGGCCCTTTAACTTGTACATCTTCATTCTCGTCTATACCTATAATCCTTAAGTTTGGTCTTCTCATTGTGTCCTGGATTTCCTGGATGTTTTGGGTTACAGCCTTTTTGCATTTAGTATTTTCTTTGACTGTTGAATCAATGGTTCCTATGGTATCTTCGGCTTCTGATATTCTGTCTTCTATCTCTTGTATTCTATTGTTGATATTTGCATCTATGGCTCCTGATTTCTTCCCAAGGTTTTCTATCTCCAATGTTGTCTCCCTCTGCGATTTCTTAGTTGTTTCTACTTCTGTTTTTAGTACCTGGATGGATGTGCTCAGATCTTTCGCTTGCTTGATTGTGTTTTCATGTATTTCTTTAATAGATTTTTGTGTTTCCTCTTTCATAGCTTCTACTTGTTGGCCCACATTCTTCTGTATTTCTTTAAGTGATTTTTGTCTTTCCTCTTTATTGTCTTCTTCTTTTTGATCCATCTTCTCCTGCATTTCTTGAAGTGATTTTTGTATTTGCCTTGTAAAGGCTTCTAACTTTTGATCCATTTTCTCTTCTATTTCTTTACGAGATTTTTCTATGTGTTCAGCTACCAGCATCCTGACCAGTGATTTTATATCCAAGTCTTGTTTTTCTGGTGTTTTGGGGTATCCAGGGCTTCCTGTTGTTGGCGAACTGGGTTCAGATGCTGTCATGTTGCCTTGATTTCTGTTAGTGACATTCCTTCATTTACCTTTTGCCATCTGGTTATTTCTGGTGTTAGTTGACCTTGTTGTCACTGGCTGGTGTTTGAATCTCCTGTGAGGCTGGGCTTACCTGTTGTTTCTCTACTGGTTGTTATGCGTGATTGCTGCTCAAAGGGATCACGAGCTGGCTGCCACCCGCTGACTTTGTGCATGGCCTGAGGTCTCCGGGAAGTGTGGGGGAGTGCAGCAGAGCCTTGGCAGGCACTGCTGGGCCTGCCTAATAGCGAGAGCCTAGCAGATCCCCCCACGTGGTAGCCCCTGATGGAATCTGTCTACCTGTGCCTTTCCAGCTGTGTTCTGGTTGCAATATGGAGGCCTGCCGCTATATGCTGGTCCGGGGTTCTGGGGAGCTGGGTGGTTCCGGCTGCCTCGATGCATGGCCTAAGCTCGCAGGGACGTGATGCAGAGCCTAGGCGCCTGGGCCCGCCTGTGGGCGAGAGCTTAGCAGCTCTCCCTGCTCTAGCCCCAGACAGAGTCTCTACCTGCACCTTTCCAGCTGTGTCCTGGTTGCAATATGGAGGCCTGCCGCTATCGCTGGTCCTCACTCTTCTTAATAAACAAGAATTGTTGCTTATCCTGGTTCTGCCGGCAGGGTCTGAGCACCTGGCAAGCTGGCTAGGTCTGGCTTCCCTGCTACCAGCTGGATGGGAAGCTGCAGGCAAGATGGCGCTGCCTGCAGGGGGTTCGGGGTCTGGCCTGCGAGCGCAGAGCGCAGGCACGGCCGCTGTACTCCAAACCTCTATTCTGTGCGCAGCTCCTGCTCCAGACCTGAGTCCCCGGAGGTCTTAAACTCGGGCTGTCTCGGGTACCTGGTTCCGCCGGCAGGGTCTGAGCACCTGGCAAGCTGGCTAGGTCTGGCTTCCCTGCTACCGGCTGGATGGGAAGCTGCAGGCAAGATGGCCGACTTATCAATTCTTAATGATGATCCTATGGGAAGTTCTAAAATTATGTCAGTATTTATTTATTAAGGTCTTTTTTTTTTTTTTTTTTTTTTTTTTTTTTTTGGTTTTTTGAGACAGGGTTTCTCTGTAGCCCTGGCTGTCCTGGAACTCACTCTGTAGACCAGGCTGGCCTCGAACTCAGAAATCCACCTGCCTCTGCCTCCCAAGTGCTGGGATTAAAGGTGTGCGCCACCACCACCCGGCTTTTATTAAGGTCTTTTAAGGAGGGACTGCTATTAGGTCCTTTCTGATAGCCAAAAGTTTGATGAGAATTCGGCCAGTTCCCAAGTTCACCAGTAATTGCTTCTGAGATAGTAAGCAGTCATTCTATTACTCAGAGCACATTCCAAAAGATTGTAAAACTATTAACCAAAGGTCTTAAAAGAAGAGCTAATGATTTGTTATAGGTGATAGAACAGAAGATAATTTTTTTACTGGGTTTATCTACAAGAAACTTCACTCATAACTTAGTTATGTTTTTTAACTGTTTATTAACCTGTATAGCTGTGACAGGTGATGAATGTTTAGCCAGATAATTGCTCCTAATGGATATGCATGTACATATTCTCTGTTGTAAGGTTGTTGCTCAATTTATGTGTAAACTTGTGAAGGACTTTTTACCATGTGATCATGTATTATGAAAGATGTATCTAAGTGCTGAAGACAAAAGAAGAGGGGCACCACTCCTTTTCCTCCTTTCTTAGCAATTCTCCTTATTCCAGCTTTTCTTGGCATTGTTCTCCTTATCTCCCTCCTATAAGCACCCCTTATTCTGATTTTCTTAGATTCCACTTATGCCCTTTTTCCTAGATCCATTATCCCCCTTTCTTAAAAACTTGTTTCCCCTTTTTCTTAGAGAGCTTTTTTTTTTAATTCGATACATTCTTTATTTACATTTCAAGTGATTTTCCCTTTCCTGGATCCCCGTCCCCCAAAGTCCCATAAATCCTCTTCCCTCCTCCCCCTGTTCCCCAATCCACCCCTTCCCACTTCCCTGTTCTGGTATTCCCCTACACTGCTGCACTGAGCCTTTATAGGAAACTTTTTACAACATAGAAATAAACACTAAAGTCACATTTCAAACTGTTCTTTTTTTCTTCCTGTGACTTTAACTAGCAGGCTGAAAATTAGAGCCACATAATTCCATGGAGATAGAACAAAAGCTACCTTACTTTATTTCCTGCTGTTTTAGGATGAGGTGCTAAAGAGTTTCTCTCCTTACAAGAACTCTGAAGACAGGTCAGCTCCTAAAGTATAGTGACTTAGAATTGAGGTAGGAAAATGTTTTGTTTTTTCTACAGCAACCCTAAATTTCTCATAAGACTAAGTTACCTCTGCCAATGATCATACTCCTCCACTGCCCCAAGAAGAACTAAACAAAAATGAAGACCCACAAGGCCTGGGCTCTGGAAGAGAGCATGCTCCAAAACAGGGTCTCCCTGGCACACCAGTATGTAAGTACCTGACTAACAGATTAATACTAGAACGTCTACCTCTCAGGATTTGTCATTCACAATAGCTGACACTGAACATCTGGTGTATACTAAGTCACTTGACTTCCCTCCTGAGCTGTAGATTAGTACTGAGGTTGCACAGGAGATCATCTTGGTTAAGGCCAAGTAGTGAGGCCTTGCCACTTGGAGGAATATTGGTGTTGTTGAGAACTCACAGCCTTGGGTCCAGGATGACAAGAAGAGTCCAGAAAGAGCTATGACCTGGTGTTTTTCAGGATCCCTGTGCTCCAGCCTTCCCTTGGAACCTTCTGTCAATATAACGTATGCATTGCATTCAACAAAACTGTCCATCAACTCACCATATCTCCTACTAGAACATAAATGGGAACACCTGGATAGTTCCTGAGGTAACTCTCTGCATCTGAGTAACAAAGAACCTGGGAGGAAGGAAGCATAGTTCTTCCCAGGTCTCTCCCAGGTCTAGGAGTTGATACTCTCCAGAGCAAAGCAAGAGAAATGCCAGTCTCTGAAATACTGCTCCTAACTAAGACAAACTAGGTTTTAAATAAGGTCTAACTAGGTGAAAGAACACCTTCAGAGTATTATCAAGTAGATGCATCGCTTAGAAGGAGAGTTGTTTCTCCAAACAATTTGTATTTATAGAATGTATACATAGTCATTCTTATGACTGAACAGTGTGAATCAGAATAACTAATCTCTTCTTCACCTAGCATTTCTATCCAGATATGTATATTGTTGCACTAGCTGCTTTTGTGTGGTGTGTGTTAACACTAGCAAGGGTCAGCACAAAGAAAGGAACCTCAGTTGAGGAAATGCCTCCATGAGATCCAGCTGTAGTACATTTTCTCATTGGTGATCAATGGGGGAGGGCCGAGCCCATTGTAAGTGGTGCCATCTTGTGGTAGTGGTCCTGGGTTTCATAAGAAGGCAGGCTGAGCAAGCCAGCAGAAACAAGTTAGTAAACAGAACCCCTCCATAGCCCCTGCATCAGCTTCTGTCTCCAGGTTCCTGTCCTATTTGAGTTCCTGTCCTGACTTCCTCCAATGATGGATTATGATCTGTAAGTGGAAGTCAAATAAACCATTTCCTCTTGAACTTATTTTTTTGGTCATGGTGTTTTATTGCAGCAATAGAAACCCTAACTGTCTATATTTTCACATGCATCTTTAAAGTAAAAGTGATACATACCTAGACTTCAATAAATGTACCTTAAACACACTGTGTAACGGTTCTCATAAAAATGAAAAAAATTACCTTATCCACTTATTCCTGAGATATTTTTAAATTGTTATTGTGAGGTTCATTTAAATCCAAAAGAAAACCAACATAATTCTAATACCAGATCAATGCCGATCAATCACTGTTGTAGAACAGACTCAGAGGCTGAACTACAACCCTGAAGAAACACTACACAGCATATTTGAAGGATTAAATCATGAGGCAAGAACGAGCTAGGTGGGCTGTAGCATTGTCCAATCATATTTTGACATAAGGTATTAAACAAGGGAGTTTCCATCAGTTAGGATAGGAGTAGGGTCCTGGGCCTAGTAACATAAACTTAGTTTGACCCTGATGACAACATGAAGAAGTAGTTCTTGAGTTGTCTGACTCATACAACTGTTCCTTATAATAGAAGCTATTCAGCTATTGAGAAGTTCCTAGCTCGCCTAGTGTGTAGGACCTTGAATTTAGTTTCTCCCCATGATTAAATAGAGCCAGAAAAGTGGTAGTATTTAGAATGAGTTTCTTTTCCCAACATGTATAGTAAGAACACTTGAATATTCTCTTATTAAATGTCCAGTGTACACTAAGGTAGAAACAGTTTGCCCTTGCTATGCACTATATCTTTTCAAATAAAAAAGAACAGCTAATGGTTGCCCATATTTCAGTCTCCACAATAGGCATCAATATTTATGATAAGGAAATTACTGGAACACTTCCTACTTGCCATAGGCTCTTCTACAAGCCATGAGAATGAGACCAACTGGGAAAGAGGTGTTGGGAGAGCAAATATTTTACAAAGAATCATTCGCCCCCTCGACTTAACTATCAGAGTACTGACACAATAAATCCAAAGAATTAACATTTGCCCAGTAGTCAGTCTCACACCTTGGGAGGAGAAAGGCTGAAGTCCTGGCACTGTCAGATGAGGAAATTGCCTCCCTACATAGGCATCATGCAGCTATAATGACACACACACTTTTCCTGCATTTTCTTTATTATAGAATTGTGAAATTGCTACACAGAAGAGCTAATTTTTCTCTCCCTGGTTTCACCAAACAATAAATAAAGTTTATTTGCTTTGTCAGTTTGTTTCCTAATTTACTTAACAAAGTAGTAGTCTTCTAAAATTCTTTGTTTCCCTTTTCACGTGTGTTTATGTTTTGAATGTGTATGGGCACATGTGTATGTGAGATGGTGCACATGTTCAATTTTGCTCATCTGTATGCATAGACTGAAATAGATGTCAGATAAAGACCAAACCTAAGAATAATATGGATAGAAGAGGAAGATTCCCAACTCAAATGCCCAGAAAACATCCTCAACAACATCCTAGAAGAAAACTTTCCTAACCTAAAGAAACAGACGCCTATAAATATACAAGAAACTTACAGAACACAAACAGATTGGACCAGAAAAGAAAGCTCCTACACTCACATAATAATCAAAACACTAAATATACAGAACAAAGAAATATTAAAAGCTGCAAAAGGAAAGGCCTAGTAACATGTACAGGCAAACATATCAGAACTACACTTGACTTTTCACCAGAGACTCTAAAAGATAGAAGGGCCTGGGCAGAGGTCTTGCAGACCCTAAGAGCACACAGATATTACTACAGATTACTAAGTATACCCAGCATAACTTTCAATCACAATAGTTGTAGAAACTGAGATATTTCATGACAAAACCAAATTTAAACAATAGCTTTCCATTAACTCCACCCTATAGATGATCCTGGAAGGCAAACTCCAACCCAATGAAGTTAACTACATTCAAGAAAACAAACAAACAAATAAATAAATAATTCTACACCATTGGAAAAAAATAGAAGAGAAACACAAACTACCACCATCAATATTAAAATAACAGGAAGTAGCAGTCATTGGTCATAAATATCTTTCAATATCAATGAGCTCAATTCCCTCAATAAAAAGCCACAGGCTATCAGAATGGAAGCACAAACAAAATCTATCATTCTGTGCATATGAGAAACACACCTCAACAACAAAGATAGACATTACCTCAGAGTAAAGAACTGCAAAATGGATGTGGAGTAAGGGCAACACTCTTACATATCTGGTGGGATTGCAAACTTGTACAACTACTCTGGAAATCAATTTGGGGGTTTTTCAGAAAATTGGGAAGAATTCTACTTAAACACCCAGCTATACCATTCCTGGGCATATACCCAAAAGATGCTCTACCATACTACAAAGACACTTGCTCAACCATGTTCATAGCAGCTTTTTTTGTAATACCACAAACTGGAAATAACCTAGATGTTCCTCAAGTTAAGAATGGATGAAGTAAATGTGGTTCATCCACACATGGGATACTATACAGCTATTAAAAACAAGGACACTATGAATTTTGCAGGCAAATGGATAGAACTAGAAAATATCATCCTGAATAAGATAACCCAGACCCAAAATGATATGCATGGTATGTACTTACTTACAGGTAGGTATTAGCCATAAAGTATACTATTACCATGCTATATGATTAACAGACCCAATGAAGCTAATTAACAAGGAGGACCCAAAGATAGGATAGTTAAATTTTTCTCAGAAGAGGAAATAAAATAGCTATCTGGGGTGGATGGAGGGAGAAACCTGGATTGGAGAAAGTATTGTGAGGAGATTGGGGTGGGGAGGGTAAGATATAGGTATTGCAGGGCAGAAAAAATGGTAATTAATAGTGGGGAGAATAATCTCTAGGATGTGCCAGAGACTTGAGATAGGGGGTGGTTCTAAGGTGTCTAGTCTATGGGTGTGACTCTAACTAAGAATTCTCACAGTGGGGGATATGGCCACTTTCTGTAACCAGGCAAGCCTCTCAGTGGAGGGATAAGGACAGCAGCCCACTCATAATACCTTTGACCCAATATGTCTTCTGCCTACAAGATGGGCAGGGACAAAGAGCAAAATGGAAGGAATAACCAATCAATAACTAGCCCAAACTGAGACCCACCCCATGGGCAAGAACCAATCCCTGAGGCTATTAATGATACTCTGTTATGCTTGCAGATAGGAACCTAGCATAGCTCTTCTCTGCAAGGCTTCACCCAGCAGCAAATGGAAAGAGATGTAGAGGCCCCACACACATCCCAGCCAAACATGATATGGATCTTAGGGAGTATTATGGAAAAGTTGGGGGAAGGATTGAGGGAGCTGAAGTGGACAGGGACTCAATGGGAAGACCAACAAGTCAACTAAACTAAACCTTGGGGACTCTCAGAGACTGAACCACCAACCAAAGAGTGAGCATGGGCTGAACCTAGGCACCCAGCACATATGTAGTAGGTGTGAAACTTGGTCTTCATGTGGCTCTCCCAAGAACTGGATAGGGGGCTGTCCCTGAATGTGTTAGGTTCCCTTTTCCTTACTCAGCTGCCTTGTCTGGCCTAAATGGGAGAGGAAGTACCTTGTCCTTCAGTGACTTGATATAAGGACTGGGGGTATTATGTGTCTGAGATTAATACTCAGAGAGGGACTTCCCTTCTCAAAGGAGAAGGGAAAGGATGTATACGGGACAATCTGTATGAGGGGGTACTTGGAAGAGAGAGGGGGGAGCTGATATTGAGATGTAAATGAATAAATAAATTAATTAAAATAAAAGGCAATCATGTGACTTCAATCATACAGATATTTGACAAATCACTCTATTCTTTATTCTGTGGCACTTTTGTGGGTTGTTCTGCAGTCTCACACATGATTTAGATTACTACTAAAAATCTATTTTCTTTTCAATTCAAAATGTTCATTAATTTCATGCCACCTAGAAAAATATACTTATTCAAATCCTTCTAAGGGTGAGAGCTATGTCCCTGAACTACAAGCTAAATAATCTTTTTTCTTTATGAAATTAACTCTCCTCAAGTGTTATAACAGAAGCAGACTAATAAACACCAGGATTATAGATTTTTCTAGTACATTCCTTTTCCGTTTTTGATCATTGTCTATGTTTGTTGATAAAGAACTAACAAACACATGGATAACTAAACAGGGAGTTAAAAATAAAAGATAGTTGCTGAGAGTTTTGGTTTAGAAGAAATGGATGCTCCAGCAAGATAGGCACTAAGATGTTAAAAAATACGCCAGTAGTATGAATATCAAAGATTAATAAAAAGTGAAAACATTTGTTATTCCTTTCTGATGGAAGCTGCATGAAGGGCTCTCGTTCTGAAATGTTCTTGTATTTTTGTGAATAAATCAGTAAGAGTACAACAGACTTTAAACTGTTTTATTGGCTTTTATATTTCAAACTTAAACAAGATATTTAGAAAAATTCCAAACAAATAGCAAAGAAAACAGATTAATCATTGTTACACCAGAGATAATTCTTATTTTTCAATTTTTATCTACCCTAACATATGTAAATGTACAACTTATTTTCTTTGTATCTTGATTCCCCATTCAGTAGAGGGTACATAAATCTTGTTTCCTTAGAAGCTGTCCTCTCATATACAGAAGAAGCATTTTTAGCTTTAGTCATGTGTCAGCTATACCTACATGTATGGAGACATCTTCACACAGGGCACAGAGGGAGACAACTCATCTCTCAAGATAACCAATGATGCCTTCTCTTCAAGAACAAAGTGACAATTTTATCGCTTCTAATAGCGGGCCTGCACACTTATTTACATCACTTTGTACGTGGGATAGGAAGGGCTTCCTAGGAACCATAATGAAAATTACCTAGGACCATTTTTGGACACACACATGCTTTAGAAGTGTACTTGTAGTTTTATAATGAGTAAAGATTGCTTTAGAAATAAGGCCAAGGTGGGCAGTGGGGGTGGTGAGGGGACATTGATATTTCAAGTCCAATAAGATACTTAATATACAGGAATAAAATATCAGGTAAAGCAAACACCTTCATTACTGACGGGTACAGGTAGAATAAACTTATCTTGGTCCATGTTTGGGATTTGTGCATGAAGCAGAATACCCAGTGCTCCACATCATTTATTCTACTTCTGTATAACAAGGGATTTAAGAAAGAGAAGGAAGAGACTTGTAAGAAGCTGATCCCCTGCCAGTTCAGAAACTGGCACATTGGGGAGGTGAAAATAAGTCAGGAGATTTGGGAAGCTCACTACACAGAAACTTTACTAGTTATTAATTTTCTTACCTCACATCCATCCTCTCAAAATAATTAAACCTTAATTAAGCTGGAAATAACTTCTGAGCAAAACAGATGTCATAATTGAGGGAGAGAGGGAAGCTGTACTTCAGGGACTGAGGCCCTACAGTGGCCTTCCTTCCCCCTGACACTGTGACAATATGAAACCTGAAGTCTGCAGACCTGATGACAGCCAAAAGTCCCACAGATCCAGAAAGTACAACTATGACCTGGCAAGCATCACCTTCCCAGAGGTGCTCCAAAGCCTGTCTGCACCATAGCGATCCAGACACAGAGTACACACAGCTGTGCCATGGAAACACTCACTAAAACTGAAGTTTCTAAGCCAGGGAGGATGTGAGTGGATCTTTGATACTTGTGTCCTCCACTTTTCTTCTGACTCTGACAAGGCTGGTCCCTGGTTGCAGAAAGATCAAAAGAGGGAAGTTCCTGGAGGTACAGAAATGGGGCAGAAATTTTGAGGCATTGCTATCCATCCTATAACTGAAGTCATGAAAGGTGGGTCTCTGCTTAAGGTTATCATCTTGCCTTTTTATTAAAGCAATCAATAGATAGAAAATATTTAAGAGTCTGTCAAAACTTTGGAGGACAGGAACTCAACAGGGATGGAACCTGATGGCAGGAGCTGGTGCAGAAGGCATGGAGGCTGTGCTTACTGACTTGCTTCCTATGGCTTGCTCAACCTGCCTCACAAGCCTAGTGATGGCTCCACCCACCACGGGCTGTGCATCCCCCATTGATCATTTATTGAGAAAATACCTGACAGTGGTATCTTATGGAAACATTTTCTCAACTGAGCCTCCTTCCTCTCTGATGACTCTAACTTGTGTTAAGTTGACACACAAAACCAGCCAGTACAACTGAACACTTGTAAACTAGATACACAATACATCACTATTTAGCCAAAACCCTTCTTTCTTACTCATCTCTGAGATCTAACATTAAAAACAAAAATAACTTTAAAAGTCGCACAGTCTTTACAAATTCAAACACATTAATATTTTGATTACCTTAATATAGCCAATCTCTCTAAGAATCCTAAATCTCTTTTTAAAGTTCAGTTCTTTTAGGTATGGGCTCCTGTAAAAAACAAAAAGTAAATTACATACCTCCTCCGAGAGGGAAAAATAAGGGCATAGTCACAATCTGAACCAATCAAAACTAAACTCCAGCAGTATAACTAACTTAGTGTTCAATGTTTGTGACCCACACATGATCTCCTGAGATCCTCCAAAGGTCTAGAGTTTCTTCTCCGGCTCTGCCATATGTAGCTCAAACAGCTTTTCTTCTAGGACCCAGCTAGTTCTAATCTCTGTTACTGCTCTTCTTGGTGGTCATCCTCTTGTACTGACATCTCCAACATGCTAGTATCTTCCACTGCAACTAGGCTACACATTCACCAATAGCCCTTTTTAGGAACTCTCCATGATGCCACACCTCAACTTCTTTGCAGTGAGCCCTTTGGTCCTGGGCCTTCAACTCTCACTGAGATTGCACCTTCACCATTGGTCTTTCCTGGCCTCTCAAGGCCAACATTAGCTGCTCTCCTTGATCTCTTCATGTCTTCAAATCCAGCACTACCTGGGTGACTCTAATACATTACCAAGTCCAGCTACCACTATGAGGTATAACCTTGGCTATCTCTGGAACACAGCTTTTTTTGTGCTTTCAGAAAACAGTTCCCAGAAGATTTCACCTCAGTGATGCTGGTCTCTTCTCAATCAACACAAATTTCTTAGCTCCAGCTAACCAGCATCAATTGTCCCAGTAATACAAAGGCTTTACTTTAGTACTTCTGGTATCTTCTTCATCACAGAGGAGTCTTCAACCCTACCTAATAAGAAAAGCAGAATCTTAAATCAAAATAGCAAATGACCTTTATAGTTTTTCATTTTCACTCTGAAAAGTCACAAGCCAGGCATCTTCTACACTGCTCTCAACATTCTTATCTTCCAAGCTCCTACAGAACAAACTACAGAGGTATTAATATTCAATGGCTTTTCTAGTCCAAAGTTCCAAAGTACTTCCAAAATGTTTTCCCAAATACAGCCAGGTCTGTCACAGCAATACCACACTACAGTGGCACCAAATTGTCTTGGTGACGGTGTTTCATTAGAGCAATAAACCTTGACTAAGACATCTAGTTTCAGAGCTTTTTTATTTGAGGCTTTAAAGTATCTAACATAAACAACCAGACCAAACAAGAACTTTATATGTCAACCATTGAGATCTGACTCAAAACAAAGTGATGTAAGAACCTGGGAGGGGGTGAAGAGCAATGTGTTCAGTCTGAACCATGAGAGATGGTTGCTCAGCATTAAGAATAGAAAGATCATACATGACCATTGATAAAATGTGAGACAGGACAGACAGGAATTTTATAGCTTAAATTGGTGATATTCTAGACTTTTCTCAGAAAATTCAGAATTGAGTCCAACTTAAAATGGATTTAAAGTTATATTCAGAAAATAAATAAAACTAAGGAAATGTTGTATTAAAGCTGTTGCAAATCTAAATGAGTATAAGTAACAGAATTTTAAAACATGGAATTCATAGCAGTTTTATGAACTGACTTTCATTCTCTTCTCTTCATGTATTCTGTTGGAAGAAGAATAAAAATATAAACACAACTCCTACAGTGATTTTTGCCTGCAAAACCTTTCATAATATTTGACCATATGATGATTGAAAAATGTTTGAAATTTGGGACATTAACTTAGAGATCCAGGCATTCTGCCACATGTGGATATGCATTCCTATAATCCCAGTATTGAGGGGGTGACAAAAGAGAGGGGTCGGAGGGTGTAGGATAGAGAATGAAGAAGAGGAGGAGGAGCTAGGAAGATGATTCTACCAGTAATGTGCCTGCTGTGCATACCTGAGAACCTAGGACCCACATTAAATAAAATTAGCCAGGCATAGAGACCTGTCTAACTCTAGCAGAGTAAAGGTAGAGAATAATAGATCCTGGCAGATCACTTTCCAGCCAGTCTACCCAATCTATGGGCTCCGAGAGAGACCCTGTCTCAAAAGCCAAGATGTAGAGGCCAGGTGAGATGTTTAATTAGGTAATGGTACTTGCCATGAAGCCTGATGACCTGAATTCAGTCTTTGGGACCCAAATAGTCTAAGAAGAGTCCTGATATTCATAAGTTCTACTCTGACCTTCATGTGCATGCCAAACACACACACACACACACAAATGTAATTATAAAAATTAAAGACTACCTTCATATTTACAGGGAGAGAGAGAAGAGGAGAGGAGAGAGAGAGAGAGAGAGAGAGAGAGAGAGAGAGAGAGAGCAATCAAGCCTTTAGCAGGAAACTAATAAGGTCAAACCTAGGCACATCATAAATATATTAAAATTTTGAAAATATTCTGAGAGAACAAGACACTACTTATAAAGAAACATGGATTCTCAAATAACACCGGAGTTTTCACAAGCCACTGTGAATTTTATGTAAAACCTGCTTACTTTGATCATCTTTTATCTTATGAAAACTACTCATATTGGTAGGGCACAGTGAAATTTTACACTTCTAAAAACTAGTGTTGGGTGCTAGTGATGTTGCAATGGGATGTATGTATGTATGTATGTATGTATGTGGGGAAATTTCTCACAAGGCATCAATATAGATGAAGAGCTACATATAATGGAGTGGGGGGGATGGAAATTGAGGAAGTAGAGGAAACTCATGTACAAAATTCTCAAAGAAAAAATTTAAAAGAGAGTGGAGGAGAGCAAGGGAAAGGAGGTGCAATGGCCTGGGCTGCTCCTGACAGAGCTGTGGGCCCAGAACAGATCCTAGAAGGAATCCTCTGAAAATTTAAAACAAATCTAACAAAAGGAAATTTTACCCATGTCTTCAAATCACGGGGCATTAGTAGCCCACTGCTTTACACATGGGCAATCTACTCATAAAATACCATTTTAGTAGCTTGAATGGGATTGGAACTCAATGGTATCCTCAGAGGACACTTCGATGTTCTGGGGCCTGCACACACATGAACAGGCACTGCAGTGGGAGGCTGTAGGGGGAAATGAAGAATGGATTGTGGTTTCACAGCACTCAGGAGCATGGTTCAGAGCTGCCAGCAATATCAATAATTCTCCAGGTTCTCAGAAAGATGCCTCTTGTTTTCCAGACTCTGCAGGAGTCAGTTTGTACAAAATTAACAAAGTAAAGAGAAAAAAACACCAAAGAAAGTGTCACCCCATTTTAGGTGAGGGGACCTGTGTGCTGAGCACGGGACCAAATCAAGATCCAGCTGCCTCACTTCCTTCTGAGACATCATTACTGACAGCTACGAGTCCCAGGCATCTGTCAGGGCTGGGTGAAGGGTGACACACTCCATCATTAGGGGACAGTTATATATCTCTAGCACTTCTTGGCTCAGAGAAGGATGGCACGCTCCTCCTTGATGCAGTGCTGTCTACCAAGTGACAGTCAAGCCGTGTCTGCCTTTACATTTGTTTACTTCCTTCATAGCCTTTTTTTTGACTGCAAATGTGGGTGTGTGTCTACAAATAAGGTCCCCCTCTGACCCATGCCACTTCAGTAGCTGTCCTTCCAAGGCTGTCCAACATCTGTGGGACAGCATTAGCTGTCCTGCCTCACCCTCAGCTCTCCACACCCTGAACATATTCATCCATCTAACTTGTCCTTCTCTATCAGGTTCTTGTCCAGCTACCACCTGGATGAGGAGGACCAAGGACCCTAGCACAGGTGCAGAGAAATGGGAAAGTCCAGCAGAGATACTTCAGTTGTTGTTTGCTGTCTCATTTCACACAGTTCTATGAATGCAATTAAACACCAATTAATACTGGGGTGATTTCTGAGAGAGTAATGAAGTAATTGTGGAGGGAGAGGAGTGGCTGTACTTCATGGACAGATCCTTTAGAGGAATCCTTTTTTGTGACATCATTGTAACTGTGACAACGGAGGTCCCAGAAACAAGTTATGACAGCCAAGTCTCCATATCACTAAGGTACAAATGCAGTTCCAGGAGGCTCACCTTCCAGGCCAAACTCAGAACCTGTCTGCACCACAGCTGCCAAGGTGAGTAGACCTGGAGCTCTGTGGTTTACACTGGTACCAAGGAAATTTCTCAGGGAAGCAAAAATGTTAATCTCTTTTGTAGTGTGCCAGGAAGTCAAGAAAGGATTTGAAAGACTTTAGATGTTCCCTCTACTGCCTATACCTAAATCATTGTGGCTGAGCCAAAAGAAAAAAAAAAGGAGATTTCCAGCACCTGTCACCCCACCATTGCTTGAGCATATCTTTTCAAGTCCAACATTATGTATATTTAGAGAACTCTGGGATCTTGTTATAGGTCCTCATCATTTGCTTTTTTTTTTTTTTTTAAATAAAGATGTCTGGGTTTCTGGCCAGTACTCAGTTTGCTTTTGACCTTGATTTGCACCTGAATCATGGTTCTGTTGCCTGAATTAGTTACATACATTTTTTTCACCTGAATTTTGGTGTATCACAATGTTTAGAATGGACCATCTTTCACTTTTTGTTGTTTTCCTAAGTCCCATGTGCACTGTGTTTAAATTGAAGGTATTATTTGTGCATCCATCTCTAACATCTCTCTATTTCCATGCATACTAGTACACATATGCAAATCAGCTTCACTTGTCACAAGCCTGTTTCTGAAGGGCTCTGTTGTCAAAAAGTTGTCCTTTTGAGAATTCTTACTGTTCTGCCAGGCTGTTTGTTTAGCATCATTTGAGAGCACCCCCTTTAATTCAGCCCAGTATTGTGTCCAAGGAGCTCTAATCTTAGACTTATTTGAGACTCCAGAGCCTGGGATGGGTGCACTAACCTGCCTCTGATGCCATGTGTTGTCTGGATGATATATCATGCATACATCTGAAAACAAAGTTTCCCTTCTAAAAAAGTTTCCTGTAGTGTTCCAAAAAGCAATTTGTAGAGCTGGGCTGCTGCCCGGAGGTGGGGTTCTTGTCTTGATTTATGAGCCTGAGAATCAAAGGTCATACCAATCAGGGAAACAGTCTAATCTTTTTGATAGAACTAGGTACGATGATAAGCATATCTGCTCTGTGACTTCTCTTTGGGGACAAAGTGCTGAGAAGAGGCCTCCACTCCTCACTCACCTCTTACAAAATCACAATGCTCTTTTCAACTTCACAGATGACATGGGCTGCAAGATCGTTATAATTTTTAGAATGTATTTGTTTTTTATGTGTATGGTGTTTTGCCTGCATGTATGTTTGTACACCATCAGTCCACAATACCTAAAGAGATTAGATGATGCACAGAACTGGAAGTACAGATAGTTGTGAGCCATCATGTAGGTGCCCACAGGAGAGTCAAGCACCAGCTAGTAACTACAGGACCAACTAACACCAGAGTTAACCAGATGGCAAAAGGCAAACGTAAGATCATTACTAACAGAAATCAAGGCAGTATGGCAGCATCCGAACCCAGTTCCCCGACAGCAATAAATCTTGGATACCCTGAAACACCAGAAAAACAAGACTCAGATCTAAAATCACTGGTCAGGATGCTGATAGAGGAACACTTAGATAAATCTCTTAAAGTAATACATGAGAAAATAGATCAAAAGCTAGAAGCCCTTACAAGGCAAACACAATTAAATCTCGGATATCTCAACACACCAGAAAAACAAGACTCAGATCTAAAATCACTGGTAAAGATGCAGATTGAGGATCACTTAGATAAATTTCTTAAAGTAATAGAGGAGAAAATAGATCAAAAGCTAGAAGCTCATACAAGGCAGACACAAAAATCACTTAAAGAAATCCAGGAGAATATAGAGCAAAAAATGAATCCCAATAAGGGGGATAAACAAAAATCACTTAAAGAAATACAAGAGAACATGGGTCAATGAGTAGAAGTCATAAAAGAGGAAACACAAAAATCCCTTAAAGAATTACAGGAAAACACAAACAAGCAACTGAAAGATCTGAGCAAAACCATGCAGAATCTAAAAACAGAAGTAAAAACAACTAAGCAATTGTAAAGGGAGACAACGTTGGAGATAGAAAACCTTGGGAAGAAATCAGGAGTCATAGATGCAAATATCAACAATAGAATACAAGAGATAGAAGACAGAATCTCAGATGCTGAAGATACCATAGGAACCATGGATTCAACAATTAAAGAAAATGCAAAATGCAAAAAGCTGGTAACCCAAAACATTCAGGAAATCCAGGACACAATGAGAAGACCAAACCTAAGGATTATAGGGATAGATGAGAATGAAGATCTACAACTTAAAGGGCCAGCAAATATCTTCTACAAAATTATGGAAGAAAACTTCCCCAACCTAAAGAGAGAGATGCCCATGAATATACAAGAAGCCTATAGAACCCCAAATAGACTGGACCAGAACAGAAATACTTCCCATCACATAATAATCAAAACCCCAAATGTACTAAACAAAGAAAGAATATTAAAGGCAGTAAGAGAAAAAGGACAAGTAACATATAAAGGAAGACCTATCAGAATTACACCAGACTTCTCACCTGAGACCATGAAAGCTAGAAGATCCTGGGCAGACCTCATGCAGACCCTAAGAGAACACAAACTTCAGCCAAAACTACTATACCCAGCAAAACTCTCAATTGCCACAGATGGGGAAACCAAGGTATTCCACGACAAAACCAAATTTGCACGATACTTATCTACAAACCCAGCCCTACAAAGGATAATAGGGGAAAAATACCAACACAAGGGGGAAAGCTACACCCCAGAAGAAATAAGATAGAAACCCCATCTCATCCAACCCAAAAGAAGAGAACCACTCAAATACAATAATAATAATAATAATAATAATAATAATAATAACAATGCCCAAAATGTCAGGAAGTAATAATTACTATTCCTTAATATCTCTTAATATCAATGGACTCAATTCCCCAATGAAAAGACACAGACTAACAGACTGGATACGGAAACAGGACCCTACATTTTGCTGTATACAGGAAACACATCTCAGTGTCAAAGACAAACACCACCTTAGAGTAAAAGGCTGGAAGACAGTTTTACAAGCAAATGGTCCCAGGAAACAAGCCGGAGTAGCCATTCTAATATCAGATAAAATTGACTTTCAACCTAAAGTCATCAAAAGAGACACAGAACGTCACTTCCTGCTTGTCAAAGGGAAAATCCACCAAGAAGAATTCTCAATACTGAACATCTATGCGCCAAATGTAAGGGCACTCTCATTTGTAAAAGAAACTTTACTAAAGCTTAAAGCACACATCGCACCTAACACAATGATTGTAGGTGACTTCAACACTCCACTCTCCTCAATGGACCGATCAGGAAAGCAGAAACTAAACAGGGACACAGTGAAACTAATTGAAGCTTTGGACCAATTGGATTTAACAGATATATATAGAACATTCCATCCTAAAGGAAAAGAGTATACCTTTTTCTCAGCACCGCATGGTACCTTCTCAAAAATTGATCATATAATTGGTCACAAGACAGACCTCAACAAATACAAGAAGACTGAACTAATCCCATGTCTCCTATCGGATCACTATGGAATAAAAGTGGTCTTCAATAGCAAGAAGAACAACAGAAAGCCCACATACACATGGAAACTGAACAATACTCTACTCAATGACACCTTGGTCAAGGAAGAAATAAAGAAAGAAATCAAAGACTTTTTAGACTTCAGTGAAAATGAAGGTACGACCTACCCAAATCTTTGGGACACAATGAAAGCAGTGCTAAGAGGAAAACTCATAGCCCTGAGTGCCTCCAAAAAGAAACTGGAGAGAGCATACAATAGCAACATAACAGCACACCTGAAGGCCCTGGAACAAAAAGAAGCTAACTCACCCAGGAGGAGAAGAAGAAGAGAGGAAATCATCAAACTAAGGGCTGAAATCAATCAAGTAGAAACAAAGAGAACCATACAAAGAATCAACAAAACCAAGAGCTGGTTCTTTGAGAAAATCAACAAGATAGATAAACCCTTAGCTAGACTAACCAAAGGGCACAGAGACAGTATCCAAATTAACAAAATTAGAAATGAAAAGGGGGATATAACAACAGAAATGGAGGAAATTCAAAAGATCATCTGATCCTACTACAAAGGCCTATACTCAAAACAACTGGAGAATCTGGAGGAAATGGACAATTTCCTAGACAGATACCAAATACCAAAATTAAATCAGCATCAAGTAGATCAGCTAAACAGTCCCATAACCCCTAAAGAAATAGAAGGGGTTATAGAAAGCCTCCCAACCAAAAAAAGTACGGGACCAGATGGTTTTAGTGCAGAATTCTACCAGACCTTCAAAGAAGACTTAACACCAATACTCTTTAAACTATTCCACAAAATAGAGACAGAAGGGACACTGCCCAACTCGTTCTTTTTTTTTTTTTTTTTAAAGATTTATTTATTATATGTAAGTACACTGTAGCTGTCTTCAGACACCAGAAGAGGGCATCAGATCTCTTTATGGATGGTTGTGAGCCACCATGTGGGCACTGGGATTTGAACTCATGACCTTTGGGAGAGCAGTCAGTGCTCTTATCCACTGAGCCATCTCTCCAGCCCCAACCCAACTCGTTCTTCGAAACCACAATTACGCTGATACCTAAACCACACAAAGATCCAACAAAGAAAGAGAACTACAGGCCAATTTCTCTTATGAATATTGATGCAAAAATACTAAATAAAATTCTTGCCAACCGAATCCAAGAGCATATCAAAACGATCATTCACCATGATCAAGTAGGCTTCATTCCAGGGATGCAGGGATGGTTCAATATACGGAAATCCATCAATGTAATCCACTACATAAACAAACTAAAAGAAAAAAACCACATGGTCATCTCATTAGATGCTGAAAAAGCATTCGACAAAATTCAGCATCCTTTCATGCTAAAAGTCTTGGAAAGAGTAGGAATTCAAGGCCCATACCTAAACATAGTAAAAGCAATCTACAGCAAACCAGTAGCCAACATCAAAATAAATGGAGAGAAACTTGAAGCAATCCCACTAAAATCAGGGACTAGACAAGGCTGCCCTCTCTCTCTATATCTTTTCAATATAGTACTTGAAGTTCTAGCGAGAGCAATTAGACAACATAAGGAAGTCACAGAGATACAAATTGGAAAGGAAGAAGTCAAAGTATCATTATTTGCAGACGATATGATAGTCTACTTAAGCGATCCAAAAAACTCCACCAGAGAACTTCTACAGCTGATAAACAACTTCAGCAAAGTGGCTGGTTATAAAATTAACTCAAGCAAATCAGTAGCCTTCTTATACTCAAAGGACAAGCAGGCCGAGAAAGAAGTTAGGGAAATAACACCCTTCACAATAGCCACAAACAACATAAAGTACCTTGGCGTAACTCTAACCAAACAAGCAAAAGATCTGTATGACAGGAACTTCAAGTCCTTGAAGAAAGAAATCGAAGAAGACCTCAGAAGATGGAAAAATATTTGTTGCTCCTGGATTGGCAGGATTAATATAGTAAAAATGGCCATCTTGCCAAAAGCAATCTACAGATTCAATGCAATCCCCATCAAAATCCCAAATCAATTCTTCATAGACCTAGAAAGAGCAATTCTCAAATTCATCTGGAGCAACAAAAAACCCAGGATAGCTAAAACTATTCTCAACAATAAAAGGACTTCTGGGGGAATCAATATCCCTGACCTCAAGCAGCACTACAGAGCAATTATGTTAAAAACTGCATGGTATTGGTACAGCAACAGGCAGGTAGATCAATGGAATAGGATTGAAGACCCAGAAATGAACCTACAGACTTATGGTCACTTGATCTTTGATAAAGGAGCCACAACCATCCAGTGGAAAAAAGATAGCCTTTTCAACAAATGGTGCTGGTTCAACTGGAGGTCAACATGCAGAAGAATGAGAATTGACCCACTCTTATCTCCTTGTACTAAGATCAACTCCAAGTGGATCAAGGACCTCCACATAAAACCAGACACACTGAAACTATTAGAAAAGAAACTTGGGAAGACCCTGGAGGACATGGGCACAGGGGGAAAGTTCCTGAACAGAACACCAATAGCTTATGATCTAAGATCAAGAATTGACAAATGGGACCTCATAAAATTACAAAGTTTCTGTAAGGCAAAGGACACTGTCAGAAGGACAAAATGGCAACCCACAAAGTGGGAAATGATCTTCACCAACCCCACATCTGACAGAGGGCTAATATCCAATATATACAAAGAACTCAAGAAGTTAGACCCCAAAGTACCAAATAACCCTATCAAAAAATGGGGTATAGAGCTAAACAAAGAATTTTCACCAGAAGAAATGCGGATGCCCGAGAAATACCTTAAGAGATGTTCAACATCATTAGTCATCAGGGAAATGCAAATCAAAACAACCCTGAGATTCCACCTCACACCAGTCAGAATAGCTAAGATTAAAAACTCAAGAGACAACAGGTGCTGGCGAGGATGTGGAGAAAGAGGAACACTCCTCCACTGTTGGTGGGATTGCAAAATGGTAAAACTGCTCTGGAAATCAGTGTGGCAGTTCCTCAGAAAATTGGGCATTTCACTTCCAGAGGACCCTGGCATACCACTCCTGGGCACATACCCAGAGGATTCCTCTGCATACAATAAAGATATATGCTCCACTATGTTTATAGCAGCCTTGTTTATAATAGCCAGAAATTGGAAGGAGCCCAGATATCCCTCAAAAGAGGAATGGATACAAAAAATGTGGTATATTTATACAATGGAGTACTACTCAGCAATTTAAAATAATGAACTCATGCAATTTGTAGGTAAATGGTTAGATATGGAAACTATCATCCTAAGTGAGCTAACCCACAATCACAAAAGAATACACATGAAATGCAATCACTGATAAGTGGATATTAATGAGCCCAGAAGCCCTAAGTACTCAAGGCACAATTAGCAAGTCAAATGACTCCCAAGAAGAAGAAAGGTGAGGACCCTGGGCCTGTAAAGATTGGATCCAGTATTGTAGACCCAGAACAGAGAAATCATGGGGGGGGGAATGAGTGGGGAATAGCAGGGGGGAGAGGAATTATGGGACATATGGTGGGGGTAACTGGGAAAGGGGAAAGCCTTTGGAATGCAAACATAGAATATAGAAAATAAAAATTAAAAAAAAAGAAAAAGAGGAAAGGGGATAACATTTGAAATGTAAATAAAGAAAATATCTAATAAAAACAAAACAAAATAAAAAAAATAAACTCCTGACTGAAGTGTCTGGGCCTTACATTAATGTATCAGGGTCCTGGACAGACCTGGTGTAGGTATATGAATAGATACCTGCTCTTTGTTGAAATTTATTCATAGTCAGACTGACAGATCTCAGAATGACCTAGATTCAAATTAAGGTTCATTCCAAGTCAGTGGAAACACAAAGGTCTCTTGGAAGGAAGTGATGTTGAACAACCTAGGGAGCATCAGGTAGTGGGCTGGTACACACTTTAAACAATGTGAAGTTCCCTCTCTATTCACAGACATCAATTTCCAGAAGATAGTTCCATATCTAAAAAGCAAGGAATATAAGCATTGCATAGCTGGTACTGATGAATAATGTGAATTTCAGATTTCTTTTTTTTTCTGTTTTTCTGTAACCTATTTTTTTTTATTTTCTATATTCTTTGTTTACATTCCAAAGGCTTTTCCCTTTCCCAGTTCCCCCCTCACCATATGTCCCATAAGTCCTCTTCCTCCCACCCCTGCCCATTCCCCAATTACTCCCCCGCCCACCATTTCTCTGTTCTGGTACTCTCCTACAAAACTGGATCTAGTCTTTTCCGGACCAGGGTCCTCTCCTTTCTTTTTCTTGGGAATATTTTGATTTGCTAATTGTGCCTTGAGTATTCAGAGCTTCTGGGATCATTAATATCCACTTATCAGTGATTGCAATTCATATAAATTCTTTTCTGATTGGGTTAACTCACTTAGGGTGATATTTTCCAGGTCCAACCATTTGCCTACAAATTGCATGAATTCATTATTTTTTAATTGCTGAGTAGTATTCCATTGTATAAATATACCACATTTTCTGTATCCATTCCTCCACTGAGGGACATCTGGGTTCTTTACAGCTTCTGGCTATTACAAATAAGGCTGCTATGAACATATTGGAGTGTGTCTTTATTGCATGCAGGGGAATCTTCTGGGTATATGCCCAGGAGTGGTATGACAGGGTCCTCTGGAAGTGTCATGCCCAATTTTCTGAGAAATTGCCACACTGATTTGCAGAGCGGTTTTACCATTTTGCAATCCCACCAACAATGGAGGAGTGTTCCTCTTTCTCCACATCCTTGCCAGCACCTGTTGTCTCTTGAGTTTTTAATCTTAGCCATTCTGACTGGTGTGAGGTGGAATCTCAGGGTTGTTTTGATTTGCATTTCCCTGATGACTAATAATGTTGAACATCTCTTAAGGTGCTTCTCAGCCATCCAAAGAATTTCAGATTTCTAAAGGAGAAAATATGTATGTGGTAACATGAACTGAATTGGGACCTGAAGAAATGCAAAGAAGCAAGGAGGAAGAAATTGAAGCATACAAGATGCCCAAAGCAGATGAAAGTATAAAGAATAATACACACACACACACACACACACACACACACACACACACACACAAAATGGAGTTTCATTCAGACATAAAGAACATAAAATATTGACATTTGCAAGAAAATAGGTAATAAGCAAAGTACTCCACATTCGGAAGGGCAAACATTTTCTCTCATATATGAACCCTATATTGTAATTTTTATATTTGTATGTCTATAGGAGTCATGAAATTAGAGACAGAGCCATGAGAAGGGAAGAAGAGGTCTTAAGAGAGGGAGAAAAGAAGTGGCTAATAGAACATGTGACATGAAAGTGAATGAGGTTAGGTGGTAGAAGAAGAAAACTGGCAAAAAGTGGACAGGAAGGACAGAATGACAGAGGTGGAGAAACAAAAAGCATGGAAATGTCATGCAGAAGCTCATTTCTTTTTACAGGATTCAAAATGATCTGATACCTTGAATGAATAATGTATTGGAAAAAACTATTTATATTACCATAACCTACATGTGCTGGTATTATTTATGTCAACTTGACAAAGATTAGAATTATTTTGAAGAGAGAACCTCAATTGAGTAAATACCCCCTCCATATTTGTCTGTGCTGAACTTTCTAAATTGATGATTTGTGTGTCCAATGAAGGCTCATGATCCTGAGTGCTATAAGCAGACTGAGAAAGTCATGAAGAGAAAGCTTGTAAGTAGCAGTATTCCATGGCCTCTCTATCAGTTCTGTCTTAAGATCCTGACTAGACTTCCCTTGGTGATGAATTATTTGCTGAAAATGTAAACAAAATAAACGCTTTCCTCCCCAAGTTGATTTTGGTCATGATGTTTTGTCACAGCAATAGAAACTTTAACTAAGACAACACAACCAGAAATATTCCTTGAGATGAACTGACAGAGAATAGGACATGTATATTGCAACATAAAATTTAAAACGTATACCAGACATATTCCTCTGCCCTTAGTGTGCTCCAGCACTATTACTAGCCAGCCATAGTGAAAGGAATGAAGCTTGTCCAGGGAGGTGGGTTTGCTGGGTCTGTGTCCCATCGAGTGAGTGTTGATGCAGGAGGGGGAGAGAACAGGAAAGGGCCTTCTCAGAGAGGGTTTTCAGGGTTGCAGCTGCTCTTTATGGGTGGGAAATTGAAACAGCTCTTCTAGATGATGTTCAATGAAACAGATCCCTTAGTCAATATTCTAGTAATACAACAGCTCTCTTTATTCAGGGATATGTAGTCCTTTGACCCTTGCATCTGTCCTTTTTGAGGAAGTACTATAGCCTCCTGGCCAAATTCCAGGTTTAAGCACCTGGGATCCCACTTTATGCAAATAAAGCCTTCCCAGCACCTCAACCCCAAACAATAATGTACACTCTCCTTGGAAACCCCAACCAATGGCTGCTTAAACCTAGAATAGGGAGGGAGTGATCCTTACTCCTACTGGTCTCAAGATAAAAATTTCAGGAATGTTAGAGGCTTCTCAACCTCACTCTTGTTGCAGGCCTGTTCTCCCTGGTCCAGTTGCCCCACACAGACAAATGAATCATTTGGAAGAAAAACATACTTTACCAAAATTGTTGAAAGAAGAACCATAAAAACCTGAAACTCAGGTTGGGTATGATGGTCCATGGTCTTAATCCCAGCACGCTACAGGGAGGGGCCGATGGATGTCTGAGTTCAAAGCCATCTTGGTATACATGGTAAGAGCCACATAGCATGGTAAGAAACAAAATACAAACCAAAGAGCACTTTTAGAAATAGGAAGCTTCTTTCTATTGAATAAGTTTAATATTTATATACAAATGCTACTGCATTTAACATATGAAAATAAATTCTGAACCCAAGAGAATTTTGTTGTTAAAGCTTCCAAACACTTATTCAGGAAAAAGGCCAACACTATACAAGGCTTCACCTTGGCATCAAAAAGAGAATACATCCAAACTTATTTGGCTAAAGACAACACACAGTCAAAGATCTGAAAAAGGCATCATTGCAAAACAAAACCACTAGCAAACAACACTCAAGAAAGCATACACAACAGTTACAAATTATGTGTGTGTTAATAAGAATCCCTGTTCTATACCTTGACAGTCTAACATGCTTCAACATGTCTCATTACTGAAGTGGATTATAGTTGAATAAATCCAGTGATAGGATTAATCTTATAAAGATACAAACACATTTATTTCACTAGAGTCATAAATGTACTTGATATTTTTTCTTTTCTTTTTTGTTTTGTCTTTGTTGGTTTCTTTCCTTTTCTTTTTTTTAAATTTACTTTACATCCCAATCAGATCACAGCCCCTCCCTCCTCTCCTCCCAGTCCCATCCTTACAAATCCCTCCTCCATCCCCCCTTTCCTTGATATAAGGGAAACTCCCCTTGGCTATCAACCGACCCTGGGTCTTCTGGTCCCAGGATGACTAGGCACATCCTCTCCCACTGAGGTAGAATTGGGCAGTCCAGGCAGGGGGAAGTGGATCCAATGACAGAGAACAGAGATTGAGCCCCCACTCCACTTGTTAGGAGACCCGCAACAAGACCAAGCTGCACATTTGCTACAAATGAGTAGGGAGTCTAGGTCCAGCTCCTGCATGCTCCTTGGTTGGTGGGCCAGGCTCTGCGAGCCCACATGGTGCCAGATTAGTTGATTCTGTGGGTCTTCTTGTGGCATCCTTGACTCCTCCAACTTGTTTACTTCTATCCTTGACTCTTCCACAAGACTCCCAATAATGCTTGATGCTTGACTATAGGTCTTTGCCTCTGCCTCTATCCACTGTTGGAAGAAGCCTCTGACGAGACAGTTATGGTAGGTTCCTGTCTGCAATCATTGCAGACTATCATTAATAGTGGCTTTCTCACATGGGTTGGTTCTCAAGTTTGGGCAGTCATTGGTTGGTTGTTCCCTAAGCCTCTGCTCCATCTTTATCCCTACACATCTTGTAGCCAGATAAATTTTGGTTTGAAAATTTTGTGGGTGGATTGATGTTCTGCTCCTTCCTCCGTACGTCCTGCCTGGCTACAGAGGGTAGCCACTTCAGTCTCTATATCCCAGTTTGGTAGGAATCTCAGCTAGGGTCACCCCCATAGATTTCTGGTATCCTCTTCAATCTCTCCAGTCCCAGGTCTCCACCTATTCACCAGAGATATGCCCCTACTGCCTATCCCCAACTTATTTACCAATCTTACTCCAGGCCTCTCCTGCCTTGCTTCTCCCCACACTTGATGTCTCCTCCTCACCTACTCTCCTGCCCAGTTCCTTCTCTGATCTACCTATTTAGTTACTTTTCTGAGTGAGATTCATGTATCCTCCTTTGGGACTCCCTAATTATTCAGTATCTTTGGGCCTGTGGATTGTAATATGGTTGCCCTGCACTTTATGGTTAATGTTCACTTATAAGTGAGTACATACCATACATGTATTTCTGGCTCTGGGTTACGTCACTCAGGATGATATTCTGTTCATTTGCCTGCAAAATCCATGATGTTTTTGTTTTTAATAGTTGAATACTATTCCATTATGTAGATGTACCACATTTTCTTTATCATTCTTCAGTTGAGGGATATCTAGGTGTTTTCAAGTTTCAGGTATTACAAAAACAAAACAACCCCCCCAACCCCCCCAAACAAAACAGGAACAAACAAACAAACAAACAAACAAACCAAACAAACAAACTGCTCTGGATATAGTTCAGCAAGCTTTCCTGTGGAATAGTTGGACATCTTTTGGGTATATGCCCAGGAGTGGTATAGCTGGGTCTTGTGATAGAGCTATTCCAAGTTTTCTTAGAAAACACCAAATTGCTTTTCAAAGTGGTTGTTCAAGTTTGCACTTCCCCCAGCAATGGAGGAGTGTTCCTCTTGCCCCACATTATGGCCAGCATGTGATATCACTTGAGTTTTCTATCTTAGCTATTCCCTTCAGTATAAGGTGAAATTTCAGGGTCATTTTGATTTGCATTTCCCCAGTCACTTAGGACATTGAACATTTGTACTTGAATAGTTTTCTTTGGCTAGCCATTAAGAGAATAAAACTCTTTGGAAATTCAAATGAGGATTTTCACAGCTCATTGTGAAGTAACTACATTAAAACTGAGTTTGTATTTCATTCTGACATATGAAACTCCTCAAAATATAAAAAATAGAGTCAGATATTTACATTGACCATTTTTTCTGTTCCAGATTGCTCTAATAAGCATTCTATTCAATATGGAAATGAATAAGAGAACAAACAGTTTGCTATCTACAATAACATGTCTATGATTACATATATAAAGCACAGTAAAAAAAATACATCAGGTTCAAATATGACTGATCCAAAGCCAGACTATACATAATTATATGAATGAAATATCTACTAAATGTTTGAGACTGAAGAGATGTCTCATTGGTTAAAACCACTCGCTGCTCTTTTAGAGGGAAGAATTTGAGTCACAATACACATATTGAGACTCACAATTATCTGCACCTCAAGTACGGGGAATCCAATACTGTATTCTGACCTCATTTGGTACTAGGCATACATGCAGTAAACAGACATATATAGAGGCAAAACACTCATACACATGAAATAAAAATATTTCTTTGAAAATAAATAACAAACACATAGGAGATCAGTTGCAAGACTTTTCCATAGACAGCTATAAACAAACACTCCTGTAGGTGTATAATCGGTTGAGGGAGGGCCTTTTTGTGGAAAAGAAATCTCAGCATGCTTAAGGCACTTCTCTTCCTCCTACAAATGACACTGAAGTCCCAGTTGTCCCCCATAGTGGAGGATAATAACATGGACCTGGGCTGTCAATGCAGAACATATTCCCAGTGGTGAAAATGGCTTGGGTGACTTTCATAGGGGTGACTTCTGAGGTCCTCCTGACCTTTACTCTCCCTAGCAGAGGATTCTTGTTGGTGCTGGGTCTGTCACATAAGCCACTTGTATGATGTTCATCAGTGAGACCCAGGGAGGTGGGAACTGGACACAGGCATTGGGGTCCCAGGTACTGTTTAATGAACAAAGAAGAAAACAATCACTTTGGAAGACTTTGAACCATCATGGGCCTGAATAGATCAGAGGAAAGAAAAGGACATTGCTTTTTCTGTACCTACAAAGCAGGTTCCCTGCTGATGCGTGGCTTCAGAGTTTAGTGAAGCTTAAGAGAGGATTCAGAATCTGCCTGCTGTTCCTATCTTAACTGCACACTTTTCAGTTAATTAAATCCAAGACTATTCCTTCAAGGATTAATTTTACAGTTTGTTGTATAAGTAATTAATTTTTAATTAAGTCTGAACACCCTCTAAAACAAAACTCTGTAGTAATTGTGGAGGGAGAGAGAGTTGTACCCCAGGGACTAAGTTTCTACACAGGACTTCTTTCTCCTCCACACTGAGAACTGAAAAAAAGAACTCTCTACAAACCCAGAAGGTTCAAATACAGCCCTGCAGGGCTCCCCTGACCTGAGGATAAGCCAGACCTTCTCTTCTGCTGCAGCTGCTGCAGAGAGCACACCCGACCTCCTCAGAGCTGTAACATTTCCCTCAGAAGCACATGGGCTGGATTTTGTTTGAGGCATAGGGCTTTCTGAGCTTGACTCCAAAGGTACGTACCACAGGCTGGAAAGATGGCTGAGCACGGGGCTTCCCCACTCCTGAGCCAGTGCCTTTGGGGAGCTCAGGCAGGGAGGGGTGGTCTTTGCATTTGTTCTTTCTTTTACTTTGAATAAGAATGATTCAAGAGCTTCTCTGGTTTCTAGGGGTACACAAACCAAAACCATATCTCTTCCCCAAGCCTCTGCTCTCACCTGTTCCATGACTGACAGGATGATCACTTTCCACAGAATCTTCACTGTGTCTCTTACATAGAGACAAACTTGGCCTTTATCTATTAAGTTCTTAATTCCTCAAATTCCTCCTCCTTCTCTCCTTCCTTCCGTTCCTCCCTCTTCCCCATTCTTTTTTCCCTTTGTATGTGTTTAGTTTTTTTCTGCACTCATTCTAATCATATAAAAGAAACAAGCATCTCAGTCGATATCATCATTAAATACTAGGTTGATAGAAAAAAAAACCCTTTACCTATTAGTATTTAATTATAGTTCTCTTTTTGGGGATACAGGCTATAAGATAATACAATCCACTGAAAATAAAACTTTGTTTTATGCAGCATCAATCACTGGTGAGAACACTGTGTCTGAAATGGTCATGGTTGCCTGCCTGTGTGAGCTCAGTGGAAAGGGTGCCTGTCTAACTAGTTCCCAGGAATGATTTAAAAGCTACTTAGGAAGGCCACTTCCTTCATCCCCTGCTACTGGTCAAACTGATCAGTCAAAAGAAAAAATAGTTAAATTATTGTAAGAGGAGTTTCAAATCTTACCACAAATCTGATTTGGGGATTTGGGTCCTTGTTAAGATTAAGGCAGAGATCCCAGGAAGAGGGAAAACCCAAGACCCAAATCAGAAAAACATAAAGTATGTGTTAATGGTGTGAGGGTTTTGAAGAATATTTTGAACACTCATTTTTAAAAAAAAAACCGATTCTGGGTCTCTGATGAAATTTTTAATCAACACTTATTTAAATATATTAATTATAGTTGTTCTTAATGATATTCTTGGTGCTTTATTGCACTATGGGCTGTGAATTTCAAATCACAGCATGATTCGTTTAATGCATGGGCACAGACTGTAATCTTTCATGTTGTAGTATAGGAAACTGAGGCTGAAAGGCAGCATCTGATGTACCTACTTGTCAGGCTGCATCATCCCAGACTTGGGTACAAGCCAATGTTCACACAGAGTTTCTGCCAGTACTCCTGAAGAAAACAAAACAAAACAAAAACAAAAGCAAGCAAGCAAGCAAACAAATGCAAAAACCAAAGACAGGCACAGTGGCACACACCTGTAGCCCTCATACTTCTGTTCCAGAAGTAAAAGATGAAGGACCAGGGCTTCAAAGCCATCTCAATTGCAAAGAGTGTTTGAGGCCAGGCCAGTCTCCATTACATGAGAGACTGTTCCAAACCAAACACAAACCAAACACACACACACACACACACACACACACACACACACACACACAAGACAAAGCATCCCAAGTACACACAGCACGGTCCAGTCCTGATTGTTCTGGTTCTGGGGAATTGTGTGAGGATTAATCTTTATTGTCAGCCTGACTGACTTAGAATCATGGAAAAAATCATGCTTCAGTGAGATCATGTTTCAGTGAGAGTTTCCAGTGGGTTATAACTGAGGGGGGAGGACCTGCTTGGATGTGGGAGGACCTGCCTGGATGTGGCTAGCAACAATCCATGGTCTGGTGCACAGGATAAATAGGACAAAGGAGCTGAGCATCACTCTTTCTGCTTCCTCTCTGCTGAGGAATGTGACGAACTGTCCCACTCTCCAGCTGCCATGCTCCCTGCTGAGCTGGACTAACTTCAAGCTGGCAGACAAAATGAGCCCTTTCTCCCTTCCACTCCCTTGTCAGCAATGAGAGCTAGTCATGCACCTGTGCAGTTTGATATTCCTACAGGTGAGTACTGTGTTTGGAGTATTTAACTGTGAGAATCTAAAATCCTGTTCATGCCTAAACGTGTGCAAACTCAAACACAGAGCTCTGAAAGCTGAAGGCTGGGGAAGGCCTATGGCTGTAAGTAGAGGGAAGTCAGCAACCTCCCAAAGAGCGTCATAGAAAAGTAAGACCTAGTGTCCCTCAGCACAGCAGGCAGTGGGCCTCCATGATAACAGGACACCTTGTGTCAAGAGCTTGATGAGAGGAGCCTGGAGACTTACAAGAAGGTTAAAGCAGTAATGACAATGGTACCCCTAGATGATCATCCTCACCCAAGACTGTGTGGCAGGGATTACTCTAATTTGATCAGTAAACAATGTGTTGAGGTATCACACTGCACTCCACAAATGCGTTATCATTGAACATTGGTTAAAATTTTGAAAGACTTCATATAAGTCTTATTAATGACATTTCTAACTATTAACCTTATCAGATAACTGAAATTTTAGCATTCCATGTATTAACCTCTTACATCTGTAGAAAAGTCTTATCTCAATTACCTTCAAATTTTCTAAAATTAAACTTATAAAAAGAATTTATGCTTTTTCATTTTTTGGGAGATAGGGTTCTAAAGCCAAGATTTTTTTTAAGGTGACCAAGTTAGGGGTTTGTATTTTATATTTGTGTTGCATATTTATGCTTATATCATAACTGCTTTTTTAATTTATAGTTCTTGAATAGGAGAGACTGATGAGCTCCCAGAAATCCGTGTGGATGCAGCATCTCCTGGACCTAGAGTAACCTTTAACATCCAGGACACTGTAAGGAAGACAGTACTTGTTAGAAATTTGTGTTGCTAAGTAGTTTTTAAAAATTATAGACTTGAAATAATATAATTTTAAAAGTAGAAATTGTCACCTGCAATGACAGGTTGTAACAGCTGAAGTATCTGCACGACCAGCAAGCAGGTGCTGCATACGAGCTCAGCGCATGCACGTGGGCACGTGTATGTACAGTAAAATCCCATAGCTGCATACGAGCTCAGTGCATGCACGTGGGTGCACATATGTACAGTAAAATCCATAGCTGCATGCCCTGCGTGGCATTGGTTCTGGTTTTGTGTTAAGCAGTTTTTGTTAGTAAGGACCCATGTTAAACTGTCTTTTATGCAGTTGTTAATGTGAAATAAATATTCATTTATGTGTTAATAGTTCACAGGATATAAATAATAGAGGGATAAGGAAGGTCAGCTTCAGAGCTGCCCACTATAGCACATTATAATTTATGTTAAAATGTTTATTTGTGGATTGTTTGTTCATATTGTCCTTATTTTTGATGTTTTATTTTCTCTTCTTATCATCTTAATTAAGTTGAAAAATGCAGTGTGGGGAAGTTCACCATAGTCCAGCTCTCCAGGGGAAGGGTACTTTCAGGTACTTATGAAAACAACAGAAAATTTTTCTTTAAAACTAATAAACTGCCCTGAAATTTAAAAAAAATTTTTGAAAGACATACTATTACTAAAAAAGAAAGAAAAAAGAAAGGAAGGAGGAAGGAAGGAAGAAGAAAGAGAGAGAGAGAGAGAGAGAGAGAGAGAGAGAGAGAGAGAGAGAGAGAGAGAAGGAAGGAAGGAAGGAGGAAAGAAAGAAAGGAAGGAAGGAAGAAAGAAAGAAAGAAGGGACCAATTGGGACTGACAGAAATCGAAGCACCCTTACTGCAGTAACAGGCTGAGAGAACAGACCTGGGTAAATCTAGTGCCCATGACAATGGTGACATGGCAGCTGCAGTACCATAACTGGTGTGAAGGTTAACATTGTCCTTAGCTTAGAGCCCCAATGCACTGAGTAGGCATTACTAGAGATTCTGAACTTATAAACTGCATTTACCCTATGGCATCACATAACACCTGGGAAGACTTCCTTCTCTTCTTGATCAACAGCAGTTCATCCGGACCTATTCCATGTTCACTCAGAAGCTGTGATGTCATTTCATGGGAAGCCAGTACTCTCCTGAACCCTTCTTGACAGTATTCTATGGTTGTTCCAGCACACATATGGTTGCTGCATCCCACCAATGTACCTATTTCAGATCATTCCTGGAGTCTTTAATTCAACATTATCATCTGCGCCAAGAGTGAAGCACTGTGCAGGTGAGTTCAGTGTTAAGGTATAAGACAGCCCTCTGGTACTTTGTAAGCAGTAAAATTAACAGAATAGTTTGAGTTTAAAAGAACACCTCTGGAATATAAACATATATGAATCAAAGATATAGTAACTAGACACAGGTCATAAAACAGGTCTTTGCCATATTCATTTAAAAAGAAAAATCACAGTAGTAAAACAAAAGGCATGGCAGAAGAAAGGGCTTAGTGTGACAGATGCTAATGTTTAATGTTGATACAGTAAGAGAGGGTTGTTTTGATTTGTATTGATTTTTGTGTTGCTTTTGAGGTGTTCTAGAGTTTTCTTGGAATGGAATTCAGACAGGGTCTTGTTTTATGATCATGACTGACCTGAAAGTCACTATGTGACTCCACAGGCATGTTCCTGTATCACCCTTCTTCAAGTTCTGGGATTATAGATGTGAACTGCTATTGTTGACACATTTATTTTTTAAATATTGTCTTTACCCTAAGTGTGCAAGAGATAGAGAGGCTAAGAAAGGTGCTGGCTTGAGAAACTGACTGATAGGAATGTTAACCAGCTATTGGTGTTCTGTTCAGGAAATTTCCCCCTGTGCCCATGTCCTCAAGGGTCTTCCCCAGTTTCTTTTCTATTAGTTTCAGTGTGTCTGGTTTTATGTGGAGGTCCTTGATCCACTTGGTGTTGAGCTTAGTACAAGGAGATAAGAGTGGATCAATTCACATTCTTCTGCACGCTGACCTCCACTTGAACCAGCACCATTTGTTGAAAAGGCTATCTTTTTTCCATTGGATGGTTTTAGCTCCTTTATCAAAGATCAAGTGACCATAAGTATGTGGGTTCATTTCTGGGTCCTCAATCTTATTCTATTGATTTACCTGCCTGTCACTGTACCAATACTATGCAGTTTTTATCAATATTGCTCTGTAGTACTGCTTGAGGACCGGGATACTAATTCCCCAAGAAGTTCTTTTACTGTTGAGAATAGTTTTATCTATCCTGGGTTTTTTGTTATTACAGATGAATTTGAGAATTGCTCTTTCTAACTCTATGAAGAACTGAGTTGGGATTTTGATGGGGATTGCATTGAATCTATATATTGCTTTTGACAAGATGGCCATTTTAACTATATTAATCCTGCCAATCCAGGAGCATGGGAGATTTTTTCCATTTTCTGAGATCTTCTTCAATTACCTTCTTCAGAGACCTGAAGTTCTTGTCATACAGATCTTTCACTTGTTTGGTTAGAGTCATACCAAGATGCTTTATATAGTTTGTGGCTATTGTGAAGGGTGTCATTCCCCTAATTTCTTTCTCAGCCTGTTTATCCTTTGAGTATAGGAAGGCTACTGATTTGCTTGAATTGATTTTATAACCAGCCACTTTGCTGAAGTTGTTTATAAGCTGTAGGAATTCTCTGGTGGAGTTTTTTGGGTCACTTAAATATATTATCATATCATCTGCAAATAGCAATAGTTTGACTTCTTCCTTTCCAATTTCTAACCCTTTGACCTCCTTATGTTGTCAAATTGCTCTAGCTAGAACCTCAAGTACTATATTGAAAAGATATGGAGAGAGTGGACAGCCTTGTCTAGTCCCTGATTTTAGTGGGATTGCTTCAAGTTTCTCTCCATTTAGTTTGATGTTGGCTATCAGTTTGCTGTATATTGCTTTTATTATGTTTAGGTATGGGGCTTCCTGTTCTTTCCAAGCTTTTAGCATGAAAGGAAGCTGAATTTTGTCAAATGTTTTTTTCAGCATCTAATGAAAGGACCATGTGGTTTTTTTTTCTTTGAGGTTGTTTATGTAGTGGATTGCACTGATAGATTTCTGTATATTGAACCATCCCGCCATCCCCGGGATGAAGCCTACTTGATCATGGTGAATGATTGTTTTGATGTGTTATTGAATTCAATTAGCATGAATTGTGTTGAGTATTTTTGCATCGATATTCATAAGGGATATTGGCCTGTAGTTCTCCTTCTTTGTTGCATCTTTGTGTGGTTTTGTTATCAAGAATTGACAAATGGGACCTCATAAAACTACAAAGTTTCTGCAAGGCAAAGGACATTGTCAAAAGGACAAAATGGCCACCAACAAATTGTGAAAAGATCTTCACCAACCCTACATCCGACAGAGGGCTAATATCCAATATATACAAAGAACTCAAGAAGGTAGACTCCAGAGAGCCTAATAACCCTATTAAAAATGGGGTACAGAGCTAAACAAAGAATTTCCACCTGAAGAACTTCGAATGGCTGAGAAGCACCTTAACAAATGTTCATCATCATTAGTCATTAGGGAAATGCAAATCAAAACAACCCTGAGATTTCACCTCACACCAGTCAGAATGGCTAAGATTAAAAACTCAGAAGATAGCAGGTGTTGGCGAGGATGTGGAGAAAGAGGGACACTCCTCCACTGCTGGTGGGATTGCAAGTTGGTATAACCACTCTGGATATCAGTCTGGCGGTTCCTAAGAAAACTGAGCATGACACTGGAGGACTCTGCTATACCACTCCTGGGCAAATACCCAGAGAATTCCCCCAGCATGCAATAAGGACACATGCTCCACTATGTTCATAGCAGCCTTATTTATAATAGCCAGAAGCTGGAAAGAACCCAGATGTTCCTCAGTGGAGGAATGGATACAGAAAATGTGGTATATTCACACAATGCAATACTACACAGCAATAAAAACAACGAATTCATGAAAATCTTAGGCAAATGGTTGGATCTGGAAAATATCATGCCAAGTGAGGTAACCCAATCTCAGAAGAACACACATGGAATTCAGTCACTGAAAAGTAGATATTACCCCAGAAGCTCTGAATACCCAAGACACAATTCACATATCAAATCATTCCTAAGAAGACGGAAGAAGAGGGCCCTAGTCCTGGAAAAGCTTGATGCAGCAATGTAGGACATTACCAGGACAGAGAAGTGGGAGGGGGTTGATTGGAGAAAGGGTGGAAGGAAGAGGGCTTATGGGACATATAGGGAGGGGGGAACAGGCAAAGGGAAAATTATTTGGAATGTAAACAAAGAATATAGAAAATAAAAAAATTAAAAAAAGGAATGTTAAATTTAAATAGAAAATGTAAGAAGATACATAGTTTGGCCAACTTTTGAGTTTATTCTGACACATGCTGAGATGCAAAATACATGGAATATACCAACATTTGAACACACACTTTAGGTTTGTTAATATGGAAATCAGGGGAATAAATGTTTTGTAATTTCAAATCTTTTTTTTTAATATTCTCCCACAGATACCACAGATAAGGTACAAGATGTTCCATAAAGTCAAGGAAAAAGAGTAGAATTCTTTGGAAAGGAAAGAAAATCTATTCCATTGCACATCAGGGCTATCTTTTATATACTAGAAACAAGAGATGACGCAAAATGTACTTTGCAGATACTTATCAAATCAGTTACTTTTCTCAAACTCTACTTGCAATATCCCCAATTTTCTGCCCATGAAGTTAAAAATAGTTTTGAATACTAGCGAAATAACTATATTCCTTCTTCTAACTGGACTTGGCACTGTGGCAAATGTTTCCATTTTTGTGAATTACATATACATTTTTATGTGCTCTGGAAAGAAGTCTATACATCTTATTCTCATCCACTTGGCTTTGACAAATATTATAGTGCTATTTTCTAAGGTAATGCCAACAACAATTGCAGCTTTAGGGTTGAGACACTTCCTAGGTGATGTAGGCTGTTCCATTATTGTTTACCTAGAAAGGATGGCCCGGGGTGTGTCTATATGCACCAGCAGTCTCCTCACAGTGGTCCAGGCCATTATTATGAGTCCCAGAATCTCTTGGTGGGGGAGGCTCAGACTAAGGTCTGCCTGGCATATGCTTCTCTCTTTGTTCTTCTTTTGGATTCTAAATTCGCTGATCAGCATGAACCTCCTTCTTTCCATCAGAGACACAGCTACAGACACCTTACAACGGAAAATGAATAGCAAATATTGTTATTTCAAAAAAGAAAGTCAGAAAAGAAACAACATTTTTCTCATCCTCATGGTCCTGAGAGATTCATTGTTTCAGGGTGCCATGGGAGGGGCCAGTGGCTACATGGTATTTCTTCTCTACAAGCACCACCAGCATGTCCTCTACCTTCAGAACTCCAAGCTCCCCTACAGAGCTTCACCTGAGATGAGAGCTTCCTACAGCGTCCTCCTTCTGATGCTCTGTTTTGTTTTCTTTTACTGGACAGATTGTGTTGTTTCTCTGTGTTTATCTTCCTCTTTGAAGAGTGACTCCTTAACAATGCATTTTCAAGAATTTCTGACCATTGGTTATGCAGTTCTTAGCCCGTTTATGCTGATTCACAGGGATGGACAGCTGGCTGAATTTTGCCATGCTCATTAATGTTTGAAAAGCCATGTTACTTTGATCTCTTCTGAAAAGGAAGGTTGAAATGGCTATTAGTATTTTCTAGACCTTGTATATATACTTTTTAGTCAAGTAAGAAAAGCTTAAGCAAGTAAAGATAGGTTCACACAGTACAGTTGATGGCAGGCAGCCTCCATCTGACACAAAGATGCTGGGAAACTAGAAAGAACCAGAGATCTTCTCATTTTCTGTTACTTCATCCTTAACATTCAGTGCCCATACTGAATACATGGAACTCTTCCCATGCCAGACTCCTCCACTGAGCTTCAGGCAGTGAAGATCAGCAAAGAGATGTGTCAGCATCTGTATAATTACTAAAGTGAGTCCCTTTGATTCTACAAGGTAATCCTTCAGATACACACATTCACTGATGAGATGCAACTAAAAAATAGTATATATTATTCCAAACACATTACCCAAATACCAAACAAGATATGCATTTGTTAGCTACTTGAAAATATTCAAGGGTTGAGGGTATACCTCAGTGCAAGTGTGACTTTCTCTATGGACAAGGCCCAAGTCAATTTTCAGAACCAAAATCAAGAGGAAAATACAAAACAAAATACATCATCAAGTATCAACATTTACAACAGAATTTTATGGCATATAGGATTGATGAAGTAGCTCATCAGGAAGACAGCACCAAGCCTGATGACCTGAGCTTGATTCCAAGCACTCACATAGTAGAAAAAGACTGACTCCTTTAAGCTATCTTCTGAAGTCTATATGTGTGCCATGGCATATGCATGCCCTTTCCTACAATTTTAAAATTTTAAGAACTTTAAAGATTTTGGTATGGTATTTATAAAGTAATGAATGAGATAAAAATATATTGATATGGTATAGGGCACCTCCATAACTTGTAGGGTGCATGTAGTGGGGAAAAAGGGAGTGGGAAAAAACCCCACATCCGGCCAGAACTCGCAGGCTCTGAAAGGGCAGACTCAGGAGACTGCTTGTGATGCCATAGGCCATCAAGGGATGGGCATCTGAGCCATGTGAGACTGCCAGACTGGCTCGCAGGGAGAGGAAAGTGCAATCTCGGGGCCTATAGGCCTCACAGAGTCCAAGGATGACAGGGTCTAGCTCTTGGGCATTACAGGAAGCAGTTTGATACCACAAAAGAGCTGAGAACAGGGTACTGGGGACAATTTGGTCATCCCTGTGGCTGAAGGAGAAAGGGGGAGGGGGGTGGGAGGCCATGCTAGGTTGGTTCCTGCTCAGGTGAGTCTTTGGTCCAGTCTGGTGACTAGAAATGCTGGGAGGCAATCCATTGGTTTTAACGCTTTATTGTAGAAGAGTAGAGTGAGTGAGAAATGGTAAAGAAGTAGAAGCTGGCCATGGTCACATGGAGAGAGGGGCAAAGGAATAGGGAGGGGGAACAGGTGACAAGAGACAGAACAAGAGAGTGGGAAAGTCCGAGAGAATAAGAGAGAGGGGAGAGGGTAAACAACCCCTCTTATAGTGGGTTGGATTACCTGGCTGTTGCCAGGTTACTGTCTGGTGGAGTAGAGCCAGAATACCAGGGGCTTGGGGCATTGCCCTGTGTGATTGATGGCCACAGAACTATTAAGTTGAGGGCCTTGTGGTATCAGGAGCCTAGTGTCTGGGAGCATAGCTAATGGGGTCCATCTCTTGTAGATTAATCTACTAGATCTCCGGAAGTTAAGCCTTGCTCAACCAGAACACAGACTGCCATTCACAGCCTAACATCATGGAATGAAGGGCATTTCAATTTAACAAAATGCAAAGATAATAGAATGTAGTAACATTATCAATTAAATTTTCTCTCCGTCATTTGCAAGAATTAAAAAAAACTAAGAATTATGCTTGAGAAAAATAGGTAAACAGAAGTTTAATAACTAGTTCTTTTTACCTCTCTAACACTATTTTCAAAAGATTATGAGGAATCTGAACAGATAGGTGAGCTGTAAATAGCGCATATTGCTCTTGAAAAGGCCCCATGCTTAATTCCCAGCACATCAATGTTTCTTAGTAGCTTATAACTCTAGGTCCAGGGGGATCTGATACCTCTGGTCATTTTGGGTATCTGCACTCATATATATAGATGCATACACATATACACATATAACTAAAATAAAAGTAAACATTTTGGCTATTGAAGGTTTCGTTTTTCCTTTTTGTTTTTGAGATATAATATCATGGGACCCATATTGCTCTCTAACATTTAAGGTATAAATGTTTAAGGCAGAGGCTGGCCTTGAACTCCTGATCTTCTTGTTCCTTACTTTCCAACTGCTGTGATTTGAGGTATATGTCACTATACCTGGATCAAATGTATTTTGATGAGACTGTTGAAGATCTGAGAGATACAGAAATGGCACTGTCAGTGCTCCTATGGACAGAATAGTATGTCAAACTGGTAAGAGGTGGGGAAGAGCCAGGGTAGGTCTTTCAGGAGAGGGAATTCCTGTTCTCTGTTGAGGAGGTAGCTGGAGTGGATCATGGAAGGGTTTGTGGATTACTGTAAACATTTGGATATGATTTTGTAGATATATACTGTTTTTAAGAGTCACTGACTACATTTAAGATAAGTGTAGTCTTTATGATCCAGTAATCCCACTAGGATAGCCAGGCAAAGGCGATGAAATCAGACTATTAGAAGCACTTGCACTTTTTTAATTTATTGGATATATTCTATATTTACATTTCATTTCCCTTTTTCTGGTTCCCCATCCCCCAAAGGTCTCAAATGCCCTTTTCCCTTCCCCTGTTCCCCTATCCACCCTTTTCCATTTCCCTGTTCTGGTATTCCCCTACACTGATGTTTTGATCCTTTCCAGCACCAGTGTCCACTCCTTCCTTATTGTTGGATATCATTTGATATATGGATTGTGTCTTTGATGGCCCAAGAGTCTAGGCTAATATCCACTTATCAGTGACTGCATACCATGGGTATTCTTTTGAGACTGGGTTACCTCACTTAGTATGATGTTCTCCAGCTCCATTCATTTCTCTAAGAATTTCATGAATTCATTGTTTCTAATGGCTGAATAGTACTCCATTGTGTATATATACCACATTTTTGTATCCTTTCCTCTGTTGAGGGACATCTGGGTTCTTTCCAGCTTCTGGCTATTATAAATAAGGCTGCTATGAACATAGTGGAACATGTATCCTTATTGCAAACTGGGGAATCTTCTGGGTATATGCCCAGGAGTGGTATGGCTGGGTCCTCCGGAAGTATCATGTCCAGTTTTCTGAGGAACCGCCATACTGATTTCCAGAGTGGTTGTACTAGCTTGCAGTCCCACCAGCAGTGGAGGAGTGTTCCTCTTTCTCCACATCCTCGCCAACACCTGATGTCTCCTAAGTTTTTAATCTTAGCCATTCTGACTTGTGTGAGGTGGAATCTCAGGGTTGTTTTGATTTGCATTTCTCTAATGACTAATGATGTTGAACATTTTTAAAGGTGTTTCTCAGCCATCTGAATTTCTTCAGGTGAAAAGTCTTTGTTTAGCTCTGTACCCCATTTTTGGATAGGGTTATTTGGTTTTCTGGGGTCTAACTTCTTGAGTTCTTTGGATATTAGCCCTCTGTCGGATGTGGGGTTGCTGAAGATCTTTTCCCAATTTGTTGGTTGCCGATTTATCCTTTTGACAGTGTCTTTTGCCTTACAGAAACTTTGTAATTTTATGAGGTCCCATTTGTCTATTCTTGCTCTTAGAGCATAAGCAATTGGTGTTCTGTTCAGGAATTTTCTCCCTGACCCAATGTCCTCAAGGGTCTTCCCCAGTTTCTTTTCTATTAGTTTTAGTGTGTCTGGTTTTATGTGGAGGTCCTTGATCCACTTGGAGTTGAGCTTAGTGCAAGGAGATAAGAGTGGATCAATTATCATTCTTCTGCATGTTGACCTCCAGTTGAGGCAGCACCATCTGTTGAAAAGGCTTTCTTTTTTCCACTGGATGTTTTCAGCTCCTTTGTTGAAGATCAATTGGCCATAGATGTGTGGGTTCAATTCTGGGTCTTCAATCCTATTCCATTGATCCGCCTCCCTGTCACTGTACCAATACCATGTAGTTTTAAACACTACTGCTCTGTAGTATTGCTTGAGGTCCGGGATATTGATTCCTCCAGAAGATTTTTCACTGTTGATGATAGTTTTAGCTATCCTGGGTTTTTTGTTATTCCAGATGAATTTGAGAATTGCTCTTTCTAACTCTATGAAGAACTGAGTTGGGATTTTGATGGGGATTGCGTTGAACCTGTATATTGCTTTTGGCAAGATTGCCATTTTAACTATATTAATGCTGCCAACCCACAAGCATGGAAGATTTTTCCATTTTTTGAGGTCTTCTTCAATTTCCTTCTTCAGAGACCTGAAGTTTTTGTCATATAAATCTTTCACTTGTTTAGTTAGAGTCACACCAAGATACTTTATATTGTTTGTGGCTATTGTGAAAGGTGTTATTTCCCTAACTTCTTTCTCAGCCTGATTGTCCTTTGAGTACAGGAAAGCTACTGATTTGCTTGAGTTGATTTTATAACCAGACACTTTGCTGAAATTGATTATTAGCTGTAGGAGTTCTCTGGTGTTTTTTTGGGCCGCTTAAGTATACTATCATATCATCTGCAAATAATGATAGTTTGACTTCTTCCTTTCCAATTTGTATCCCTTTGACTTCCTTATGTTGCTGAATTGCTCTAGCTAGTACCTCAAGTACTATATTGAAGAGATATGGTGAGAGGGGGCAGCCTTGTCTAGTCCCTGATTTTAGTGGGATTGCTTCAAGTTTCTCTCTGTTTACCTTGATGTTGGCTATTGGTCTGCTTTTACTATGTTTAGGTATGGGCCTTGAATTGCTTGTTGTTTCCAAGACTTTTAGCATGAAAGGATGCTGAATTTTGTCAAATGCTTTTTCAGCGTCCAGTGAGATGACTATGTGGTTTTTTGTTTTGAGTTTGTTTATGTAGTGGATCACATTGATGGATTTCCATATATTGAACCATCCCTGCATCCCTGGGATGAAGCCAACTTGATCATGGTGAATGATCGTTTTGATGTGTTCTTGGATTCGGCTGGCAAGAATTTTATTGAGTATTTTTGCATCGATGTTCATAAGGGAGATTGGTCTGAAGTTCTCTTTTTTAGTTGGGTCTTTGTGTGGTTTTGGTATCAGGGTAATTATGGCTTCATAGAATGAGTTGGGTAGTGTTCCTTCTGTTTCTATTTTATGGAATAGTTTGAAGAGTACTCGTATTAGGTCTTCTTTGAAGGTCTGATAGAATTCTGCACTAAAACCATCTGGTCCTGTGCTTTTTTTGATTGGAAGACTTTCTATGACCTCTTGTATTTCCTTGGGGGTTATGGGACTGTTTAGGCAATCTATTTGATCGATTTATCTTTGGTATTTGGTATCTGTCTAGGAAATTGTCCATTTCCTCCAGATTCTCCAGTTGTGTTGAGTATAGACTTTTGTAGTAGGATCTGATGATTTTTTGAATTTCCTCAGTTTCTGTTGTTATATATCTCCCTTTTCATTTCTAATTTTGTTTATTTGAATACTGTCTCTGTGCCCTTTGGTAAGTCTGGATAGGGGTTTATCTATCTTGTTGATTTTTTCAAAGAACCAGCTCCTGGTTCTGTTGATTCTTTGTATGGTTCTCTTTGTTTCAACTTGATTGATTTCAGCCCTGAGTTTGATGATTTCCTGTCTTCTACTCATCCTGGGTGAAATAGCTTCTTTTTGATCCAGAGCTTTCAGATGTGCCATTAAATTGTTAGTATATGCTCTCTCAGCACTTGCACTTCTATGTTTAGTCACAGAAGCATTCGCTATTCACATGGATTCAACCTAAGTGTCTCTCAGTAGTCAAGGAAAAGATAAATATTTACTGAAAACTTTAATTTATAAATAAATGTTATTCTTTTTAAAACTCAAAACAAGTCTTTCCTTTGATAATGTTAATAAAATCAGGTATAAATTAATTCATTAAATAATGGTTTTCAACTCCTCAGAGATCTGCTGAATATGACATTTGAAATGTGCAATTAAAAGTTTCCCTGGATTGTAAAAACTGCTAGAATCCTACAGGAATCCTTAAGGTCTCCTCTAAGAAGATTATGGAGTACAAATGACACCACCTAATCATGGTAACTGCTGTCAAAAGAAGTGCCCCATGGCTTGCCTGCTGCCAGGACCCTGCCCAAACTATGGATAAGCAAGACATTAGAGAATTGACAACCCCAGGCTGTGAGTTCTCAACAGCACCAATATCCTTCCACTTAGCAAAGCAGCCTGTACAGCATTAGGGAAGATAGAGCTTGGGATTATGGGCAAAGTGGCTTAGCTAACAGTAGATGTTCAGTGTCAACCATTATAAGTGACACATAGTGAGAGAAGGAAGCTCCAGTGTTAACAATCTGTTGGTGAGGTATTTAATCCTCAGTGTACTTGTGAGATTCTTTCCTGGAGCTCACTGTCCAACCTGTGATACATCATTTGAGAGAGAGCCTATTTGCCTGAGCTTCTTATGGTGATTATTTAAGATCTAACATGGTTAGAATTATCCCATATTGTCCTCACTACTTTCCTAGCAGGTTTGGAATCTGGCAGCAACAATCAATTGGTGACAAAGTCTGCTGAGTTGTGATGGCATCACTTGTCTCACTGACACCTTCACTCTGCTGTACAGACCCACTCCAGAAAAAAGGGTCATGTCTTACCTCCACCTACCCTATCCTGTTCTCCTTTTCTGGCTTTGAGGGGAAAAACTGATTCCTGACAGAAGTGTTACCTGCAGCTTTTTACCTAGTGCTAATGAGAAGCCACAAGTCACATGATAAGGACGGTGGAATGGGAAGTTGGTAAGAATCCACTTTCTACCTTTCTAGAAACCCTGAACTAGCCTTTTGTGGCTTTGGGCAAGTCTGATTTATTAATGTAAATTATTATAATGCTTGTACCTTTCCATCCCAGCCCTTGAGTAGGAATTCCAGACCTGTGTTAGCCATAATCACACAATCACCCCCACCTAGGTTGGAGCACTTGGACCCAGGTGAAGTTCATTGTTCCTCCAGATCTAGAAATTCCTGAATTAAGCAGGTGACCCACCAGCTCAGTGGAGCCAATGCCTGCTGAGCAATCAGACCAGTTCTCCCGAACAGACCTTGGAATTTGGGGGAAGGGTCTCACCTGAAACTTTAAATTCTGAGTCCTCCATTAAACCTTGGCACCTTGATCAGCAACTGTTGTCTTGGTCTCATTCTTCTCTTGCTGCCTTCCCATACATCCCCAGCTTCTCTTCCAGGTAACCCATTCATGTAACTGTAGGCAGTTACAAATGCTTAACCAGTTTAATGCTTGGATATATTATAATGCCAGGTCAAAATATAGTGAGGTGGAAAATTCTGATAATGCCCTGGCAGGTCAACTACCAGCCTAAGACCTGGGCTATAAATTGGCATCTAGGACAGCTGATGCTACATAGCAAAGCTACACCCCCTCCATATACCCTCTAAAATATTAAGGGAAATAAATGACAGCGTATATCTTGAGCTCATGGAGGAATGGAGTCCTAGCATTTCTCAGTGAAAAGACTAAGATTTAGCAACAGGGCCATCTCTGTTCATCAGGACAAAGGTACTGAGACCAGCATAACCAAGTACTAGACATGTTTTGATATTTAATATAATGGAGTCATAAGCCACCATGAAACCTGTATAAAAAGAGAAAATGAAGTCTTATCAATAAAAGAAAAGGAAACAGCTCCCGAAAATGACAACATTCTGTGCAGCTCTGATCTCTGAACTGAAGCTCTTTATAAACCTGCAACTATGAAGGTAGAAGACACACTTGTGATGTTTATACAGGTGAAAAGAAATGTATCAACAGCTCCAGGTTATGAGACTCTGGAAGATGAGATCAAGAACAGTCATGAGCAAGAGGAAAAGCCACTTAAGAATATGCCCGGATGGCAGCATACAGCAAAAGCTAATGTACATCCCGTCTCCAGATCTGTACAAGTCACTGCCTATTGTGATATAGTGAGCTTGAATTTGTGAGAACATTAAAGATCCAAAAGAGGAAGATGTAGGTAAAAACTTGCGATGTTGTTTGTGGTTTGAGCTTTCTACAAAGGCTGGTCCTGGGGCTGCTGGTAGCAGCAGACAGGTGGTACAGATAGAAAAGCTCTGATCCATCCTTGCTACAGCTTTGGAGCCAATATCTCCTGTTTCTGAAATAAAACTCTCTGGCTATATCACTGTTCCTTGTACTTCAAATAATGATCATATTATTTGATATTGATCAAGTAATTATTAAGTGGAGGAGGGTAAGGTCTACAGGTTTTTCTCAATACCAAAGGCAGGAATGTATGCATGTCTCGCAAACAGTAGAATATTCCTGTAAGAGAAAGGAAGAATTTTATTTGGATGACACTATTCCAGTTCATCTTCTGATTCATGTACATCAGTATGGAACATAATTTATAAAATACAATAAAGGTTTTTTTTATTCTTATAAAAAGAATGGTTTCAAATATGTAAACACATGGTTCTTTCTGGACAATGTATAATCATATTCTTTGGGTATCTTGTTTGTTTGTCTTTTGTTTTCTGTTTTTTTCTTCCATTCCCATGAAAATAATAATAGGAACAATCAGGGCATACATTTGATAGTTTCCTCCCTTTCATGACGATCCTTCATCCATCAAGTTCATATGACCATGCTCTTCCCAGACAAAAGCTAAATGCATGACATCACTTTGGAAGTTTTCAACTCAACAGTCTTGAGTATTGGCCTGGCAGGCTCCTTCCTTTTCCTTCATCTCACCCAGTGTGAGCTCAAGCTCCTGTGCTGTATTGTGCTTCACCCTGATCCTCTTCACTGCCCCTTATGCAACCATCGCTCAAATGATGTTAAACTCATAAAAGCTTGCAGCTTCTCAGAAAATTTTGGCTAGCCAAATGGATCTGTTTTTCAGGGGAGATGATGTGGTATATTCCACTTCCCATATCTGTTTGTGACCCAGAACGTTCAATTTTATGGGAGGTAGAAGACAGAAGACAGAAGTCCTGTCCTTTTTTTGTGAAAGTGGGGAGTAAGTCTAATACAATTTATGGTATGTTCCCAATTGTCTACATGCATCAAATCTTATTGAAAGTGATTTACTTTTTCTCCCATGGACCTTGTTATCCTTGTCTGTTTCTGCAACAAACTAAATAATAGGGAAACATTTCGTAGCTCAGGCACTGGTTTTATGGACTCTAACCAAAGATGCAAGTAGCTGATAATATGTTTAAAGTTTTGTTGGATCTAACAATTCCTCAGTCAGAAATACACTAACCTATGACTTAGTTCTCCTTAATATCCCATGCTAATGTGTAAACACCTTATAAACTGTATCCTCTTTAATATTTCTACTTATATATTATACTTAAGTCAAGATACTCCCTAGGATCTGGGAATATGGCAGAGTTTATAGAAGGTTTGCTCTATAAGTATGAGAACCCAAGTTCTGATGCCCAGCACTCAAAAGTTGGTCAAAGAAATGCAAGGCTTTAACCCGAATGTTGGTGGGAAGGGGTTTGGTGTAAAGAGAGGTAGGTCTTCAGAGACCACTGGCTCAGTAGCTTAGTAGAATCAATGAGCATTATGTTCAGAAAGAGACCTTAATTGAAAAAATTAAGGCTGGAACTATTGAAGCAGATAGCAATGCCATCTCTGGCCTCTACTGACACCATACTTGTGCATGATTAACTGTACACACAGACTTGTAACCCCCCTTTGACATATACATAAAACAAATAGAGGCTTTTGAAACGAAAAAAACCTGTTCCATTTGCTTCACATGTTACGAAACAAAGAATATATGTTAAGCTCAACTGACTTTGTCCTTCATAATTGCCATCCTTTTCTTATCAAAGTTATCTCTGAGTTACCTTCAACTTCAACATCTGCCTCAAATGTGTCGTTGGAGCTTCCCTTGCCACAGGACTATGCACACATACCCTGGTTGATCTTTGCCAGAACATCATGGGTCATGGCTACCTACTGCTCATCTTTCACATATAAGTTCAGGTTCCATCCCTGGGCTTTCCCTGAACTCTGGGTTGTGTTGCTTGTTTTTCTTCTTTCCTCCTCCCTGGATAGTGAGCATGCCTCAGAGAAACTGCTTTTGTTTTCAGAGTCTCGGTGATTTACATTGCTGCTAATGCATACTAAAAAATAGTGTATGAATGTTATTAAATGAGGCTCTTCTTAACATTTTACACTAAGCACAGAAGAAAACTGGCAGCCACTTTGGAGAGACACTTGAGTTGGTTTCTTTCTTTATGATATTTAAAAAACTGAATAGCGTGAAAGAGTCAACTTAGTTTTGGTAGCACGTTTGGTAAATGAATCTACCAATCTAGTTAATGATGTAGATTATCTTTTAAGAAATTCACAATGATTTCATTTTACTATATGTCTTTATTGGATATTTGATGATTTGGTGAGGTTTTAGGTATACTTCTCTGCTCATGGAGGCACCAATATTAGAATTTATAATAATGACATAGAGCTTGCTTACCTTAACAGGGCTGCATCTTGACTGAAAGAACTACAAGTCTAATGTCAACATATGCATGTGTAAATCAGGGCTTCTATTTTCATATTTTAATAAGCTTTTACATGCTTCTCACCTCCAGAATGTGACAATAAATTTAGTCAGTGTGGCTATGATGAAGTCAAGGATTTGTATAGCAATGTTGGAGTCGGTTACATATACACTGAATGCTTGAGAAGTACCACAGACTTCAAATGTATAAAACTCAATATATCAAGAAGACACATCAATTGGTAAAATACTTGAAATAGAATCATGAGAACCTAAAATCCCATAAAAATTTGGGGTATTGTATCACTCTTTTATTTCCAGTAGTGTTGATGCAAAGAGAGGTAGATCTCTGAAAATCCATAGCCAAGCAATTTAGGATAATCAGTGATCTTCAAACACCAGAGGTAGACATCTGGTACAGAAACACACACACACACACACACACACACAGGCAGAAAAGTATAAATTTCAGCCTGCACATGCCTTTCTTTACAATCAACCATTCAGGCCACAAACCCAACTCTGTCAATTTCTGCTTGTCTCATATCACTCAAGTTATTTGCCTATCTCACTGTAAGGAGACGATTGTCTAAGTCCAGCTATCTCAAGATCAATGTCTCTATTCTGATGGCAGAGTCAAACTGAGTTCCTTGAACTAATTCTTACCTTGTTTCTCCTGGATGTTTCTTGTTTGTGTATGAAAAAAGAATGTGAAGAAAGGAGTTGACTGTTGTCTAAACTAAGGTTCACAAGTTATAAAAGTATTGCCTGTTGTCTTAGTCAAGGTTTCTATTTCTGCACAAACATCATGACTACGAAGCAAGTTGGGGAGGAAAGGGTTTTTCAGCTTATACTTCCATATTGCTGTTCGTCACCAAAGGAAATCAGGACTGGAACTCAAGCAGGTCAGGAAGCACGAGCTGATGCAGAGGCCATGGAGGGATGTTTTTTACTGGCTTGCTTTCCCTGGTTTTCACAGCATACTTTCTTATAGAATCCAAGACTACCAGCCCAGAGATGGTACCACCTACAATGGGTTCTCCCATTCTTGATCACTAATTGAGAAAATGCCCCACAGCTGGATTTCATGGTGACATTTCCTCAAGGGAAACTCCTTTCTCTGTGATAACTCCGGCTTGTGTCAAGTTGACACACAAAACCAGTCAGTACACCTGTCATGCCTTAATGATCTATGTGTACCTAGACTGAAAAGCTAACAGGCCCCTGTGTTCTGTATCTGCCTGGCCCACATGATAAGCAGCTCTGGACAATGCACCTCAAACAGCTGCAAATACTTGTTAAACCAGATCCTGGATGACAGCTGGGAAGTGATAAACTGTTATCCTGCCTCCTTTTGCACAGTGACAGATAACTGGAACCATCCATTTTCCTATCTAGAACCCCCTTGCCTCACATCTCCCCTGTCAAAGTCAAAGGCAGCCTTAGTCCACAGCTACAAGGCAACACTAATCTGCTTGGTCTGTGCAGGGCTGAGGTGGATGTTCTCACAGTACAGGCAGACCTTGTTTATCCAAGCACAGTGAGGGTAAATTGTCCAATGACATTAGCAAGGATAATTACAAAATATTTTTTTTAATTACATAGTGTCCCAAAGTGTAATTTACTCTCCATTTTGTCCAAAGACAATTTTCTCTTTTTAAATTTTTTTATTATTGAAAAGGGAAGTAAAGGGAAGTAAAAACACTTTATGATAAAATTAAAAATTTACATGGAAAATATTTCAGAAGAACACGCTAAAATTGACAATTTTCATGGAAAATTAAAAGAGTAAAGTGGTAGACACGTAAAACATTGCTAAATTAATTGAAATATGGAATAGAAACATTTTATGATAGAATTGAAGATTTACTTGGAAAATATTTCTGGTAAAATTGTAGGAAAATGTAGAAAAACATGTTTGTTTTTTTAGATTGAAGATTATCATGGAAAATTTTACGTAGATATAATAATGGTTGGTATAAAAGTAGCCCAGATGTCCCTCACTGGAGGAATGGATACAATGTGGTATATATACACAATGGAGTACTATTCAGCCATTAGAAACAATGAGTTCATGAAATTCTTAGAGAAATAGATGGAATTGGAGAACATCATACTAAGTGAGGTAACCCAGTCTCAAAAGAATACCCATGGTATGCACTCACTGTTTGGTTTAGGTATAAGTGTTATTGTGACTTCATAGAATGAGTTGGGTAGTGTTCCTTGAGTTTATATTTCATGGAAAAGTTTGAAGAGATCAGTATTAACTCTTCTTTGAAGATCTGATAGAATTTCCCGATAAACTCATCTGGTCCTGGGTTTTTTTTTTTTTATGAGAGATTATTAATGACTGCTTCTTTTTCCTCAGGATTTATGGGACTATTTAGATGGTTTATCTGATCCTGTTTTAATGTTGGCACATGGTATATATCTAGAAAGTTGTCCATTTCATACATGTTTTCAAACCTTGTTGAGTATAAACTCTTGTAGTAGGATCTGATGATTTTTTGAATTTCCATAGTTTCTATTGTCATGTCTCCCTTTTCCTTTCTGATTTTATTAATATGGATACTGTCTCTGTGTCCTCTGGTTAGTCTGGCTAAGGGTTTATCTATGTTGTTGATTCTTTCAAAGAACCAGCTCCTTGTTTTGTTGATTCTTTGTATAGTTATTTTTGTTTCTGTTTGATTGATTTTGGCTCTAAGTTTGACTATTTCCTCCCATCTACTCCTCTTGGGCATATTTGCTTCCTTTTGTTCTAGAGCTTTCAAGTGCACTGTCAAGCTGTTAGTGTAAGCTCTCTCCATTCTCTTTTTGGAGGCACTCAGAGCTATGAGTTTTCCTCTTAGCACTGCTTTCATTTTGTCCCATAAATTTTGGTATGATGTGTCTTCATTTTCATTAAATTCTAAAAAGTCTTTAATTTCTTTATTTCTTCCTTTACCAAGCTATCATTGAGAAAAGCATTGTTCAAAGTCCATGTGTATGTGTGTTTTCCATTGCTTTTGTTTGAGCCTAACACCAGCCTTAGACCATGGTGATCTGATAAGGTACATGGAATAATTTCAATATTTCTGTATCTTTTGAGGCCTGTTTTGTGACCGATTCTATGGTCAGTTTTGGAGAAGGTACTATGAGGTGCTGAGAAGAAGGTATATTCTTTTGCTTTAGGGTGGAATGTTCTATAAATATCTGTTAGATCCATTTGGTCTATAACTTCAGTTAGTTTCACTGTCTCTCTCTTTAGTTTCTGTTTCCAAGATTTGTCCATTGTTGAGAGTGGGGTGTTGAAGTCTCCCACTATTATTGTGTGGGGTGCAATGCATGCTTTCAGCTTTATTAAAGTTTCTTTTATGAATGTGGATGCCCTTGTATTCAGAGCATAGATGTTCAGAATTGAGAGTTCATCTTGGTAGACTTTTCCTTTGACCAGTATGATGTGTCCCTTCTTATCTTTTTTGACAGCTTTTGGTTGAAAGTCAATTTTATCCGATATAAGAATGACCACTCCAGCTTGTTCCTTGGGATCATTTGCTTGGAAAAATTGTTTTCCAACTATTGACTCTTAAATAGTGACTGTCTTTGTCACTGAGGTGGGTTTCTTGTATGCAGCAAAATGTTGGGTCCTGTTTACGTATGCAGTCTGTTAGTCTATGTCATTTTATAGGGGAATTGAGACCATTGATATTAAGAGATATTAAGGAAAAGTGATTGTTGCTTACTGTTATCTTCTTAGTTAAAGTTGAAATTCTGGTTGTGTAGCTATCTTCTATCGGATTTGTTGAGAGATTATCTTATTGGTTTTTCTACAGTGTGGTAGTCATGCCTTGTGTTGGTATTTTTCACCCATTATCCTTTGCAGAGCTAAATTTATGGAAAGATATTGTGTAAATTTGCTTTTGTCATGGAATGTCTTATTTTCTCTGTCTATAGCAATTGAAAGCTTTGCTGGGTATAGTAGTCTAGGCTGACATTTATGTTCTCTTAGGGTCTGCCCTAAGGGTATGACATCTGCCCATGCTCTTCTTGCTTTCATAGTCTCTGGTGAGAAGTCTGGTATAATTCTGATAAGTCTGCCTTTATATGTTGCTTGATCTTTTTCTCTCACTGCTTTTAATATTCTTTTTTTGTTTAGTGCATTTGGTGTTTTGATTATTATGTGACTGGAGGAATTTCTGCTCTGGTCCAATCTGTTTGAAGTTCTGTAGGCTTCTTGTATGTTTATGGGCACCTCTTTCTTTAGGTTAGGGAAGTTTTCATCTATAATTTTGTTGAAGATATTTACTGGGCCTTTAAGATGTAAATCTTTACTTTCTTCTATACCTATAATCCTTAGGTTTGGTCTTCTCATTGTGTCCTGGATTTCCTGGATGTTTTGTGTTACAAGCTTTTTTGCATTTTGCATTTTCTTTAACTGTTGAGTCAATGTTTTCTATGGAATCTTCAGCATCTGAGATTCTTTCTTCTATCTCATGTATTCTGTTGTTGATGCTTGCATCTATGACTCCTGAATTCTTTTTAACATTTTCTATCTTCAGAGATGTCTCAGTTTGTGATTTCTTTATTGATTCTATTTCCAGTTTTAGATCCTGGATAGCTTTTTTTTTTTCAGTTCCTTCACTTGTTTGTCTTTTTTTCCTGAAATTCTTTAAGGAATTTTTGTGTTTCCTCTTAAAGAGCTTCTACTTGTTGACCCATGTTCTCCTGTGTTTCTTTTAGGGATTTTTTGTGATTCCTCTTTAAGGGCTTCTGCATGTTGACCCATGCTGTCCCATAATTCCCTATGAGACTTTTGTATTGCCTCTTTAAGGGCTTCTACCTTTTGATCCATATTCTCTTGTTTTTTTTTAAGGGATTTTTGTTCTTCTACCTATTGACCCATGTTCTCCTGTATTTCTTTAAGGGAGTTATTTATGCCATTCTTGAAGTCCTCCATCAGCAATATGAGATGCGATTTTAAATCTAGCTCTGGCCTTTCTCGTGTGATGGCGTATGCAGGATTTGCTCTTGTGGGAGAACTGGGTTCTGATGGTGCCATGTTGCCTTGGTTTCTATTGGTAATGAGCTTACCTTTGCCTTTGGCCATCTCAGTTATCTCTGGTGTTAGCTGGTCTTGCTCTCTCTATCTTCTCTGTCCTGCAGGCCTGTGTTTCTGTACTCCTGGGATTTCCTTTCTCTCCAATGCCCTGCAAACAGCTGGGTTTCCAGGAAGTATCAGGTGATGGGGTCTCCCCTGTGGCAGATTTGGCAAGGGCTGAATGCCCTACAGTCTGCTATTTCTCAAATGTTCTGCTGCTTCCAGATCTCGAATGCTCTACTGATGCTGGTTCCTGAATGCCCTGCTTCTACCAGTTCAAATGCTATACTGGTGCCAGTTCTCAAATGCCCTGCTCCTGTCTGTTCTCCAGAGAGTATCAAGAAGTATGATCCTCCCAGTGTCAGTAGGGGCACATGTGTACCACATCTGATGGAACTGGATGGGGGTGAGGGAGGAGGGAGGTGTAGAAGGGAAGGAAGAGGAGTGGTAATCTGGAGGTTGCTGGGTAGTGAGTCTCAGAGAGGCTCTGGGCCTCTAGGGGTACGGGGTCATTCTTATGGAATAACCTGTTCCTGCCTGTTCTTTAGAGAATATCAGGAAGTAGGATCTTCCCCATGTCAGATGTGGCACAGGTCTACCACATCTGACGGAACGGGGCAGTGGCCACTCCTCAACCTTTTTGTATGATCAATTATCACTGCAATATGTTTTGGGTACTTTGGGGAGACTCCTCTGCAGTTGCTCCTTTGGTTTGTCATCCAAAGTAGTTCCTGCTGGTGATACTCAACCATCTGTGGTCCTGACAAAGTATGTGATCTTGATTTTCCTTGCTTTTCTCTTTTGGCTGCCCACCATCTTTTGGCTGTCCTTGCATTGCTGTTGGATCTGGAGTGTTGAGAATTGGTAGGGCATTTTTAACCTTATAAGCAGGTTCTGCAGTGTTTTTGTCTTCTGAAAATATGCCTTCGATAGGGTGAATGGCATGCAAGAAAAATTGCTTGTGTGACCATTTATCCCCACTTGCTTTTTCTGGGACATTGGACTTCTCCTTTTTATGCTTATATTTGCTGACACTTTTGTGGAATAAGTTCTTTTTCTGAGACTGGAAAGGACCTTTGCTGGTTCTAGTCGATTCTGAGGATGTTCCCTCTCTTCTTTTTTCTTGGAACAGATACATATTTCTGGTCAAATGTAATAAGACTATATTGAGAGAGGCTGTTGAATTTCTTTTCAAATTCCTCATTCCCCTTTGCAAAACCAAGGAAGGAGTCTTCCCTTAATTTCTTCTTAAATTTCTTTCTCCCACTGGTCGCACTCTGATTAACTACCCAGCTCTCTTCAGGATCAGAGGAGTTTCCTTTTCCTGAGCTTCATTTCCCTCTGTCAACATTCACTTGCAGGGAGGTCAGCATGTCCTCAGACATATAAAGAGCACCTTTGCAAGACCTCTCAAATTTCCTGGAACCATAGGTCTCTGTGATAGTCACTCTCTTCAGGCTTGGCCTGTCCTGGTAGGCTAGGTGGCAGTGCATTCTCGGTAGGGGTCAAGGGTTCTGCTTTCATGCCCTCTGGTACCTCTCCAGGAACACTCTTGCTGGAAGAAATGTTAAGGAAATCTGGAGGTTGAGACTCTTTGGTGATGTTTCTCCTTGGAAACCTTCTCCTCTTTGGATTTCACTTTTTTCTTTGGTGGCTTGGCATCCAAAATGCCTCCTTTGCCACTTGAGGAGGTGCAGACTTTCTTTCTTGGGGTTTATCCAAGTTTGTCAACACCCCAGTCTCCTTTGATTTTGTCAACACCCCAGTCTCCTTTTGCCAGCTTTTATGGTGTACATGACACTCTCAATGTCAGATTCTGAAAACTGCCTCTTTTTTTGCAGGTGTGGATTTGTCATTTTCATGTTGATCCAGTTTTTTTCTTCTCTTTCTTTTTTTATCTTTTCTCATTTATTTAGCAAGATGGAGCACTCAGTGATCATAATTCTGTGAGGGTGGTACATGTGATCCTTTCTACTCAGGACATTACTAATTATTATCTTGCTACTGGCAGAGTAAGAAAAATCAGGGAATTGACTGTATTTCTGATCATCCTCTGACTCCTTTGTAATTTCTTTGGGGTCTTCCACTTTAATATTGTTAGCAGTATTTTAATGAGTACTTCTATATGCCTAGGCTTTATATATCTGTTTAAATTGTTTATTTTATGTTAATTTGGCTTTGGTAAGTTGTAAATATCAAGAAACTCAACCACTTCTTAAACGTTGTAATGCTTGGTGGTATTCAGACTTTTATAGTGTGTCTTTATGATATTTTGGATTTTGTTGGCCTATTGTAATGTCAATTTCACTTATAATTTTTTAAATTTGGATCTTTTTCTTATTCATCTTTTGGTTAAGCTAGCTAAGAGTTTGCCAGTCTTGATTTTAAAAGAATCAACTCTGTATATTTTGTTTTTGGTTGTGTTCTGTCTTCTAATCCATCTGCCTGGATTTTGATGGTAACATAGGCCACAGACATTGTCACAAAACTTAGCTGCAGTAGAACCACAGACCCAGACATAGCCCTCAGCAGTATCCCTGGCCAGGAATTCAACAAGGCCTCAGGCAGCAGCATAGCCCAACCAGATCAGTTTAGTCCCCAGTATCAGTACAGGCTCAACCATCAACATGGTCTTAGATAGCAGCTCAGCCCAAAAATATCCAGAAGACTTTCAGTGGCAGCATGTGTCGTAGATATCAGTACAAAACCCAGCTGTTGTAGGATCACAGAACCAGATTGCAGCCCTAGATATCACCATGGCCCCAGGTGGTAGCTCAGGCTTTGTATCTACCTGTTCCACAGTACTGTCGAGTCTCCAGATACACCCCTCTCTACAGTGTAGGAACCACTCAGCTTTTTCCATCTCTCTATCTCATCCTCCACCTTTTCCTTCTCTCTAGGACACATTCACTCTTCTCATCTTAGTGGCATCTGCTCTTGGATGGGAGTGGTACTTAAGTGTGTTTTTCCATCTCCCTCCCTTTCAGGGAGGTGTGGAATCCTATTGTTGGAGCTTGAGTAATTTTCTTCCAGCCACCCTGGGAATGCCCCATCAAGACATTTTTATTCATCATCAACAACAGCAACAATGACTCCCTGCCATTTCAGTTTATCTCAATGAAATAATAAACACTGTCATGTACAGCATTTTTCCTGTTGTAATTCTCAAAATGAAACATGTCTATAGGATTATGTTTTAGGAAAGGAAACCCAGGCAAAAAGACCCAACAAACGCTTATCTTGATAAAATTTGCCTAATGACTGTTGGTTTTTACTACAATTGACAACTCAGTCTTCCACATTTACAATTAAATCATTTCATATGAGTCAGAACAGAGAATGAGGTATCCACGTCACTCTAAGTGACTATGAATGTTATGTCTGCTCAAAGCATTAGCTTACTATGGTTGTTGACGGAAAATCATCTGCTCATGATACTGAGATAAGATTTGGTTTCACACAGAATTCAGAGTTCTTTCAAATGTATTTGTTAACAAAATAAATGAAGGAAACATTTCTCAATGTCTCTTTCTCCCAGTGTGCATGGCAAAATTCTGCCTGATGCCCATCTCTGGACAAGAGGACTAAGAACTGCATATCCTATGATCACAAACTCATGAATATATATTATCAAGGAATTGTTCTCTAAATAGAAACTTAGAAGTAGTTAAAAGTCCCACCCTATTCAATTAAAGAAAGGAAAACATATTAGAAGGCAGATTCATGGCATTTGTCTACATGCATATGAGTTAGTATATTTAGCATACTGCCCCACAGCTCCATGCTAGTGACACACAATGCATCTAGCATGAAGAAATGATGAAATTTGAGGTGATATTTACATTAATACAATTGGCAAATCTCTGGGGAGGTATCCGAAGGGCATAATTTAATTCCATTAACAGGTTGCCTTTACTATCTGCTGCTACTATTTTATCATGTATTAAAAATTTAAATATATGTTCTGATCAAAATTTTATTTGATTGTTTTCCAATCTACTCTGAATTTACAAAGAAATTAAAAATATCAACTCTGTGTGCCAGAGTCCAGATCATCTTTGTTCATGCTGTATCAAAAATTATTTCCTGTCTACAATTTTTTTAATTTTTAAAATTAAATTTAAAATTTATTTTGCATGTTCCTCTATGTGACCATGACTGTCTTAGTTAGGGTTTCACTGCTGTGAACAGACACCATGACCAATGCAAGTTTTATAAAAGACAACATTTAATTGGGGCTGGCTTACAGGCTCAGAGGTTCAGTCCACTGTCATCAAGGCAGAAGCATGGCAGCATCCAGGCAGATATGGTGCACGAGGAGTTCAGAGTTCTACATCTTCATCTGAAGGCTGCTAGTGGAAGACTGACTTCCAGGCAGCCAGGGTGAGGGTATTTTTTTATTTTTTTGTTTTTTTGAAACAGGATTTCTCTGTGTAGCCCTGGCTGTCCTGGAACTCACTCTGTAGACCAGGGTGGCCTCGAACTCAGAAATCCGCCTGCCTCTGCCTCCCAAGTGCTGGGATTACAGGCATGCACCACCACCACCTGGCCTCAGGGTAAGGGTCTTAAACCCACACCCACAGTGACACATCTACTCCAACAAGGCTACACCTCCTAATAGGGTCACTTCCTGGGCCAATCATACACAAACCATCACATTCCACTCCCTGGCCCCCATAGGCTTGTTCAAACATGAGTCTATGGGGGCCATACGTAAACATAGCATAATGCAAAATACATTTAGTCCAACTTCAAAAGTCCCTGTAGTCTATAGCAGTCTCAATAGTGTTAAAAGTCCAAAGTTCAAGGTCTCTTTTGAGATTCATCCAATCACTTAACTGTAATCCCCCAAGCAAGACAGGAAACCAGCTGGGCAAAGTCCAAACTCTGTATCTCCATGTCTGATGGCAAAGCAGTCTTCAGATATCCAACTCCTTTTACATCTTTGTTGACTTCAACAAGGTTCTTTCTCCCGGGGTTGTTCCACACCCTGTTAGCAGCTTTCCTTGGCAGGCATCCTGTGGCTCTGGCATCTTTACCATCTTGGGTACCCCAAGTCAATTTTAGCTTCATGGCTTCTTGTTCCAATGTCTGAGATCCACACATGATATTCTGTGTATCTTCAAAGAGCTGGTGTCACTTCTCCAGATCTGCCCTCTGTAACACTCTAAGTTCAGATTGATCCACTGCCACTGCTGTTCTTGGTGGTCATCCCATGGTACTGGCATCTCCAATGTGCTAGGGTCTTCCACTGCAACTATGCTTCACCAAAGCCTCTCATAAGCTCTCTTCACGGTACTAAGCCTCAACTGCTTTGAATGACCCCTTCAGTCTTGGGCTGTCAATTACAACTGAGGGTACACTTTCACCAATGGCCTTCCATGGCCTCTGACAGTACCAAGCCTCAGCTGTTCTTCATGATGCCTTCATGCCTTCAAAACTAGTACCACCAGGGTGATTCTTACACATTACCAAGTACAGCTGCAGCATGAGATACAACCTTGGCTATCTCTGGAATACAGCTTCTTTGTGCTCTCAGAAAACACTTTCCAGAAGATTTCACCTAAGTGATGCTGGTCTTTTCTTAATCATCACTAATTTCTTAGCTCCAACTAACCAGCATCAATTGTCCCAGTAGTTTCCTTCTCCTCTTAATATAAAGCCAGAGACACATGGCCGAAGCTGCTGAGTTCTGCTGCTTGCAGGAGCTGGAACATTGCCCCGCCCCCTTGTTCTATTACGTTATCACTAGCTTTCTTTTTCCCAGATCCTTTACTGCCTAAGTTGGCTGTTCTGAATCTTGCTGCATAGACTGACCTTGAACTCAAGAGATCTGCATGCCTGTCTCCTAAGCACTGGGATTAAAGGTGTGGTCCACCAAGCCCAGATTTAAGTTTTTCTTCACCTAGAATTTGCTCTGTTCTAGGCTGGCCTTGAACTCAGAGATCTGCTTATCTTTGCCTCCTGGGATTAAAGGTTTGTACTACCAAGCCTGGACCTAAATTTAGCTGGATGGAATCTTGCCTTAAGGTCACCACTCCCTTAATTCAATTTAATATCCTTGAATTCAGCTCTATTTCACTTCGTGGAGTCCCTTTAATACTCAAACTATATAGTTTGGACTTTTTCTTTCTCATCTTGCTATGTTTGTTCAAAATTCTCTTCATCAGACTTAACCAGAGAACAAAGTCTTTGTTGGGCTTTTTTGAGACTACCTTTGTAGATGCAATTAATATAAATCTCTTCCTTAGCCCTAGGCAGTCTCTTCAGACAACAGCAAAAAGCAACCATGTTCTTCACCAAAACATCACAAAAACAGTCTCTCAGCCACTGAAAAAGTTCTTGTCCACTGAAACCTCTTGGGCCATCAGGCCTACAGTTCCAATGACCCTCAGCACCACTGTTTTCCACATTTCTACTAGGCTGGCCCATTAAGCCCCACTTAAAGCATTCCATGGCTTTCCAAATCCAAAGTCCCCAAATCCACATTCGTCCAAACAAAAGCATGGTCAGGCCTATCACAGCAATACCTCAGTCCCTGGTAACAACTTCTGTCTTAGTTAGGGTTTCACTGCTGTGAACAGACACCATGACCAATGCAAGTTTTATAAAAGACAACCTTTAATTGGGGCTGGCTTACAGGCTCAGAGGTTCAGTCCATTGTCATCAAGGCAGAAGCATGGCAGCATCCAGGCAGATATGGTGCAGGAGGAGCTGAGAGTTCTACATCTTCATCTGAAGGTTGCTAGTGGAAGACTGACTTCCAGGCAGCCAGGGTGAGGGTCTTATACCCACACCAACAGTGACACACCTACTCCAACAAGGCCACACCTCCTAATAGGGTCACTTCCTGGGCCAATCATATACAAACCATCACAATGACCATGTGTATGTTTCAGCATACATGTTGAGGTCACTTTTCTTCTTTAGCAGCACATTAGGCTGTCTGGGTGTCAGCAGGTGTTTTTACTCAGGGAATCATCTCTCCATCCCCCTCTCTATTCATAATGTTGAACAACCTCTCCATCACTCAGATTAAACACATCTTTCTTCTCTCCTTCTCCATGTACTTATATCACTTCCTTTTAAGTCAGATTACACTGCCTTAGAAGGCAACTTTACAGCACACCTGAAGGCCCTGGAACAAAAAGGAACTAATTCAGCCAGGAGGACTAGAAGACAGGAAATCATCAAACTAAGGGCTGAAATCAATCAAATAGAAACAAAGAGAACCATGCAAAGAATCAACAAAACCAAGAGCTGGTTCTTTGAGAAAATCAACAAGATAGATAAACCCTTAGCTAGACTAACCAAAGGGCACAGAGACAGTATCCAAATTAACAAAATTAGAAATTAAAAGGGGGATATAACAACAGAAACTGAGGAAATTCAAAAAATCATCAGATCCTACTACAAAAGCCTATACTCAACACAACTAGAGAATCTGGAGGAAATGGACAATTTCCTAGACAGATACCAAATACCAAAATTAAATCAGGATCAATTAGATCAGCTAAACAGTCCCATAACCCCTAGAGAAATAGAAGGGGTTATAGAAAGTCTCCCAGCCAAAAAAAGTGCGGGACCAGATGGTTTTAGTGCAGAATTCTATCACACCTTCAAAGAAGACCTAACACCAATACTCTTCAAACTATTCCACAAAATAGAAACAGAAGGAACACTGCCCAACTCATTCTACAAAGCCACAATAACGCTGATACCAAAAGCACACAAAGATCCTACAAAGAAAGAGAACTACAGGCCAATTTCCCTTATGAATATTGATGCAAAAATACTAAATAAAATTCTTGCCAACTGAATCCAAGAGCACATCAAAATGATCATTCACCATGATCAAGTAGGCTTCATCCCAGGGATGCAGGGATGGTTCAATATATGAAAATCCATCAATGTAATCTAGTACATAAACAAACTAAAAGAAAAAAAACCACATGGTCATCTCATTAGATGCTGACAAAATTCAGCATCCTTTCATGCTAAAACTCCTAGAAAGAACAGGAATTCAAGGCCCATACCTAAATATAGTAAAAGCAATCTACAGCAAACCAGTAGCCAACATCAAACTAAATGGAGAGAAACTTGAAGCAATCCCACTAAAATCAGGGACTAGACAAGGCTGCCCTCTCTCTCCATATCTTTTCAATATAGTACTTGAAGTTCTAACGAGAGCAATTAGACAACATAAGGAAGTCAAAGGGATACAAATTGGAAAGGAAGAAGTCAAACTATCACTTTTTGCAGATGATATGATAGTATACGTAAGTGACCCAAAAAACTCCACGAGAGAACTACAGTTGATTAACAACTTCAGCAAAGTGGCTGGGTATAAAATAAACTCAAGCAAATCAGTAGCCTTCTTGTACTCAAAGGACAAGTAGGCTGAGAAAGAAATTAGGGAAATGACACCCTTCACAATAGCCACAAACTGTATAAAGTATCTTGGTGTGACTTTAACAAAACAAGTGAAAGAACTGTATGACAGGAACTTCAAGTCCTTGAAGAAAGAAATCAAAGAAGACCTCAGGAGATGGAAAAATATTCCATGCTCTTGGATTGGCAGATGAATATAGTAAAAATGGCCATCTTGCCAAAAGCTACCTACAGATTTAATGCAATCCCCATCAAAATCCCAAATCAATTCTTCATAGATCTAGAAAGAGCAATTCTCAAATTCATCTGGAGTAACAAAAAACCCAGGATAGCTAAAACTATTCTCAACACAAAAGGACTTCTGGGGGAATCAATATCCCTGACCTCAAGTAGTACAACAGAGCAATTGTGCTAAAGACTGCATGGTATTGGTACAGCGACAGGCAAGTAGATCAATGGAATAGAATTGAAGACCCAGAAATGAACCCAATGATCACTTGATCTTTAATAAAGGAGCTACAACCATCCAGTGGAAAAAAGATAGCCTTTTCAACAAATGGTGCTGGTTCAGCTGGAGGTCAACATGCAGAAGAATGCGAATTGACCCACTCTTATCTCCTTGTACTAAGACCAACTCCAAGTGGATCAAGGACCTCCACATAAAAACAGACACACTGAAACTAATAGAAAAGAACCTGGGGAAGACCCTGGAGGACTTGGGCACAGGGGGAAAGTTCCTGAACAGAACACCAATAGCTTATGCTCTAAGATCAAGAATTGTCAAATGGGACCTCATAAAATTACAAAGTTTCTGTAAGGCAAAGGACACTGTCAGAAGGACAAAACAGCAACCAACAAATTGGGCAAAGATCTTCACCAACCCCACATCTGACAGAGGGCTAATATCCAATATATACAAAGAACTCAAGAAGTTAGACCCCAAAGAACCAAATAACCCTATCAAAAAATGGGGTACTGAGCTAAACAAAGAATTTTCACTAGTAGAAATTTGGATGGCTGAGAAGCACTTTAAGAGATGTTCAACATCATTAGTCATCAGGGAAATGCAAATCAAAATAACCCTGAGATTTCACCTCACACCAGTCAGAATGGCTAAGATTAAAAACTCAAGGGACAACAGGTGCTGGCGAGGATGTGGAGAAAGAGGAACACTCCTCCACTGTTGGTGGGATTGCAATATGGTACAACCACTCTGGAAATCAGTCTGGCGGTTCCTCAGAAAATTGGGCATGTCACTTCCAGAGGACCCTGTCATACCATTCCTGGGCGTATACCCAGTGGAATTCCCTGCATACAATAAAGACACATGCTCCACTATGTTCATAGCAGCCTTATTTATAATAGCCAGAAGTTTGAAGGAGCCCAGATGTCCCTTAAAGGAGGAATGGATACAGAAAATGTGGTATATTTATACAATGGAATACTACTCAGCAATTAAAAATAATGAATTCATGCAATTTGTAGGCAAATGGTTGGATCTGGAAAATATCATCCTAAGTGAGTTAATCCAATCACAAAAGAATATACATGAAACGCAATCATTGACAAGTGGATATTAATGAGCCCCAAAGCTCTGAATACTCAAGGCACAATTAGCAAATCATAAGTTTCCCAAGAAGAAGGAAGGAAAGGACCCTGGTCCTGAAAAGACTTGATCCAGATTTGTAGCAGAGTATCAGAACAGAGAAATGGGTGAGGGGTGATTGGGGAACGGGTGGAGGGAAGAGGACTTATGGGACATATGGTGAGGGGGGAACTGGGAAAGGGGAAAGCCTTTGGAATGTAAATAAAGAATATAGAAAATGAATTTAAAAAAAGAAAAAAGAGAGATATGTAATTGTTATGGTTTGTATATGCTTTTCCCAGAGAGTGGCACTATTAGGAGGTGTGGCCTTGCTGGAGTAGGTGTGTCACTGTGGGTGTGGGCTTAAAACCCTCACCCTGGCTGCCTGGAAGTCAGTCTTCTACTAGCAGCCTTCAGATGAAGAGAGAGAACTCTCAGCTCCTCCTTCACCATACCTGCCTGGATGCTGCCATGTTTCTGCCTTGATGACAATGGACTGAACCTCTGAGCCTGTAAGCCAACCCCAATTAAAGGTTGTCTTTTATAAAACTTGCATTGGTCATGGTGTCTGTTCACAGCAGTAAAACCCGAACTAAGACAGAAGTTGGTACCAGGGACTGGGGTATTGCTGTGATAGGCCTGACCATGCTTTTGTTCAGAAGAATGTGGATTTTGGGACTTTGGATTTGTAAAGCCATGGAATGCTTTAAGTGGGGCTTAATGGGCCAGACTAGTAGGAATATGGAAGACAGTGGTGCTGAGGGTCATTTGAACTGTGTAGGCCTGACGGCCCAAGAGGTTTCAGTGGAGAAGAATTTTAATATGTGGCTGAGAGACTGTTTTTGTGATGTTTTGGTAAAGAACATGGCTGCTTTTTGCCATTGTCTGAAGAGACTGCCTAGGACTAAGGTAAAGAGATTTATATTAATTGCATCTGCAAAGGAAGTCTCAAAAAAGCCCAACAAAGACTTTGTTCTCTGGTTAAGTCTGATAAAGAGAATTTTGAACCAACATAGCAAGCTGAGAAAGGAAAAGTACAAAATATATAGTTTGAGTATTAAAGGGACTCCAGGAAGTGAAATGGAGCTGAATTCAAGGATGTTAAACTGAATTAAAGGAGTGGCGACCTTGGGGCAAGATTCCATCCAGCTAACTTTAGGTCCAGGTATGGTAGTACAAACCTTTAATCCCAGGAGGCAAAGATAAGCAGATCTCTGAGTTCAAGGCCAGCCTAGAACGGAGCAAATTCTAGGTGAAGAAAAACTTTAATCCAGGCTTGGTGGACCACACCTTTAATCCCAGTGTTTAGGAGACAGGCATGCAGATCTCTTGAGTTCAAGGTCAGTCTATGGAGCAAGATTCAGGACAGCCAACTTAGGCAGTGAAAGAGCTGGGAAAAAGGAAGCTAGTGATAATGTAATAGAACAAGGTGGCCAATGTTCCAGCTCCTGCAAGCAGCAGAACTCAGCAGCTTCGGCCATGTGTCTCTGGATTTATATTAAAAGGAAGGAGACTACTGGGACAATTGATGCTGGCTAGCTGGAGCTAAGAAATTAGTGATGATTAAGAAAAGACCAGCATCACTGAGGTGAAATTTGGGAAGTGTTTTCTGAGAGCACAAAGAAGCTGTATTCCAGAGATAGCCAAGTGTTCCTCATGATACAGCTGTACTTGGTAATGTGTAAGAATCATCCAGGTGGTACTGGTTTTGAAGGCATGAAGGCATCATGAAAAACAGCTGAGGCTTGGTACTGTGAGAGGCCATGAAAGGCCATTGGTGAAAGTGTACCCTCAGTTGTAATTGCCAGCCCAGGACTGAAGGGGTCATGCAAAGGAGTTGAGGCTTGGTACCATGAAGAGAGCCTATGAGAGGCTTTGGTGAAGCATAGTTGCAGTGGAAGACCCTAGCATATTGGAGGTGCCAGTACCATGGGATGACCACCAAGAACAGCATTGGCAGTGGAGTGGATCAATCTGAACTTAGAGTGCTACAGAGGACAGAGCTGGAGAAGTGACACCAGCTCTTTGGAGATACACAGAAGATCATGTGTGGATCTCAGACTTTGGAACAAGAAGCTGTGAAGCTGAAATTGACTTGGGGTACCCAAGATGTTAAAGATGCCAGGGTCACAGGATGCCTGCCAAGGAAAGCTGCTAACAGGGAGTGGAACAAGCCCAGGAGAAAGAACCTAGTTGCAGTCAACAAGGATGAAAAAGGAGTTGGATATCTGAAGACTGCTTTGCCATCAGACATGGAGATACAGAGTTTGGACTTTGCCCAGCTGGTTTCCTGTCTTGCTTGGAGGATTACAGTTAAGTGATTGAGTGAATCTCAGAAGAGACCTTGAACTTTGGACTTTTAACAGTGTGGAGACTGCTATAGACTACAGGGACTTTTGAAGTTGGACTAAATGTATTTTGCATTATGCTATGTTTACGTATGGCCCCCATAGACTCATGTTTGAACAAGCCTATGGGGGCCAGGGAGTGGAATGTTATGGTTTGTATATGGTTTTCCCAGGGAGTGGCACTATTAGGAGGTGTGGCCTTGTTGGAGTAGGTGTGTCACTGTGGGTGTGGGCTTAAAACCCTCACCCTGGCTGCCTGAAAGTCAGTCTTCTACTAGCAGCCTTCAGATGAAGAGAGAGAACTCTCAGCTCCTCCTGCACCATACCTGCCTGGATGCTGCCATGTTTCTGCCTTGATGACAATGGACTGAACCTCTGAGCCTGTAAGCTAACCCCAATTAAATGTTGTCTTTTATAAAACTTGCATTGGTCATGGTGTCTGTTCACAGCAGTAAAACCCGAATTAAGACAGTAATGCTACATTATCCATCATTTAAAAAAAAAAAGACATGATGGACTTGTATTTAGGTAGATGGATGTTCCCATGATGGGTTTAACTCCATCTCCCAAATCTGAGGTAGGCTGTATTCATCTATCCTGATTTTCTAAAAGGAAGCCAGCAAACAATCAAACAAACCAAAACAGATTGTAGCTCTTTGCTGCTTAGTTGTGGGATAAAGTTCAGATGAGCTGTTTCAGGATGTGCTAGTTCACAGCCTTGATCCTTATAGCAGGAATTCTCAAGGTGGTCTTGATAACTGCTACACTTTGTGTTTATAGTACTCCGCATGCACCAGGAATACAATGACAGAAGTTCAAGTAAGTAATTATAACATTAGGTGATAGAATCAAGAAACTATAGGGATAAATCGAGAAGGAAATCCTTCAAATGAGAAACTATTAAGTTAATGTGAAAGAAAGCATGTGTCCACACTTAAAAAGTAGAAATGCATCAGAAATGAAAAGTACAAACTTTGAAAACACCAGTGAGTCTGTTGCAGTCACAATGCTGGCAAATGTGAACCTAAAAATTTATTTTTGTATTTTTTAATCTTTTTTTGAGACAAAACCTCTCTGTGTAAATCACTGAAAAATGATCATTTTTGCCTAAGTCTTTCTACTGCTGATGTTCCTGGTATGTTTCATTACTGTCTCACATTTATGATATACATCTGAAAATCTTGTATATCATACTGATTCCTCTAATAAAGGTAAGGAGGTAAAGACCCACTCGGAGCTCTGTCCTGACTCCAGCCTGAAGATGGAGAAGTGCCTCAGCATTTCTGTCCCATTTCTGTATCCCCTAGAACTCCTCCTTTGAACTTTCCACATGCATGTATCAGGCTTGATAGAGTCAGAAGGAGAGTGGAGGACTCAAGGCTCACAAAGCCTCTCAGCTACTCCCTGTCTTAATCAGAGAAAGACTTCTGCTTTAATGCATCTCTCCATGGCACAGCTGAGGCCATCTAAGATCTTACCTCCATCTACTCACCTGGACCTCTGTGTGCAGACAGATCTGGAGCAGCTCTGGGAAGGTGACGCTTTCCTGGTCATATTTGTACTGTCTGCATCTGTGGGGCTCTTGGCTGCCATCAGGTACTGCAGACTTCAGATTTCGTGTTGTCACAGTGTCAGGGGGAAGGAAGGCCACTGTGGGTTCTCAGTCCCTGAAGTACAGCTTCCCTCTCTCCCACAGTTACCACATCTGTTTTGCTTAGAAGTTATTTGAAGCTTAATTAGTGTTTAATTATTTTTAGAGGAAGAATGTGAGGTGAGAAAATGAACAACTAATGAAGTTCTGTGTACTGAGCTTCCCGAATTCCAGAGGACTGTGCATACTCATTTAGGCCCAGTGATTGGTCCTTCAGTCTCTGTGAGCTCAAAGTACTTTGCTTAAGTGACTCAGAGGTCCTTGTTGCCCTGGTGGCCTTCAAACCTTCTGGCTCTTAAGATGTTTCTGCCTCCCTTTTCAAGAGATTCCCTTGTTCTGATGTGAGGGATTTAATGGACATCTCCCATATAGATTCACTTTCTGCCTAAAATCATTGTGTGTGTTGTTCTTATCTGCTGCAGGAGGAAGCCACTCTGATGATGACTGTATAATACACTGATATGAGTAGTGAAGAATATCATTAGGAGTCATTTTATTGTTAGTTTTTGTTTGTTTGTTTGTTGTTAAAGACCAGTAGTACTTGGATTTACTCCAGTAAATCCAGTGGGAAAAAATCTGCCCTTAAAGTAAACCAGGCACATTTCAGTTAAGTTTCTTTCACCATTGCCCTGGCATATTTTTCAGGCAGGACAGATTGTAAATCAAGATTGTGTGCCTGGGTTGCTGTCCATGCTACTCTTTCTGAAGCCCAGAATGGCATCTTCCCACACAGAAGCTATAAGAAAGCATGGAAACCCCTGAAAATGGAATTATGGGAATTTGTGAACCAACATGTACATGCTCAAGTGCAATCAACTTCAAGGTTGTCAAGTGCTCTTAATTGCTAAACCATAACATCCATATTGATAAGCAACATGACTGAATCAAACCCTAAATTCCCACAAGAATTAGTTCTGTGAATTTATTTGTTTCATCTGGTGCTCATATTTAACCTGTTCATGTTCTCCATACCTATGCCTAGAGATGTATCATTTTGTTGTGTTATTCTCTTTAATACCACTCAGACATAGCTTTTCTGTGTGATGTCAGTGTATATCAGTAAAACTATGTACACAAAAAGTTTGTTGCACACATCTTTTATTTTAAAACTGCAAGAGAAAAATATAGGCAAAAACCATTCTGGATAGAAATCTGTCAGGTGATGCACTGACCCCACATTCTTGTCCATTACCCACTAGTAACAAAGATTGCAAGAAAATGTGGTATGTTTATACAATGGAATACTACTCAGCAATTAAAAATAATGAATTCATGCAATTTGTAGCCAAATGGTTCGATCTGGAAAATATCATCCTAAGTGAGTTAACCCAATCACAAAAGAATACACATGAATTGCAATCACAGATAAGTGGATATTAATGAGCCCAGAAGCTCTGAATACTCAAGGCACAATTAGCAAATCAAAAGATTCCCAAGAAAAAGAAAGGAGAGGACACTGGTCCTGAAAAGACTGTATCTAGTTTTGTAGGAGAGTTCCAGAACAGAGAAATGGTGTGTGTGTGTGTGTGTGTGTGTGTGTGTGTGTGTGAATGGGGAATGGGGGGGCGGAAGAGGACTTATGGGACATATGGTGAGGGTGGAACTGGGAAAGGGGAAAGCCTTTGGAATGTAAACAAAGAATATAGAAAATAAAAAAATTAAAAAATGGAGTACAGAGCTAAACAAAGAATTTTCACCTCAAATCTATTATTTTAACAAATTTGTTGCTGTGATACATTAGAGTGCTAAAGCAAAGCCATTCCTGTGTATATAGCATTACACAGGATAACATGGTAAGAAAAGGGAGTTCTTATATCCCAGGGTCACAGCAGGGCTTAGCAACACAAACATCCCTGATGATCAGGACAAAGGGCTGACATCAGCATAACTGAGTAATAAAAATGCTTTGATATTTAGTATTGTGGAACCATGTGTCACTGTGGAACCTGTGTAGAAGGAAAAAATAAAATCTGCCTAATAAAAGAAAAGGAAACAGGTCACGAGAGTGAAAACCCTCTGGGTTGCTCTGATATCTAGCCTGGAATTATTTGCAGACCTGAAGATGTGAAGGTAGAGAACATGAATTCTCTAATAAAGATAAGGAGGTAAAGACCCACCCGGAGCTCTGTTCTGACTCCAGCCTGAAGATGGACAAGAGTGCCTCAGCATTTCTGTCCCATTTCTGTATCCCCTAGAACTCATCTCCTTTGATCTTTCTGGATCCATGGTTCAGGCTTGATAGAGTCAAAAGGAAAGTGGAGAACCCAAGACTCACAAAGCCTCTCAACTACTCCCTGTCTTAATCAGGGTGTTTGTGCAAATGGACATCCATAAACCTACTGTTCCAGCCCCTCAGACCATGGAAAATGTCATCACAAAGAACCATGAAAGAGAAGAAGAGCCACTTAATTGTGTGCCTGGATGGCAGCATATAGCAATACCCAGTAAACATACCAACTTCAGACCTGTTCATGCTACTGCTTGCTGTGTTATAGTGCAGCAAGTTGCAGCTTATCAGGGAATTAAAGATGCGATTGAGGAGAAAGTCAAGAAAATGTCCATGGAGTGTGTGGTTTGAGCTTTCTTGAAAGGATAGTCTTGGGACTGATGGTGACAGCCTTGACCAAGCAGGGGAGACAGGTGGTGCAGATGAAGAGGGAAGCCATGGACAATCCTTTCTAGATAAACTAGTTTTACAACCAACATTTTCTAGGAAATTTCTGAAATAAAAAATTGTGGCCATATTCTGACCTCTTTGCAATAAATAATGATTGTGCTTACATAAGCCAAGTGGATGATATACGATCTATATTATTATCCTCAGAACCCATGATGAAAGTATACACGTGTCTCACAAGGACTATAATATTCCCTAAAATTTCTATTTCCAAGTGAAATAAAATATATTCTCTGCTTCGGGTCACTTTAAATCATCTTCATGCCCAGAAATAGTACAATGCTTTTGAGAAACACAAGTAAGTAAACATGATATGGTTCAGACCTGTGGGATTTCTGTTTTTAGGGGGAAAATAACTAGCATATTATCAAAATTCACAGAATTATTTGCTTGTCAACACCTTTATTTTGTTCTTGTGCCCCTCTCCACTTTTTCTTGATTTGTCTGACATGGAGATGATGTTGACATTTAGACATGAACATCATGATGATGCCTTCACAGAAGATAGTTTATATATTCTCCATCTCTCAATTTCTTTTGATGAGAACATTCCAGCAAGAGACAGCATCAGTCAACTTCTCAGCCATGATATTGAACATCACCTTAGATGCCTCCCTTCTTAGATCTGTTTTACCATCTGTTACACACTCATCCTTCAAGTAAGTATTGACCTAGCAAAGATTGTAGCTCCTCCAAGAAGTATAATACTTAACAAATGCAAAAAGAACATGCTTATTAATAATGTAAAGCACATCCATGATGAATCTACAATGTTTATAAAAAATTATATGGTAGATAATTTTTCAAAATAAGGCATATCCCTACCACTAACCACACTTTGATGTTCAGTGATTATATCAATATTTTTTCGATAATTTATCCATCAGATTATTATCACCACTTCAGTAATATTGTTGCATTGATACATGATTATAGAATCAGATCTAGCTCTTTGGTGATAAGGAACTGGATAGTGCTGTGGAGAGCACCTGAGTATTTACAAAAGGCAGTGGATACCAAGCCTTGGTCTGCTTTAGTCATTTATTTATTCATCTTGGAAAAAAGCAACTCCACATTTGAAAATCAACATAGAAATTATAGACAAATATTAAATAACAGTTCACCGCTTATGTTATTTCACAGTTTATTTGTTATCTAGTTTATCCCATATCTGCAATCTTTATTCCTGTAGAGAACCTTCAGGATTATAACACCAATGAAATGTTTCAGGGCATTTAAGCTCTGTGTCTAGTGCACTGGGCTCTTCTTGATCAAATGTAAAGTACATAGCATTCTTTCACAGTTCTATAAAAACTTTCCAATGGATGGATATTTGTAGATACTGTGAAGTAGCCTAAAATAGCCCCACAGTACTTATATATAGCAAGCACAAATTAAGGTAAAAAGATATGAAAATTTTGAACTACATGATTAGCTTACTATGAATTTTGATAAAAATTTATGAATATCTTTCAAGTCACAGTATGATGCTGCCAGTTTTACAAATTCTAGTTAAATGATTTTTTTTTGTTTTTTGTTTTTTGTTTTTTTAGTGCTGGGGAGATGACTGACCTGCTGAAAGCACTGGCTGGACTTCAAGGAACCCAGGTTCAATTCACAGCAACTACATATTACTACAGAAACATCTGTTAAATCCAGTTAGTCACAGGGTATTTGGTGATCTTTTCTAGCCTGTACAGGCCTCAGGCATTCACATGCTACATAGTCATAAATTCAGGCAAACTATTCATACAGTAAATTAATACAAAAAACAGTTTTATAAAGTCTTATAAAAAAGTAACTATTGGAGAATGAGATTTCTTTTTTTTCTATTTTGTTTTTGTTTTGTTTGTTTGTTTTTTTGATTGATTGTTTTGACACAGGGTTTCTCTGTATAGCCCTGGTTGTCCTGGAACTCACTCTGTAGACCAGGCTGGCCTCCAACTCAGAAATCTGCCTGCCTCTGCTTCCCAAGTACTGGGATTAAAGGCATGTGCCACCACCGCCTGGCTTCCATTTTTTTTAATTGGATATTTTTATTATTTACATTTCAAGTGTTATACCCTTCCCCTTTCCTGGTTTCTGCTCTGGGAATTCCCTATCCCATCCTCCCTTTCCTCCTTCTATGCAGGTTCTCCCCCACTGCCCCACGTGCTCCCACCATAGTGCCCTAGAATCCCCCTACACTGGGGCATCCAGCCTTCCCAAAGCCAAGGGCCTCTCCTCCCATTGATATCTAAAGAGGCCATCCTCAGCTACAAATGCAGCTGGAAGCATGGGTCACACCATGTGTGCTCTTTGGTTGGTAGCTTAGTCCCTGGGATTTCTTTATTATTGTAATTTGCTAACATTAACTTCACTTCAAGACTTGAATAACCAAGATTATTGTTTGAGAAAAACACATGCCTAAACTGCTATGTGGGACTTTGTGTTACCCACAGTATTGCAGAACTGAGAGTTTTTCTTCCTTGTTGAATATAAAAATGAGAGACATTTTCTCAATTTCTCCCATTGAGCATGCCAACATCCAACCAGAAGCCCATCCCTGTGAATCAGCACCAGGGGGCTAAAAGTTGCATAACCAAGGGTCAGAAGTTCTCGAGGATTTACCATCAAGGTATTGTCCCTTGGGGAGAGACTTAAAATTAGGGAAAAGGCACAATCAGTCCAGTAGAAGAAAGCAAAACAGAGCATCAGAAGGAGGACACTTTGAGCAGCTCTCAGCTCAGGGGGAGTTCTGTAGAGAAGCCTTGAGTTCTGAAGGTAGAGGACATGCTGGTGGTGCTTGTAGAGAATAAATACCATGTAGCCACTGGCCCCTCCCATGGCACCCTGAAACACTGCGTCTCTCAGGACCATTAGAGGAAGAATAATCCATTTTATTTTCTGACTTGGTAACATAAAATAACAATTGTCATCACTCGTAAGCTGTGATATATTCAGTCTTGTACTGGTGATGGAATTGATTAGGTTCATACTTATTAATGCATTGAATATCCAAAAGAATAGGAAGACTGAAAGGATGTGCCATGCAGAATTTGGCCTGAACATCCTCCATACAGATGCTCTGGGACTGATGGTGATGGCCTGGACCACAGTGAGGAGACTGCTGGTGCAGAGGGAGAGGCCCTGGGCCACCCTCTCCAGGTAAACAATGATCTTACAGCCTAAGTTATTTAGGAAGTTTGTCAAACCAAAAGCTACAATAGTCTTTGGCAATCCTTTTACCAAAAGGATCGCAGTGTTTGTAAAAGCCAAGTGGATAAGAATAAGGTGTACTGGTTTCTTCTCAGGTCCTCCCCACCAACTGAACATGTAATTTACAGAAACACACATGTTCCCCAGAATGCCAAGCACGGTCATGAAAAGAAAAAGTATTTTCTTAATTAACTTCAAAATCATTTCTTCATTCCTTGTATGTAGGATGCAAATAAATTTTAAAGAATGCATCAATAATGATAGACACAGATCTTAAAAGCACATTTTACAGGATGGCATTTTCTAGTGTCCAAGAAGCAATGGTGGATGCATGTTGCAGCCGAGGTCTCAGAAACTCCAGTCTCTCTTCCTGAGGACTCTACGTGAACCTGTGCTGACAGGTGTTTGGTATTTGAATGATGTATAAATTTTAAAAGAAATTTTAATTTGATAGCAAGCTCTACACTAGTAAAACTGACATGTTCAAGTTTGTGTGTATTTTTTTTTTTTTTGGTATATGTGTCTGTCTGCATTTATACATTATCCTCATTAACAATCAGCATAGTTGAATTGCACTTCGTGTTTCCCCAAAGAAAATTTCTTCCTGTTTCCCATTGTATTCCTTCATATTTTCCTACCCAATTCTCAAAGCCTGAGGCTCATGCTGAACCTGTCTGCCTTCCCCACATCACACAGAGACATGGAAACCCTGCTGCTCAATACTTGTAACCTCTCTCATGCTTACTTACTTTACCTTTCACATTTCTCCTTTGTTCTATATTCCTTACTTATCTGCATCTTGATTAGCATAACAATGTCTACATTTCTGTTTGGCTACTAACTTTGTATCTTGTATTTATATACTTTAATATTGTAAAAGTTTTATAATGACCATTGTGTGATTTCACTCCATACAAATGATTACTGGGTACTTTAAAAGGCAGCCTTCTATGTCAAGCAAATTGAATAAACCTTCTGGGTAGGACCCAGCAGTTAAACCTGAATTACCAAAAATTATCCTGAAAAAGTCATGCACTCACCACAGTCCAGGCATGGAGGATATCTAGTTGTGCTCTGGGGGGACTTCCTGGGATAGAAGGTATTAGAGAGCTGTGATACCAGGAGATGCCTTTAGTGCAGGTGTGACCCAGATGAGTGAGTCACCTCAGGGCATCTAAGGGGGCATGAAGTAGCTCTGGACCATTGGATGATGCAGTAGATGGAAGAAGGGGATTGGGGAGGTATTAGGTGCTGTCATGAGATGTGTGTGTAAGTTTATGAGTTGTGAGTCCTCATTATGGCTGCATGTAGCCAGTAGTTTGGGGCACACAGTTATGAGCAGGGACTCTCCATCTAAGAGGTCCTGGTGACATTTGCTGCTGTGGGGCCTTGTGAGCAGCAGTTATATCAGCTTGCTTTACAGCCTGCTTCTCCTCCTGTATCTTTTCCAACCTGTCAGGGTGCCTTGTTCTACATCATCAATCTAAGCTGATTCGAGTATTTAGTCCACAGCAGTGTGATATGGTTCATGTTTGGAGCTCCATTCTCATACGTTGGATATTTTTAGCGAGCTTTGGGCACCTTTCCTAGAAGAAAAGCAATCTGGATTGCTTCAGTGTCTCCATGGGTTTGTATATTCTGTTCCCTGCTCTCCTTCCTGTCAAACTCATAAAATTATTTAAATGTCTGTATCCTGGTGATCTCATTCTTGGTATATGTGAACCCATTTTTTTTCTAGGTTTGTGTCCGGGTGACTTCATGACTCTAAAAGTCATCTATTACCCTTCATCTGATCCTCTCCAGCATCTTGGAAATTACAACATCATCCTAAATATCTGAACACAGTGAACAATGATCTGGACAGCATTAACAGATTAATCATAAAAATGAAGTGTTCAGTTAGTGATTGGAACCTGTAAAAACAAAACAAAACAAAACACCCTGCTATCAACTCACCCAAACTCATAAGGTGAAATACTAAAAGATGGGCTGGCCTTGTGTTTAGATAGATGGATGATATGCTATCTGCATCTAATTACCAAGCATCTCGAAGGTTACAACCATCCACTCTGTTTTTTTCAAAAGAACAAGCAAAAGCAAAAACGATATATTTCTTGCTGCTTAGTAGTGGGAAGAGCTGTTTCAGGACATAGCTCATTCACAGCCTGGGTCTTTTCAGCAGGACTTCTCAATATGGTAATGGTAACTGCTACTCTAGTGATTTATCTAAGAACCCAGCTGGTTTGTAGTAACTGAAGTTGACCAAAGTATGCATAGTTGTATAAGATAAAAATCCAAAGAATGTTAGAATGGATACATAAGGAAAAGTTTTAAATTAGGAATTCAATGTCAATGTAAAGAAAACATATGTCAGTATATGAAGCATGTAAATACATGTAAAGCAAAAAAAAATTACACATTTAGCAGAACTTGTGACACTATCAAAGTCACAATACTGGCAAGCATGGATGCTAAAATATAAGAATTTTGGCTTTCTTTTGTTTTCTTTCTTTTGTTTTCTTTCTTTTGTTTTCTTTTCTTTCTTTCTTTTTTCTTTTCTTTTTTTGTTTTTTCGAGACAGGTTTTTCTCTGTGTAGTTCTGGCTGTCCTAGAACTCACTCTGTAGACCAGGCTGGCCTCGAATTCAGAAATGCCTGCCTCCTGCACGCCTCTGCCTTCCAAGTGCTGGGATTAAAGGCGTGCCCCACCACCTCCAGGCTTTCTTTTGTTTTCTTTGTGACAAAGTCTCCCTGTCTAAACCAGGCTCCATTCAACAATTGTCTTGCCTCAGTTCCTCTCCTGTTGATATTGCAGGTATATATATATATATATATATATATATATATATATATATATATATATATATATATTCACAATATGCCTGTTTCAAATATTTGATAGATATAGAAGAAATCTTCTGTATTTTACTGATTCCTTCAAGAAATGGTAAGGACATAACCTTAGGCAAAGATCCACCCAGAGCTCTGCCCTGACTCCAGCCTGAGGATGGATACTGATGCCTCAGCGTTGGTCTCATTTCTGTATCTCCTATAACTTGTTTCCTTTGATCATTCTGGTCCCAGGAACCAGCCTAGTCATGGTCAGAGGAAAGTGGAGGACCCAAGGCTCACACAGTCTCTCAACTACTACCTGGATTAGTCAGAGAGAAACTAATGATTCAGTTTAATGAATCTCTCCATGGCATGGCTGAGAGGATCTAAGATCTTACCTCCATGTGGTCACCTGGAGCTCTGTGGTGCAGGCAGGCTCTGAAGCAATTCTGGGAAGGTGACACTTTCGAGGTCACATTTGTACTGTCTGCATCTGTGGGGCTCTTGGATGTCATCAGGTACTGCAGACTTCAGGTTTCATCATGTCACAGTGTCAGGGGGAAGGGAGGCCACTGCAGGGCCTCAGTCCCTGAAGTACAGTTTCCCTCTCTCCCACAGTTATGACATCTGCTTTGCTCAGAAGTTATTTTGAGCTTAATTAGGGTTTAATTATTTTGAGAGGAAGAATGTGAGGTGGGAAAATGAACAACTAACCTAGTTCTGTGTACTGAACTTTCCACATCTCCAGAGGACCTGTGGATACTCAAATTCTGTGCTTGCTGCTTCAGATTCTTTTGAACTCTCTGTCTCTCTCGCTATCTGTCTCTGTCTGTATTTATCTCTCTGTCTCTCTGTCTCTGTCTCTGTCTCTCTCTATATATGTATATGTATATATATATATATATATTTGCATTAGAAATGTAAAAATAAAAGAAGAAAAATAAGAGATAGAGGAAAAAATAAGAATTAAAATGTTATCCTGGTAGATTTTTTTCCTTTGATGAGTATGTACTGTCCTTCCCCACTTTTGACTAATTTTGGTTCAAATTCTATTATTTTTAGCTATTAAAATAGATATAGCAGCTTGGTTCTTAAGTCCATTTGTTAGAAATGCCTTTCCCAACTTCTACTACTCCTGGGAGAATTACCTTCTTTTTGTTCCAGAGCTTTCAGGTATGCCATTAAGCTGCTAGTATAAGCTCTCTCCTGTTTCTTATTGGAGGCACTCAGGGCTATGAGTTTTCCTCTTAGCACTGCTTTCATTGTGTCCCATAGATTTGGGTATGTTGTGCCTTCATTTTCATTAAATTCTAAAAAGTCTTTGATTTCTTTCTTTATTTCTTCCTTGACTAAGGTATCATTGAGTAGAATATTGTTCAGCCTCTATGTGTATGTGGACTTCTGTTGATTTTGTTGCTATTGAAGACCACTTTTACTCCATGGTGATCAGTTAGGAGGCATGGGATTAGTTCGATCTTCTTATATATGTTGAGGTCTGTCTTGCGACCAATTATATGGTTGATGTTGGAGAAGGTACCATGAGGTGCTGAGTAAAAGGTATATTCTTTTACTTTAGGATGAAATGTTCTCTCTCTCTCTCTCTCTCTCTCTCTCTCTCTCTCTCTCTCTATATATATATATATATATATATATATATATATATATATATATATATATATGTTAAATCCATTGGTCCAAAGCTTCAATAAGTTTCCCTGTGTCCCTGTTTAGTTTCTGTTTCCCTGATCGGTCCATTAAGGATAGTAGAGTATTGAGGTCCACCAAAATTATTGTGTTAGGTGCAATGTGTGCTTTGAGCTTTAGTAAAGTTTCTTTACGAATGAGTATGCCCTTGCATTTGGAGCATAAATGTTCAGAATTGTAAGTTCTTCTTGGTGGATTTTTCCTTTGACCAGCAAGAAGTGACCTTCTGTGTCTCTTTTGATAACTTTAGGTTGAAAGTCAATTTTGTCTGATATTAGAATGGCTATTCCAGCTCACTTCCTGAGAGCATTTGCTTGTAAAATTGTCTTCTAGCCTTTTACTCTAAGGTAGTGTTTGTCTTTAACCTTGAGGTATGTTTCCTGTATGCAGCAAAATGTAGGGTCGTGTTTCCATATCCAGTCTATTACTCTATGTCTTTTTATTGGGGAATTCAGTCCTTTGATGCTAAGAGATATTAAGGAATAGTGATTATTTCTTCCTGTCATTTTTGATGTTATTTTTGTTTTTGAGTGCTTATCTTCTTTTGAGTTTGATGAAAGAAGGTTACTATCTTGCTTTTTCCAGGGTGTAGTTTCCCTCCTTGTATTAGAGTTTTCCTTCTATTATCCTTTGTAGGACTGGGTTTGTGGCAAGATATTGTGTAAATTTGGTCTCATCATGGAATATTTTGATTTCTCCATGTACGTTGATTGAGAGGTTCGCAGAGTATATTAGTTGTCCTGACATTTGTGTTCTCTTAGACTGCACGAGATCTGCCCAGAATCTTCTAGCTTTCATGGTCTCTGGTGAGAAATCTGTTATGATTCTGATAGGTCTTCCTTTATATGTTACTTGATGTTTTTCTCCTACTGCCTTTAATATTCTTTCTCTGTTTAGTACATTTGGGGTTTTGGTTACTTTGTGATGGGAGGTATTTCTGTTCTGGTCCAGTCTGTTTGGAGTTCAAACTCAGGGCTAAAATCAATCAAGTTGAAACAAAGAGTACCATACAAAGAATCAACAAAACCAGGAGCTGGTTCTTTGAGAAAATCAACAAGATATATAAACCCTTAGCCAGACTAACCAAAGGGGACAGAGACAGTATCCAAATTAAGAAAATTACAAATGAAAAGGGAGATATAACAACAGAAACTGAGGAAATTCAAAAAATCATCAGATCCTACTACAAAAGCCTATACTCAACACAACTGGAGAATCTGGAGGAAATGGACAATTTCCTAGACAGATACCAAATACCAAAATTAAATCAGGATAAAATAGATAATCTAAAAAGTCCCATAACTCCCAAGGAAATAGAAGGGGCCATAGAAAGTCTTCCAACTGAAAAATGCACAGGAGCAGATGGTTTTAGTGCAGAATTCTATCAGACCTTCAAAGAAGACCTAATACCAGTACTCTTCAAACTATTTCACAAAATAGAAACAGAAGGAACACTACCCAACTCATTCTATGAAGTCACAATTACTCTGATACCACAACCACACAAAGATCCAACTAAAAAAGAGAACTTCAGACAAATTTCTCTTACGAACATACATGCAAAACTACCCAATAAAATTCTTGACAACTGAATCCAAGAACACATCAAAACTATCATTCAACATGATCAATTGAGTTGGCTTCATCCCTGAGATGCAGGAATGTTTCAATATATGGAAATCCATCAATGTAATCCACTACATAAACAAACTCAAAGAAAAAAAACATATGGTCATCTCAATGGATGCTGAAAAAGCATTTGACCAAATTCAGCAACCTTTCATGCTAAAAGTCTTGGAATGAACAGGAATCCAAGGCCCATACCTAAATATTGTAAAAGCAATTTATAGCACACTGGTAGACAACATCAAAGTAAATGGAGAGAAACTTAACGCAATCCCACTAAAATCAAGTACTAGACAAGGTTGCCCCCTCTCACCATATCTTTCCAATATAGTACTTGTGGTACTAGCCAGAGCAATTCAACAACATAAGGAAGTCAAAGGGATACAAATTGGAAAGGAAGAAGTCAAATTATCACTATTCGCAGATGTAATGATAGTGTACTTAAGTGACCCAAAAAACTCCACCAGAGAACTCCTACAGCTGATAAACAACTTCAGCAAAATGGCTGGTTATAAAATCAACTCAAGCAAATCAGTAGCCTTCCTATACTCAAAGGATAAGCAGGCTGAGAAAGAAATTAGGGAAATGACACCCTTCACAATAGCCACAAACAATATAAAGTATCTTGGTGTGATTCTAACCAAACAAGTGAAAGATTTGTATGACAAGAACTTCAGGTCTTTGAAGAAGGAAATGGAAGAAAACCTCAGAAAATGGAAAAATCTTCCATGCTCGTGGGTTGGCAGGATTAATATAGTTAAATGGCAATCTTGCCAAAAGCAATATACAGATTCAACATAATTCCTATCAAAATCCCAACTCAGTTCTTCATAGAGTTAGAAAGAACAATTCTCAAATTCATCTGGAATAACAAAAAACCCAGAATAGCTAAAACTATCTTCAACAGTAAAAGAACTTCTGGTGGAATCAGTATCCTGGACCTCAAGCAATACTACAGAGCAATAGTGTTCAGAACTCCATGATATTTGTATAGTGACAGGGAGGTGGATCAATGGAATAGTATTGAAGATCAAGAAGTGAATCCACACATCTATGGCCAATTGATCTTCGACAAAGGAGCTAAAAACTTCCAGTAGAAAAAAGATAGCCTTTTCAACAAATGGTGCTGGCTCAACTGGAGGTCAACATGCAGAAGAATGAGAATTGATCCACTCTTATCTCCTTGTACTAAGCTTAGCTCCAAGTGGATCAAGGACCTCCACATAAAACCAGACACACTGAAACTATTAGAAAAGAAATTGGGGAAGACCCTTGAGGACGTTGGCTCAGGGTGAAAGTTCCTGAACAGAACACCAATAGCTCATGCTGTAAGATCATGAATAGACAAATGGGACCTCATAAAATTACAAAGTTTCTGTAAGGCAAAAGTCACTCTCAAAAGGACAAATCGGCAACTAACAAATTGGGAAAAGAGCTTCACCAACTGGCAGAGGGCTAATATCTAATGTTTACACAGAACTCAAGAAGTTAGACCCCAGAAAAGCAAGTAACCCTATCAAAAAATAGAATACAGAGCTCAACAAAGACGTTTCACCTGAAGAACTTCGGATGGCTGAGAAGCACCTTAAGAAATGTTCAACATCATTAGTCATTAGGGAAATGCAAATCAAAACAACCCTGAGATTTCACCTCACACCAGTCAGAATGGCTAAAATAAAAAACTCTGTAAACAGCATGTGTTGGCGAGGATGTGGAGAAAGAGGAACACTCCTCCACTGCTGGTGGGATTGCAAGCTGGTACAACCACTCTGGAAATCAGTCTGGTGGTTCTTCAGAAAAATGGACATGATACTTCTGGAGAACCCTGCCATACCACTCCTGGGCATCTACCCAGAAGATTCCCCAGCATGCAATAAGGATACATGCTCCACTATGTTCACAGCAGCCTTATTTAAAATAGCCAGAAGGTGGAAAGAACCCAGATGTCCCTCAACGGAGGAATGGATACAAAAAATGTGGTATATATACACAATGGAGTACTAGTCAGCCATTAGAAACAATGAATTCATGAAATTCTTAGAAAAATGGATGGAGCTGGAGAACATAATACTAAGTGAGATAACCCAGTCTCAAAAGAATACCCATGGTATGTAGTCAATGATATATCGATATTAGCCTAGAATCTTGCAACACCAAAGACACAATCCACATACCAAATGATGTCTGAGAAGAAGGAAGGAGTGTACCATGGTTCTGGAAAAGCTCAATGCATCAGTGTAGGGGAATACCAGAACAGGGAAGTGGGAAGGGGTGGATGGGGTAACAGGGGGAGGAAAAAGGGCATGTGGGACCTTTTGGGGGCGGTGAATCAGGAGAAGGGAAATGAAATGTACATAAAGAATATATCCAATAAAAAATAAGTTAAAATAAAGAATATATATAAAAAAGAAAGCAGACAGTTGTGCCCCATAGGCAAATAGCAGTTTATAAATGTAAACTGGGAAAGCTTGTGTTAAGATGAGGAGTTAGGCACTCTGCTCATCCGTGGCCATTTTGGTGGCAGGTGCTTAGACCAAGAGGGCAGAAACAGATATTGAGATACCCCAAGCTTAAGATCTCAGGAGACCCGGGCTGCCAGCAAGTCATCTAAGAACAGGAGCTTGGCAGAGCAGCGATGATCCTGTGTTCCAGCAGGGCATGGGTTCGGCCCTCTGGGAGTCCCTGCACTGGGAGTCCCTGCACTGGGAGTCCTTGCACTCCCCACTCCCTGAGGCCTCAGCCAACATCCTTGCTGCTGACTTAACTAAGCAAACAGATCCAGAGAAGACAAGCAGCATCAGGTCCACAGTGATAACCCAATACAACATTGCTTAGAGCAAGAAACACCAGGGGTCCAACAGCACCCACGAGGAGCACAACACATCAGCAATCTGTGCCAGGGGAAACCCAGTCATCCAGTGGTGGGGAAATAGCCTTTTGAGCCCACAGGAAGTTCAAGCCCACAGGAAGTTCAAGCACCAGCTAGTGACTACAAGACCATCTAAGGCCAGAGATAACCAGATGGCAAAAGGCAAACTTAGGAACGTTACTAACAGAAATCAAGGCAATATGGCAGCATCTGAACCCAGCACCCCGACAGCAGTAAGTCCCGGATACTCCACCACACCAGAAAAACAAGATTTGGATCTAAAATCACTGGTGAGGATGCTGATAGCAGAACACATAGATAAATCTCTTAAAGAAATACAAGAGAAAATGGAACAAAAATATGAAGCCCTTTCAAGGCAAACACAAAAATCACTTAAAGAAATTCAGGAGAATATGGATCAAAAATTTGGAGTCAATAAGGAGTAAGTACAAAAATCATTTAAAGAAATAAAGGAGAACATGGGCCAACAAGTAAAAGTCATGAAAGAAGAAACACAAAAATCTCTTAAAGAAATACATGAAAATACAAACAAGCAAGTGGAAGCTCTGAGCAAAACCATCCAGGATCTAAAAACAGAAGTAGAAACAACTAAGAAATCGCAAAGGGAGACAACTTTGGAGATAAAAAACCTTGGGAAGAAATCAGGGGCCATAGATGCAAATATAAACAATAGAATACAAGAGATAGAAGAAAGAATCTCAGATGCCGAAGATACCATAGGAACCATTGATTCAACAGTCCAAGAAAATACAAACTGCAAAAAGCTTGCAACCCAAAACATCCAGGAAATCCAGGACAGAATAAGAAGACCAAACCTAAGGATTATAGGCATAGATGAGAGGGAAGATATACAAATTAAAGGACCAATAAATATCTTCTACAAAATTATGGAAGAAAACGTCCTCAACCTAAAGAGAGATGCCCATGAATATACAAGAAGACTACAGAACTCCAAACAGACTGGACCAGAACAGAAATACCTCCTGCCACATAATAATCAAAACCACAAACGTACTAAACAAAGAAAGAATATTAAGAGCAGCAAGAGAAAAAGGCCAAGTAACATATAAAGGAAGACCCATCAGGATTACACCAGGCTTCTCACCTGAGACCATGAAAGCTAGAAGATCCTGGGCAGATATCATCCAGCCTCTAAGAGAACACAAACTTCAGCCAAAACTACTATACCCAGCAAAACTCTCAATCGCCATAGATGGAGAAACCAAGGTATTCCATGACAAAACCAAATTTGCACACTATCTTTCCACAAACCCAGCCCTACAAAGGATAATAGGGGAAAAACACCAACACAAGGAAGGATACCTCACCCCAGAAGAATCAAGATAGAAACGTCCTCTCATCAAACCCAAAAGAAGATAACCTCTCAAATATAAAAAAATAATTTCAAAAATGTCGGGAGGTAATAATTACTATTCCTTAATATCTCTTAACATCAATGGACTCAATTCCCCAATAAAAAGACATATACTAACAGAATGGATATGGACAAGACCCTACATTTTGCTGCATACATGAAATACATCTCAGTGTTCAAGACAAACACTGTCTTAGAGTAAAAGGTTGGAAGACAATTTTACAAGCAAATGGTCTCAGGAAACAAGCTGGAGTAGCCATTCTAATATCAGACAAAATTGACTTTCAACCTAAAGTCATCAAAAGAGACTCAGAAGGTCACTTCTTGCTGGTCAAAGGGAAAAACCACCAAGAAGAGCTCTCAATACTGAACATCTATGCTCCAAATGCAAGGGCACCCTCATTCATAAAAGAAACCTTACTAAAGCTTAAAGCACACATTGCACCTAACACAATAATTGTAGGTGACTTCAACACTCCACTCTCCCCAATGGATCAATCAGGATAGCAGAAACTAAACAGGGACACAGTGAAACTAATTGAAACTTTGAACCAATTGGATTTAACAGATATATATAGAACATTTCATCCTAAAGCTAAAGAATATACCTTTTTTCTCAGCACCGCATGGTACCTTCCCCAAAATGGATCATATAATTGGTCACAAGACAGATGTCAACAAATACAAGAAGATCGAGCTAATCCCATGCCTCCTATCAGATCACCATGGAGTAAGAGTGGTGTTCAATAGCAACAAAAACAACAGAAAGCCCACATACACATGGAAACTGAACAATACTTTACTCAATGACACCTTGGTCAAGGAAGAAATAAAAAAAGAAATCAAAGACTTTTTAGAATTCAATTTAAATGAAGGTACAACCTACCCAAATCTTTGGGACACTATGAAAGAAGTGCTAAGAGGAAAACTCATAGCTCTAAGTGTATCCAAAAAGAAACTGTAGAGAGCATACAATAGCAGCTTAATGGCACACATTAAAGCCATGGAAAAAAGGAGGTAATTCACCCAGGAGGAGTAGAAGACAGGAAAACTTCAAACTCAGGGCTGAAATCAATCAAGTAGAAACAAAGAAAACCGTACAAAGAATCAACAAAACCAGCAGCTGGTTCTTTGAGAAAATCAACAAGATAGATAAACCCTTAGCCAGACTAACCAAAGGACACAGAGACAGTATCCAAACTAACAAAATTTGAAATGAAAAGGGAGACATAACAATAGAAACGGAGGAAATTCAAAAGATCATCAGATCCTACTACAAAGGTCTATACTCAACACAAGTGGAGAATCTGGAGGAAATGGACAATTTCCTAGACAGATACCAAATACTAAAATTAAATCAAGATCAATTAGATCAGCTAAATAGTCCCATAACCCCTAAAGAAATAGAAGGGGTTATAGAAAGCCTTGCAATCAAAAAAAGTACGGGACCACATGGTTTTAGTGCAGAATTCTACCAGACATTCAAAGAAGACTTAACACCAATACTCTTCAAACTATTCCACAAAATAGAAACAGAAGGGACACTGCCCAACTCGTTCTTCGAAGCCACAATTACGCTGATACCAAAACCACACAAATATCCAACGAAGAAATAGAACTACAGGCCAATTTCCCCTATGAATATCGATGCAAAAATACTAAAAAAAAATCTTGCCAACTGAATCCAAGAGCACATCAAAACGATCATTCACCACAATCAAGTAGGCTTCGTCCCAGGGATGCAGGATGGTTCAATATACAGAAATCCATCAATGTAATCCACTACATAAACAAACTCAAAGAAAAAAAACCACATGATCATCTCATTAGATGCTGAAAAAGCATTTGACAAAATTCAGCATCCTTTCATGCTAAAAGTCTTGGAAAGAACAGAAATTCAAGGCCCATACCTAAACACAGTAAAAGCAATCTACAGCAAACCAGTAGCCAACATCAAACTAAATGGAGAGAAACTTGAAGCAATTCCACTAAAATCAGGGACTAGACAAGGCTGCCCTCTCTCTCCATATCTTTTCAATATAGTACTTGAAGTCCTAGCGAGAGCAATTAGACAACATAAGGAAGTCAAAGGATACAAATTGGAAAGGAAGAAGTCAAACTATCATTTTTTGCAGACGATATGATAGTTTACCTAAGCGACCCAAAAAACTCCACCAGAGAACTTCTACAGCTGATAAACAACTTCAGCAAAGTGGCAGGTTATAAAATCAACTCAAGCAAATCAGTAGCCTTCCTGTACTCAAAGGACAAACAGGCTGAGAAAGAAGTTAGGGAAATAACACCCTTCACAATAGCCACAAACAACATAAAGTACCTTGATGTAAATCTGACCAAACAAGCAAAAGATCTGTATGACAGGAACTTCAAGTCCTTGAAGAAAGAAATTGAAGAAGACCTCAGAAGATTGAAGAATATTTCTTGCTCCTGGATTGGCAGGATCAGTATAGTAAAAACGACCATCTTGCCAAAAGCAATCTACAGATTCAGTGCAATCCCCATCAAAATCCCAAATCAATTCTTCATAGATCCTGAAAGAGCAATTCTCAAATTCATCTGGAGCAACAAAAAACCCAGGATAGCTAAAACTATTCTCAACAATAAAAGGACTTCTGGGGGAATCAGTATCCCTGACCTCAAGCAGTACTACAGAGCAATTGTGTTAAAAACTGCATGGTAAGAAGTAAAAAAACAAAAACAAAAACAAAAAAAACCATAAAACCAAAAAAACCCTGCATGGTATTGGTACAGTAATAGGCAAGTAGATCAATGGAATAGGATTGAAGACCCAGAAATGAACCCACAGACTTATGGTCACTTGATCTTTGATAAAGTAGCCACAACAATCCAGTGGGAAAAAGATAGCCTTTTCAACTAATGGTGCTGGTTCAACTGGAGGTCAAAATGCAGAAGAATGCGAATCGACCTATTCTTATCTTCTTGTTCTAAGATCAACTCCAAGTGGATCAAGGACCTCCACAGAAAACCAGACACACTGAAACTATTAGAAAAGAAACTTGGGAAGACCCTGGAGGACATGGGCACAGGGGGAAAGTTCCTGAACAGAACACCAATAGCTTGTGCTCTAAGATCAAGAATTGTCAAATGGGACCTCTTAAAATTACAATGTTTCTGTAAGGCAATGGACACTGTTAGAAGGACAAAACGGCAACCAACAAATTGGGAAAAATATCTTCACCAACCCCACATCCGACAGAGGGCTAATATCCAATATATACAAAGAACTCAAGAAGTTAGACCCCAAAGAACCAAATAACCCTATCAAAAAATGGGGTACAGAGCTAAACATAGAATTTTCACCAGAAGAAATTCAAATGGCTGAGAAACACCTTAAGAGATGTTCAACATCATTAGTCATCAGGGAAATGCAAATCAAAACAACCCTGAGATTTCACTTCACACCAGTCAGAATGGCTAAGATTAAAAACTCAAGAGATAACAGCTGCTGGTGAGGATGTGGAGAAAGAGGAACACTCCTCCATTGTTGGTGGGATTGCAAAATGGTAAAACCACTCTGGAAAGCAGTTTGGCGGTTCCTCAGAAAATTGGGCATGTCACTTCCAGAGCACCCTGGCATACCTCTCCTGGGCATATACCCAGAGGATTCCCCTGCATACAATAAAGACACATGCTCCACAATGTTCATAGCAGCCTTGTTTATAATAGCCAGAAGTTGGAAGGAGCCCAGATATCTCTTAAAGGAGGAATGGATACAGAAAATGTGGTATATTTATACAATGGAATACTACTCAGCAATTAAAAATAATGAATTCATGCAATTTGTATGCAAATGGTTAGATCCGGAAAATATCATCCTAAGAAAGTTAACTCAATCACAAAAGAATACACAAGAAATGCAATCACTGATAAGTGAATATTAATGAGCCCAGAAGCCCTAAATTCTCAAGGCACAATTAGCAAGTCAAATGATTCCCAAGAAGAAGAAAGGAGAGCACCCTGGGCCTGAAAAGATTGGATCCAGTTTTGTAGATCCAGAACAGAGAAATGGTGGGGGTGGGTGGGTGATTGGGGAATAGTTGGGGGGGGAGAGGACTTATGGGATGTATGGTGGGGGGGAACTGGGAAAGGGCAAAGCCTTTGGAATGTAAACAAAGAATATAGAAAATTAATAAAAAGAAAATTTAAGTAAATAAATAAACAGAAAAAAACGGTGAGGAGTTAATGTAAATTGGTATGTTAATTAGGTGAGACAGGAGGGCTTTTGATTTTTAGACTTCAATATATTGATAGGTGGATCTTAGTAGTCATCCTCAGGATGAAGAAATAACCAAATAAGGAAATAACCTTGATACCTTTAGGGAACTTAACCTAATGATGGTTTTCTTTTTCTTTTTCCTTTTCCTTTTCCTTTTCTTTTTCTTTTCTTTTTTTTTATACCAAAGCAGAGGGAATAGGGGGGATGGGAAAGACCTGCTACAGCCCATGTTTGCTATGCTCAAATTGAGTAGAGCCCTTCCATCACAATAGTGCCAAATGAGATATTTTTCTTTTTTCTTTTTCTTTTCTTTTTTTTTTTTTTTTTTTGGATTTGGTTTTTTCGAGACAGGGTTTCTCTGTATAGCCCTGGCTGTCCTGAAAGAGTGCTGGGATTACAGACGTGTGCCACCACCACGATTTTTAAGATAGTCTTTCTAGGCAATGCACAGTCTGCAAGCAACTGTTTATCACAATCAGGGGAAAATGAGAATTTGATGCAGGCCATCCTCAACAAGCCTCTGCTTTTTAGTTGCTACATTAAACACTAGCAACATGGCCACCAGCCAGTGGCAGAGGAGAGCATGTGAGCTCTTGTGTTCATGTTCCTATGCTCACACTCAAGCTATGATTTTAATTGCCACTCTCTTGGTGCACATGATTTCTCAGTCATTTTAGAAGCAGAGATTCACAGTGACCCACATTTAATGACATACCTGACATCTGACTTTTGCTATCTGAGACCCAGTATCTGGGTTCATGTGATGCTGGAGTCCTGAATGAGCCTCAGAGGATTAACAAATGGCCATTGTTTGCTCTTTTCATTTTCTACCTTGTACAGCTATTTCCTCTACCTGGCATGACCATTTGCCTTCTACTTCTTCTTCTTCTTCTTCTTCTTCTTCTTCTTCTTCTTCTTCTTCTTCTTCTTCTTCTTCTTCCTTAACAAAAAAACCCAACCTATTTGTTTATTTATTTTTATGTTTGTGTGTATACTCAAGTGTTTGTATGTGTACCACTTACATGTATCACTTGAGAAAAGATTATCAGATAATATAGAACGGAAGTTACACATGAATGTAAGCCACCTTGTGGGTACACACAACTAGCCCAGGTCCCCTTCAAATACATCCATGACTTTTAAGCACTGAGCATTCTCTCCAGTCCCTACCATTTATCTTTTTGAAGCAGAATTGCTATGATTGCCTACAGCCTACCCTGGTCTGACATGAGTGGGACACTCCTGTGATAACCAGTCTTAGGTAATAATGGAGCTATTAATATTCCAATGAGAAGAGTTTACCTACTCAAAACATTCATCATCATCATCATCATCATTATTATTTATTTAGTCAGATTCTCTCAGATGAACTCTAGCATGTCACTGAAAGAAGAATAAATATTGAGGGCTTCTCAAATGCCAATCTACAGAAAAGTAACTGAAATCTTTAAGAAAGCACTACCCTCTGCCATTCCTTCTCAGTGTGTTTGGTACAATGCCATCTCTGTGTGATACTAGGACAGCAAAGTCTTCACTGGTTTTGAGAGCAAGAGCAATCCTGGGAAGATGGTGGATCTGAAATACCTCACTCTTATTGGAATCTCCAGAGTTCTTAAACAAAGCATGTAATGATCTTACTGAAAGGATATGGGTGTTGTAGGGAAAGGCATTGGTGTGGTATAGTAAAGAGTAGTTGATGAGATGTAGTTGAACTGAACTTACTCTGCTCAAATTGTTCTGAGTGGCAGCAGTTGTAGTGCTCCTTAGACCCACCTCAGTGTTGAGTTTCCAAATGAAAGACACACACACACACACACACACACACACACACATACACACACACACACAGTGAGAGAGAGAGAGAGAGAGAGAGAGAGAGAGAGAGAGAGAGAGAAAGAGAGAGTCTTTATATTTTAATATTCCTTAAACTGCTCAATAGTTGGACCATCTCCAAATCCCCATGTGGCTGATATACCCTCCTCCAATATTCCAGACATATTAGTTATCAAAATCCGTATTCCATCTTTGCTGCCCAGGACCCAGACCTGCAGTCACTTTGGCTACATTCCCTAGCACCTACATGACAACCTGGTGTATCTGTTCCTTCTCTAGCATGGCATCTCTCTCTCTCTCTTCTTTTATTCTCTCTCTTTTTCTGTCTCTGACTCTCGGTTTCTGTCTCTTTGTCTCTGTCTCAGTCTCTGTCTCTGTCTCTCTCTCACCTCCCCCTTGGATTCCTAAAAAAGCCACCTCTATCTCTTTGCCCATATATTAGCCCCTGACAACTTTATTTACCAATCAAAACCAACTGGAGGCAGAGTTCCCTCAGTTTCTTATGTGCTGATGTGTGGATTTTCATGCAATTTTGGGGACCAGATTAACATAATACAAGCAGCATTAGACAAAAATCCACCACAATGAGAGATCATATTATTCAGACATAATTATTCAGACGTAGTCCACTTGATATCTCTAAGTAGATATTAGCCAAAATGTTTAGAATGCGCATGATATAATTCACAGACCATAGGAAACTTAACTAGAAGGAAGGTCCAAATGTGGATGTCTAAAACCCACTTAGAAGGTGAACCAACTAATCATGGGAGGCAGAGAGCGAGAGGAAAGTTGGTGGGAAGGGTAGAAGAGAGGGGAAAAGGAAGGGCAGGATCGAGTATGGGGAGAGACAGGAGGGATACCCACAGGGCCAGGAGAATGAATTGACATATGCAGCAGTGGTGGTTAGGAGGCAGGGGAAATCTCTAGAAAGTCCCAGAGACCTGGGATGTGAAAAGCTACCAGGACTCAATGGGGATGACATTAGCCAAAGTTCCCAACAATAGGGAGATGGAACTTGAAAGGACCACCTCCAGTAAATAGACATGGCCCCAAGTTGAGGCAGGGGACCACCCACCCATCTTCAGAAATTTTAACCTTGCTTTTCTGAAGGAAATGCAGGGACAAAAATGGAACAGAGACTAAAAGAAAGGTAGCCAGTGACCTGCCCAACTTGAGATCTATCCCATGTGCTCACACCAAATTCTGACACTATTACTGAGGTCATATTCGATGTGCAGACAGGAGATTGGCAAGGCTGTCTTCTGAGAGGCTCTACTAGCAACTGATTGGGATAAATGCAGATACTTTCAGCCAACCATTGGACTGAGGTTGGGGACCAATATGTAAGAGTTAGAGGAATAACTGAAGTAGCTGAAGGGTATCGCAACCCCATAAGGAGAACAGCAGTGTCAACTAACCCAGACCCCTCAGAGGTCCCAGAGACTAAGCCAAAAACCATGGAGCTTACATGGGCTGCTTTATGTACAGCACATGTACAGCAGACGTCTGCCTTGTATAGCCTCAGTGGGAAAGGCCATGTGCTTAATCAAGTGGAACTATGATGCCCCAAGGCAGAGAGATGCTGGTAGGAGTAAGGTGGAAATGGGTGAGTAGGTGAAGGAGTACCCTCTCAGACGGGGAGCACCCTCTTAGAGGGGAAGGAGAAATGGGGTGGAGAACTTGAGGAGGGGAGACTGGGAAGGGAAACCACTTTTGGAATGTAAATAAATAAAATAATTTGATAAACAAGCAAATAAATAAAAGAAGGAAAGAAAACAGACAGTGTCATTGAGTGCAAAGCAAATGATGTATGGTATGGAGGGAGAATTTGCCTCCTCCAGAAGGGTTTCAGTCAAGAGAAAAGACCAGAGGCTCTTGATGGTATACTGTGGCACTGTACAACGTACAGTTTAATCCAGAAGATCCTGATCCTCAAAGCAGACACAGAAAAATAGGTTCCCAACATTTCTTGGCTTTCTGGTGTGTCTCTAAAGGGAATCATCTTAAAAGACACTTTGCAGTAAAATATTTTGACAATGAAGAGCAGAATCCACTGATTTCTATATCTCCAAGTCCCAACACATGCCCCTCCCAGCTGGTTAAAAAATAAAAAAATACAAAACCTGTGTCTCTGCTTGATGAAAATGCTTTGGAAAGTCAAGCAGGAGGGAAGTTTGCAGTATATTCAACACCAGTGAAAATATGTTTAATATCATATTTTTTTAACAAAAAAGTATGTTGTAAGACATATCTTACAAACACTAGGACCTTCTCTAGGGTTGATTCCAGGTTGAGTAATAGAATAGAGGGTTATTGTCCTGATGAATCCAAATTATACAAATATCTCAAAAGGGACAAAAATATTTTATATACAATAAATTAGGAAAATGTTTAAAAGAAGAGAAATTGATTAATCCAGCCCATTTGTTTTAGGAAAATTAGGGTTTTAATTTTTATGTTTTTATTACCCCTTGAAAATATGAAGGACCAACTTATTGTACCCAGGGGTCAATTTTCCACTTCAATCAAGGATAGAGGCAGTAACGGGCTTTCCTTCATTTAGAACCCAAGGATGCATTGTGCATTGAGTATTGGGTGTGCTGTTGGGATATATGGAAACATTGGTTAAAGATAGAATTTGAGCTGGAAAATTGAGATTCATATGGCTTGAAGATGCCATGTATTTATCAAAGAAGAACGAAAAGCATCACTGCTAGTTGACTGTGATCTAGGATGTGTCCAGATGTAGCAAAGACATCTTGTTTGCTTAGATGTGTGGTTGGAATGAGCTCAGAGTGTAAGGTGTAGAGTGTTGGGTGTAACTTATTATGTTTTTCATAGAAAAAGGATTTGAGTAAGAGCATGGATCTCTTCCTGTATGAGAAGCAGGCCTCTATTCTGATTCATACATTTAGTTTATAAATGTAAAGAGGAACATGGGAACTCCAGACATAGAAGGCTGGTTGTTTTTCACTTTGTTCCTTCATGTGTTTTTATCATATAATGAAAATGTAATTAATCCAGAGTTAACTCTTGAGGCAAACAAATGTAGTAATTGAGGAGGGAGAGGGGAAGTCATCCTTTAGGGACAGAGGTTCCACAGAGGGCTTCCTTTCCCTGACAAGGTGATGTGTGAACATCTTGAGGATACCTTATGGTGACAATGGTGACAAGTGCTCTGCAAACCCTGAAGGTACAAATGTGACCTGGGAAGGCTCATTGGCCAGGAGACCCAGAGCCTGTCTGGCCCTCATCACTGTGGTGAGTAGATGTCTCACTTTTCTTATGTATTCATGAAACATTTCATTTAAAGACACGCATCTTCCTCTCTTTGACTAAGCTGAGGAGTAGAGGAGAGATGCTGAGCCTGATGACCACCACTCTTCTGACACTTAAAGCTCAGAACAACTGGGGCCAGTTCCAGGAGATCTGATCCCAGTATGCCCAGGTACATCACTCCCTGTGTTTAGGGTATGCTGTCATGAGAGAGTTTGGGAGTGAATCTTTGTCTGATGCTCCCCCCTTTTTTTTCCGAGACAGGGGTTCTCTGTGTAGTCCTGGCTGTCCTGGAACTCACTCTGTAGACCAGGCAGGACTCGAACTTAGAAATTTGCCTGCCTCTGCCTCCCAAGTGTTGGGATTACAGACATATGCCACCACACCCGGTTGTTCCTTCTTTTCTTCCAGTAACAAGAACTAAATAGAAGCTTTTCAATTTTCTGTGGAAAATATCTCTTTCTCTATGGTCAAAGTTCACATGCCTTATAAGGATGTATTGTAAATTTAATCCATCCATTTTATTTTTGATTTTCTCTATTTCTATTGCCAGTGATTTTTAATGTTCTGCTTTGCCTCCTAAATCCCCCATGTGGTGCTGTTTAATTTAATTTACAAAGAGAAGAATTTTCTTTGTGAATCCATCCTTAAAGTCTCCATCCTGACTTAGGATATTGCTGAACTTGTGAACCACTGTCATCATTGTGCTTTCCTTTGTATATTTCCCAAGCCTCAGTTCTTACATTATTGTTTTTAGCAGAGGTTTATTTGTGTGTGTGTGTGTGTGTGTGTGTGTGTGTGAAGTATAAGGAATGTGTATCTAGTTTCTCTCCTCTATCTCAGGTTATATTTTCTACCTTCTTACCTGAAGCTGTACTGGTTCATATTTAGATTCTTTCCTTTATTACAGTGATCTACAGCTTGTTTTCTGTCAAGATCTTGAATGTATTGCCAGTGTAATTTGAAATTAGGTTAAGTGATACTTCTGGCTTAGCTCATTTATGTTCCACATTGCTTTGACTGTGGGTTTTTGTTTTGTTTTGTTTTGTTTTGTTTTGTTTTGTATATAGGTATGAATTTTAGAATATATTTTGTAGCTCTGTGAATAATGTTATGAATCCTAGACTGGCCTCCAATTCACAAGCTTCTGTCCTTAGCCCCTGAGTCCTGGCATTACAGGTATTATGCCCACACTGGGAATGCATTGGTGTCTTGACAGGGAGCACATTGGATATGGAGAGTGACTCTTTCAGTGACAGCAGTCCTTCTGCACCATGAATTTGAGAGGACTTCCTGTCGGCTGAGGTTCCACCATAGAGGTCTTCTACCTCTGAGATTAGGTTGACTTAGTTTGGCCCTCTGTTTCTAAGATTTACTTGCCTTGCTGCTCTCTCTAAAACCAGGATGAATGATCTGTTGAAGAAAATGAATTTATTCAATATTGGTACTGAAAGAAATAGAGAACAAGAAGACATTCTGTCTTACATCTCCATCTTTTATTCCTCACGGGTTGAGAAGGACTATGATAAGATACAACATTGTTACTATAAGATACTGGACTGGTAATACCCCCTCTCCGAGAGAGAGAGAGATTGAGAGAGAGAGAGAGAGAGAGAGAGAGAGAGAGAGAGAGAGAGAATATATGAAATGGGCTAAAATAGGGGAGAAAATTACTTTAGTCTGTCTCTAGATCACACCATAGTTATTCTAAACTTTACAGAAAGTATGAAACCCATTAGAAAATATATATATATATATATATATATATATATATATATATATATATGTAGCTGTGGGCCTCAGCTCACAGAGCTGATATTAGCCTTTCTCCTCGAACCAGGGCCCAAGGCTTTGGGTGTTGACCACATCCACTCTCAACATAACATTGTAAGTAGAAAGTTTGGCTCACTGAAGATAATTTTAAAATCTTAATGTATGTGGCTCATTATACAACCATAGAATCAGATTTGGCTTTTAATATATAGCTGTTGAAACACTAGGGCCTATGCCTCTAAAATATAATAAGGGGGAAGAAAGGGAAAATTCTACACTCATCAAATTGAAAGTTATAATGGAACACTGGGCATATAATAGGTGTCGTAGAAATCAAAAATGCCATTAAATGTAAGAGGTATTCAATATTTTGAAACAACAGAACCTCACAGATGTCTATATATGCCACATGGCACAGAAAATTACCATAAATGCAAGATGTACAGAATTGGATTGCAGGATGGAAGGAAATATAAAATGCTTGGATAAATACTGGTCGGTGGCTTTGTTATTAATGAAGCCATTAATACCATCTGAGACAGAACACAGGTGAGATATATCAATATTTGAACAAGTAGATTCTATTTTATATATACCTAAGGTATTTAGAAATTTGAAAACAAATCTTCAAGATATATTTGATTCTACATATAGGATAACTCACAGAGAGTACCTCTGAAGAAATATTTGGTTAAATAAATCTGAATAATAATAATATATATTATCACCTTATCCTCCAGAAATATAAGATTATTTGAAAAATATTTTGCTTATACCTCTCATGATTTCCTGATAATCTGTTTCTAAACGGATTTCCTGGATCAAGTATTCCTACCTCAGGTCTAAGGATGGTTTTGGACCCTGTCAAGGGCACAGTCTTCTTCTTTCTCACTGGACTCGGCACAGTGGGTAACAGCTTAGTATTTGTGAGTTACATGCATATGTTCCAAAGCACTGAGCAGAAGCCTATACACCTTATTCTAGCTCACTTAGCACTTACAAATATTATAATGCTTCATTCAAAAGGGATGCCAATAGAAGCCTTTAATTTTGGAAACTACTTAAATGACACCAGTTGTAAAGTAGTTGTTTACCTGGCAAGAGTGTCTCGGGGCATCTCCATATGCAACAGCAGTCTCCTCACTGTGGTCCAGGCCATCACCATCAGTCCCAGACACTCCATGTGGCAGAGACTCAAACTAAAGACTCCACAGCACATTCTTTCCTCACTGCTCTGCCTATGGATACTCAATTCCTTGATCAGCATGAATTTACCATATTACATTAAAAATATCAATAGTGTGAACATAACACAGTTTAGGAAAGATGGCAATTAATGCTATTTTCTACCTGAAAGCTGGATAACAAGATGGATTTTTCTCACCCTCATGGTCCTCAGAGATGCGGTGTTTCAGGGTGCCATGGGATGGGCCAGTGGCTACATGGTATTTCTTCTCCACAAACACCACCAGCATGTCCTCTACCTTCAGAACTCCAAGCTTCTCTACAGAATTCCTCCTGAGCCGAGAGCTGCCCAGGGTGTCCTCCTTCTGATGATGTGTTTTCTTTTCTTTTTTTGGGCAGATTGTTTTATTTCTTTATTCTTTACTTTCTCCATAGAGGATTATTCTACAGTACTATATGTTCCAGAATTCCTAACCCTTGGTTATGCAGTTCTCAGCCCCTTCATGCTCATTCATAGAGATGGACATGTGATTAAATGTTGTCACACTCAGTAAGAAAGATCAGACATTGATAAATGTCATTGATCATTTCAGCATGTTAAACAGAAAACTTGATAGTTTTGCTTTTCTGCACATAATACATATAATCTAAGAGTATTTTAAGCACATAAAGGTCGATTTTCTCTCAAAAAAGGTGACAATGCTTAGCTAATAATCAGGCAGAGGAAAGTTCAAAGCCTCAGCTGTCCATCTTGACATCCCATGATGGTAAGCTGATAGTCTCTTCTGTATATAAAGGTCATTCATGATCACCAGTTCCAGTAGCAGATGGAATCATGAGAAGCATCAAAAATAGCAATAACCATCAATACATGTTAAAAGCAGTGTGTAAAAATAATAGTGAATCTTATTGAATTATACTGTTAACAGGTATAATATGTCATTGATCATTATGAATGAAAATAAATGAAATACGTGAATTACATTCTGTTTTGAGAAATAAATGACTTAGAAATTCTGCATAGTTACTCTCAGAGTTTCCCTTTGACCTATTTCATTCTACATTCCCTCTTGCAGATACAATTACTTATGTTTATTTTGTTTCCGTCTTAGTTTGAATGTTTGAGATAGTCTTTGTATGTAACTCTGGCTCACTTAGGATTTACTGTCTGAACGTGTTGACCTTATCCACATGCTCCTTCTTCATTTACTTCTCAAACTGTATGTATCAGGTATGCAGCAAAAATCTTTACACGCTGCAGCATCATTTTCAAAATCAAATATCTAGTAACAGTTCCTTTTGCTTGTGATTTAAAGGCAGCTACACAGATTCATCTCATTTTTCTCATTGAACATATGAAAGAACAGGCAAGTTTAATCTTTTACATTATGATACCTAAGTGTGCTTATAATTCAACAGTCAGAATGGCTAAGATTAAAAACTCAAGAGACAACAGGTGCTGGCGAGGATGTGGAAAAAGAGGAACACTCCTCCACGGTTGGTGGGATTGCAAAAGGGTAAAACCACACTGGAAATCAGTTTGGCGGTTCCTCAGAAAATTGGGCATGTCACTTCCAGAGGACCCTGGCATACCACTTCTGGGCATATACCCAGAGGATTCCCCTGCATACAATAAAGACACATGCTCCACTATGTTCATAGCAGCCTTGTTTATAATAGCCAGAAGTTGGAAGGAGCCCAGATATCCCTCAAAGGAGGAATGGATACAGAAAATGTGGTATATTTATACAATGGAATACTACTCAGCAATTAAAAATAATGAATTCCTGCAATTTGTAGGCAAATGGTTGGATCTGCAAAATATCATCCTAAGTGAGTCAACCCAATCACAAAAGAATACACATGAATTGCAATCACTGATAAGTGGATATTAATGAGCTCAGAAGCTCTGAATACTCAAGACACAATTAGGTAAGCGAAAGATTCCCAAGAAAAAGGATGGAGAGGACCCTGGTCCGGAAAAGAATAAATCCAGTTTTGTAGGAGAGTACCAGAACAGAGAAATGGGGGGGGTGATTGGAGAATAGTTGGGGGGGAGAGGACTTATGGGACGTATGGTGGGGGGAACTGGGAAAGGGGAAAGCCTTCGGAATGTAAACAAAGAATATAGAAAATAAAGTTTAAAAAAATCTATGCTAATTCTGTTTAAAGTACAATAGCAATATTTTGTTGCATATTGTACACTGTGTGATCCACAGAAAGCATAAAAATGAATGGAAAGTGTACTTGCATCATTTGAGAGAACCGAAGTTATTGGATGCATATGAAGATGGATTTCATAGTTCCCGGTGTTCACTGGATTATTAATCCATTCACATGACATTTGTAAATAAATAAAATACCAACTTTACTAAAAATATATGCAGATGGCCATCAGGCATATGAACAGTGTTTAATACTGATAATAGTCTGAAAAATTCAAATGAAAACTACAAAAGGAATCTGGGCTGTTGGCTTAAACCCTTAAGTGTTTTCTGTGCAAGTGTGGGGTTCTGGATTTGATTAATAGCTCCCATGCTAAAAATCTGCATGTTTTCTCAAGTCCATTCTCAAAATATGAAATCGATATTGATTAAAACAGACACCTACATCACCCAGTGGAATACAAGTACACACACACACACACACACACACACACACACACACACTGATCCATTTTATGAAAATAGTTTTACATGTATGAGATTGGAACTTTTTGCTTGGCCTCACAGGCCAATTAATAATACATCTTGAGTTTTCTAAAGACTTTAGCCTAGTATCCTCCTGTGGACTCAGCTTATTTATGTTTTTATTTATTTTAGAACAATGTAACAAACAAACAATCTTATTTGTCTTAAATTTCTCATATAACCAGCTTTTACAACCTAAGGTATTGCAGTTACAATCCTTGTATTACATACTTCTCTGTGCCACTGACCCAAAAAACAATACCCCTGCCTAGCTGGATTTTCTATTGCTGTAATAAAATATGATCAAAATTAACCTGTGGGGTGGAAGGTTTATTTCAGCTCCCAGTTACAATTCTTCAGCCAGAGAAGTCAGGACAGGAACTCAAAGCAAGAACCTGGATTCAGGAACTGATGCAGAGGCCATTGCTTGTTCCTCATGGCTTGCTCAATCTACCCTCTTTTTTTAAATGCTTATTTTTATTTATTTACACTTTAAATATTATCCCACTTCCCAGTTTCCCCTCCAAAAAATCCCCTTTCCCATCTTATATGCCCTATAGATGGCACCATACACAGTAATCTAAGCCCTCTCACACCAACCATTATTCAGAAGATGCCTCACAGGCTAGCCCACATGCCAAACCTGTGGGGAGTATTTCTTAATTGAGGTTCTTCCTCCCCAAATGACTTAAGCCCGTGTCAAGTAGAAGTAAAACCAGTCAGCACAGGTCTGCCCTTTTGTTTATGACATATGTATAATAATTCTGTATCCTGTGTCATGTACAGCTGTAGCTATCAGAGGAGGCTTGTGACTAGAAGCTCTACTCCTAGACTAGATAAGTACAGTTCTCACTTCCAGAAAATTCAGTCACCTTTTTACATTCCTTTACTACAGGGAATAGAAAGAGCCTTTCTGACATCTAGGATGAGTCATAGAAGCAACATTTGGAGAATAGATGAAATAGAGGAGTGATGAATGTTCTTTGGGTTGGCATTTTTAAAGGGCATTTCTACTAATTTTTAAATCAGAAATACATTTTATTACTGAATTGAGCAGCACTGGGGATCAGACCCAGTACCTTGAATATGCTAGGCAAATGCTTACTGGGTTGTATCTCCAGGCCACGCCTGATTTTAAATCACAATTGTTACTGTTGAATAAATAAGAAATAAAATCATGTACATTGCAATGAACATAGACAGGTGAATCTCAATGTGTCCAAGTCCATGGTTGGGATTTATCTAAAAGCAATTTCCTAAGAGATGATCATCATGTTATATTCTTGGTTTAAACAGTGACATGTGGGAGAAAAGGAAGTAACATGTTGTGTTTCAGAAGCAGAACCCAGGCTGACTCACCATTCAGAACTGATAATGATTCCTATATAGACCCTTGAGATCACTCACTGGGAGATCCAGAGTTGTCTAAACCTCTTCTACAGTCCCCGAAAGAGCAACATCCCTAAGTTTCCTCCTATCTACAGTCTATGATCTGATTTTCTTTTTTATGAAATGGTATCCCTAGACATCTTTGGCTGATTCACTTACCTGTTGAATCCTAGCCAGCAAGGCTAGTCAAATTGACTGAATATTTAGACCTACAAAGTGATAGTAATTGCTTATAAGTAGATAAACACAAATTTAGTTTTGGGGTGAGATCTACAATTCTTTGTGAATGCTCATTCGAGTTCTGAATTTACTCAATAACTATAGACTTTCCCCATTCTAGCAAAATACCCGCATGTACTTTGCCTAGAGTAGGTAAGCAAAGTGACACTTGTTGCTAATCCCAGCATGGAAGTAAGAAAATATCATGCTCTTGTTTCCACCAACCTGTAACATGCTGCATTTCATGGATAATTGACTTAACCCAGTACCTCAATCACTACCCAGTATCTCACATGTGATACCAATATGTGCTTCAAGTTTCTCCTTATGCCCCTCCCACACCCATGAAAGCTGTTCAAAGTGATCCTCTTTCCAACTCTTTTTTTCCCTTCATCTCCTTTGACAGACTAGAGTTTTATGTTTCCTTTTAAAGAAAAACTCATCCTGCTAAATATGTGACAATTTATTTTCTTTCTTTCACTTTACATCCCAATCACAGCCTCCTCCCTCCTCTCTTCCCAGTCCTATCCTTACAAATCCTTCACACCACTGCCTCTTCCCCTTTTTGTTAGCGAAGGTAATCCCCCTGTGTGCCACCCCACCCTAAGGCATCTAGTCCCAGGAGGTCTAGGCACATACTTGCCCACCTGAGGCCCAACCAAGCAGTCCAAGAAAGCATGAAGAAGATGGGAAGGGGATGTGATGGCAGGGAACAGAGATCTAGACAGTCCCTGCTCCACTTTTAGGGCCATGAAGAACAAGCTGCACTTTTGCAAATGTGTAGGGGGTCTAGGTCCAGCTCCTGCATACTCCCTGTCGTCGGTGACCCAGGCTCCGTGACCCCCATGATCCCAGGTTAGTTGATTCTATGGGTCTTCTTATGGTGTCCTTGGCCCTTCCACCTTGCTCAGTTCTATTTCTCACTCTTCCAAGAGGCTCCCTGGGCTGTGCCTGATGTTTGGCTGTAGGTCTTTGCATCTGACTCCATCCTCCTCTGGATGAAACCTCTCAGGAGACAGTTATATTAGGTTCCTGTCTGCAAGCATAGCAGACTATCATCAATCATGTCAGAGACTGGCTCTATCATATGGGATGGATTTCAAGTTGGGGCAGTCATTGGATAGCTGTCTCTGCCATACATTAGTCTCTGCTCCATCTTTATCCCTGCACATCTTGTAGGCAAGACATATTTTGAAGATTTCGTGGGTGGATTGATGTCCTCTTTTCTCTTCTAGAAGACCTGTCTGGCTCCAAGAGATTGCTCTTTTGTCTATATATCCCCGTCTGGTAGGAATCTAAGGTAGGCCCACTCCCACAGGCTCCCCATATCCTCTCTCATCCCAGGCCTCCAGCTAGTCACTAGAGATGCCGCTAAATCTATATCCATAGTCACTCCCAGCACTCTCCTACCTCCTCCCTACTTGATCACCATACCCAGTCTTCTGTTCCCCCCCTCTCCTACACAGTTCCCTCTTTCTATCCACCTTTGAGGACTTCTTATTTTGCCCTTCTGCATAAGATTCAAGCATCTTTCTTTCAGACTTCCTTTTGACCCATTTTCTTTGGGTCTGTGGTCTTTGTAGCATGGTTGTCCTGCACTTTATGGCTAATGTTTACTTGTAAGTGAGTACATACCATACATGTATTTCTGGCTCTGGATTCCCTCACTCAGGATAATATTCTCAAGTTCCATTGATTTACCTGCAAAATTTATGATGTCTTTGTTTTTAGTATCTAGATGAATAGTATTTCGTTGAGTAAATGTACAATATTTTTATTTACCAATTCTTCATTTGAGGGTTATCCAATTTGTTTCCACCTTCTGGCTATTACATATAAAGCTGCTATGAACATAGTTGAGCATGTTTTCCTATGGTATAATGGGGCATCCTTTGTATACATGCCAAAAAGTGGTATAGCTGGGTCTTAAGGTAGAACTAATCCCAGTTTTCTGAGAAAATGCTAAATTGATTTCCAAGGTGGTTGTACAAGTTTGTACTCCCACCAGCAATGGAAGATTATTCTGTTCTCTCCATATCCTTACAGACTTGTGCTATCACTTGAGTTTTTTTATGTTAGCCAGTCTGATGGGTGTAAGATGTAAACTCAGAGTTGTTTTGGTTTTCATTTTCCTGATGACTAAAGACTTTGAACTTTTCTTTAAGTGCTTCTTGGCCATTCAACATTCTTCTGTTAAAAATTCTCTGTTTAGCCTCCACCATGCCAGGGGCATGGGCTCTGGGTTCAGGCAGCAGATGGGGGCTGTGAGTTATGCATGCCAGCGGGGTGGGGGCACTGAATAGCAGATCTCTGAGGTGGTGGTGCAGTTCGAGCTCCTCCCAGCGAGGGGGTGGTGAAGTCTGGTGATGCTGCTTAAGCTCCTGCAGAGACAGACCTATACATGCCTATCCCACAGGTATGGGCTCTACGTCTGCTTTGTGGGCATTGTTGTCACCACCATCTCAATGTTCCAGTTCCAAGAGGTGGTTCTGGAATGGAGTCATGATCAATATCATGTTTTGTTTGGTTCCTACAGAGAAAACATTGTTGGAAAATCCTTTCAGAATAGTCTCAGAGGTTCAGTCCATCATCATCACGGCAGGAAGGATGGCAGCATGCAGGTCAACATGGTGCTGGAGAAGCCTCTAACAGTAGAAAGAGACTGTCTGCCACACTGGGTGTAACTTGAGCATATGTAAGACTTTAAAGCCCATCTCTATAGTGACTTGCTTCCTCCAACAAGGCCACACCTCCTAGCAGTGCTACTCCTTATGAACCAAACATTCAGACACATGCATTTATAGCGGCTATATCTATTCAGACTGTAGTTCGTTACAGCAAATTGGTGGATCTCTGCTATAGGTTTCAGATGATAGAATCTATTCCTGACATTTAGATTGATCCGTTAATACGTTTTAAATAATTCCTACCTGGCAGTGATGAGGATATTAGTTCTTACCTGGCAGTGATGATGATACAGAGGTAGCCACTAGATGGCTGTTGAGAATACAACAAACAGCCCAAGAAGATGTGACTCCAAATCAGCAACATTCTAACTCCCACAATCAGATGGTTCCAAGCTCTCATTTTTCCATGTAGCCTTTTTAATGGAGGTGTGATTTTTGTTCTTACAACTTTCGTCCATATATTTCAGAGTCATACGTATGCACCCACCTGAAGAAACCTTTTAGTTCATCCTATTTTGTAGGTAAAAAATGTTCAAGAAATAATCTTGCCTTGCAGTATTGAATAGACTAAGTTGCAAAGACTCACTTCATGCCTCAAGTTCTGTGAGGTATAGAATATGAAAACTAGGTAGCCAATACACAGTCAGTTGGGAGGAGTAGCCTGCTTACCTTCACTGTCAATTACACGTGCCCATAGTAACTACCAGGCTGGACCTTGAACTTTTGGTCATCCCATCTAGCTGCATCTGTGAGGGACCAGTAGTTTCAGTGTCTAGGTCTTCGGCTGTTTAGGCCAAGATTCCCAGTGAACTGGTTACCCATACTCTTGGAGATTTTACCTCTTCATAATCCAGGCTTCAGGCCTCAGAATAGAAGCAATTTTACCCCACTATTCTACTTCCTTCCTTACAGACACAATGAATCACATAGGTCCTTTTTATATTTAAAAAAAATTAATTTTTTTAAAAAAATCACGTGTTTGTATGTGGCTAGGTGCAATTACATGTAGGTGCCAATTGGAGGCCAGAAGAGGCCATCAGATTCTCCTAAACTGAAGTTTCAGGTGGATATGAGCTGCCTGATATGGGTGCTAGGAACTGAATCCAGATCTATAGGAACAGTAAGTGCTCTTAACCACTGAAACAATTCTACAGCCCAAGCTCTCAGTTTTTGCTTTGGTCTTTAGTGAACACTAAAGGTAAATGACATCCCTTCCACAAGAGTAAGTCTTTCAGCTTTATGAGGTTCTAGACATAGGTGACCCCAAAATTTCACCAGAGAACTCCTAAAGCTGATAAACAATTTCAGCAAAGTGGCTGGATATAAAATTAACTCAAACAAATCAGTAACCTTCTTCTACTCAAAGGATAAACAGGCTGAGAAAGAAAGTAGGGAAAAGACACTTCACAATAGCTACAAATACTATTATATACCTTGGTGTGGCTCTAAACAAGCAAGTGAAAGATCTGTATGACAAGAACTTCAAGTCTCTGAAGAAAGAAACCAAAGATCTCAGAAGATAGAAAGATGTCCTTTGATCATGAATTGGCAGGATTAACATAGTAAAAATGGCCATCTTGCCAAAAGCAGTCTTCAATGCAATCCCCATTAAAATTCCAACTCAATTCTTCATAGATTTAGAAAGAGAAATTTGCAAATTCATTTGAAATAACAAAAACCCCACAATAGCAAAAACTATTCTCAACGATAAAAGAACTTCAGGGGTGGGGATGTGGGGATGGGGAATCACCATCTCTGATCTCAGACTGTATTACAGAGCAATAGTGATAAACTTTATGGTATTGGTACAGAGACAGGCAGGTAGATCAATGGAATAGAATTGAAGACCCAGAGATGAACCCATATACTTATGGTCACTTGATCTTTGACAAAGGAGCTAAAACCATGCAGTGGAAAAAAGACAGCATTTTTAACAAATGGTGCTGGTTCAACTGGAGGTCAGTAAGTAGAAAAATCCAAATTGACCCATTCTTCTCTCCTTGTACAAAACTCAAGTCCAAGTAGATCGAGGAACTCCACATAAAACCAGATGCACTGAAACATATAGAGGAGAGAGTGGGGAAGAGCCTCAAATACATGGGCATAGGGAAAATATCCTTGAACAGAACACCAATAGCTTATGCTCTAAGATCAACAATTGACAAATGGAACCTCATAAAATTGCAAAGCTTCTGTAAGGCAAAGAACACTGTCAATAAGACAAAATGGCAACCAACAGATTGGGAAAAGACCTTTACCAATTCTACATCTGATAGAGGGCTAATATCCAATATATACAAAGAACTCAAGAAGGTAGACTCCAGGGAGTTAAATAACTCTACTAAAAATGAGGTACAGAGCTCAATGAAGTATTTTTGACAGAGGAATATCTAATGTCCAAGAAGCATGTAAAGAAATGTTCAACATCCTTAGTTATTAGGGAAATGCAAATCAAAACAACCCTGAGATTCTACCTCACACCAGTCAGAATGGCTAAGATCAAAAACTCAAGGAAAAGTAGAACCTGGTGAGGATGTGGAGAAAGAGGAACACCCCTTCATTGGTGGTGGGATTGCAAGCTGGTACAACCACTCTGGAAATCAGTTTGGTGGTTCCTCAGAAAACTAGACATAGTTCTACCTGACGATCTAGCCATACCACTCCTGAGCATATACCCAGAAGATGCTCCAACATATAATAAGGACACATGCTCCACTGTGTTCATAGCAGCCTTATTTATAATATCCAGAAGCTGGAAATAACCCAGATGTCCTTCAGCACAGGAATGGATATAGAAAACGTGGTATATTTATTCAATGGAGTATTACTCAGCTATTAAAAATGATGAATTCAAATTCTAGACAAATGGATGGAATTAGAAAATATCATCCTGGGTGAGTTAACCCAATCACAAAGGAACACACATGGCATGCAATCACTGATAGGTGGATATTACCCCAAAAGCTCTGAATACCCAAAATGCAATTCACAGGCCTCCTGAAGCTCAAGAAGAAGGAATTCCAAAGTGTGGGTTCTTTGGTTCTTCTAAGAAGGGGAACAAAATGTTCACAGGAGTAAATATGGAGATAAAATGTATAGCAGAGACTGAAGGAAAGGTCATCCAAAAACTGTCCTCCCTGGGGATTCATCCCATATACAGACACCAAACCTAGATACTATTGTGGATGCCAAGAAATTCTCTCTGAAAGGAGCCTGATATGGCTCTATCCTGAAAGGCCTTGCCAGAGCCTTGCAAATACAGAGGCAGATTCTTATAGCCAACCATTGGAGAATTAACTTTTCTTCCGTTTCCACTGTACCCTGTTTTAGGATGCTTGCTCCATCATTGTACCTTACAGAATTTACTCACATGATTTCAGTGAGTTTCTGGACTTGAATAGCTCTGATTTTTTTATTGTATTGCTTTATCTCATGAAGATTTGAATTAAATGACAACTTGTTTTTATGAAGCCACCCTTGAAGTCTCTCTGAGTTCACACTGTTATACAATACATGAAAATAACAAAATGTTTGATATGCTGAACAAAAGAAAAAATGTTTAAAAAAAAATCAGTAACCTTATAAAGTAAACAGGATGGAAGAGATAAATTCAGGACATAGACCAGAAAATGGCAATCCATATTAGACCTTCAGAAAAAATGTTGAGATAGTGAAGAGAAGAGAAAGAAACAAGAGGAGAAATAACGAACTCTTTCAGGAGGAGAGTTGACTCCTCTGCCTAAATTCAGCACTGCCCTGCTGCTCTGCACTGGATACCATGCCTTAAGACTAGACACTTACCCTAGGTCTTTCCTGGACACCACACCTTAAGACTAAACACTGACCCTAGCTCTTGAATATATTTTCTTCCTCATGTTTCTAAGTTTTAAAGTTTTATTTGTTAAAGTTTTAAACATACTTGTTTTATTAACATGTATTTTACCTGTATCTATTTTGCCTGCATATGTGTCTGTGCATCATGGATAGATATGCTTAATGACTGTGGCAGTCAGAGCGGGGCAGTAGATCCCCTGAAACTGTAATTGCAGATGTATGGGAACAACCATGGGGGTGCTGAGAATCCAACAGGGGCCCTCTGCAAAAAGGCTAATTGGACTTTGAAATGTTTGGAGAGCAAAAGTTTCAGTTCCTCAGAAGTTTCTCCCAACTCTCTTTCTGGCTTTGGTGTAAAAGGAAGAGGGAAGTCCCAAGAGCCATGAAACTTAGGCACTGTAATTAGGACCAGAAGTTTCTGGCTCAGCAAATGACAGGGCACCAGGGAGATCATAGACCTGACATCCAGGATGAAGGTTACAGAAGGAGCCCTTTTTCCTGGAGAAGCCAAATTACTGCTGGTGACATCTTAGCAGTGACAGTTCCTGTGAGCTCAAGGATTGGGGGTGATAAATCATCTGGCTGTGCTGTGAGGACCCCCACCCTGAGGCCTGCACAGACTCTGCAGGTGAGTATCCCATCATGTCACAGTGGACTGCAACTGCTTTTCCATTTGACAGAGTCTCTGTGAGGTAGGGATGGTTGGGGAGGTGGTTGACGAGAGGGTCTGGGTTCCTCTGTCACAGTGAAAAAGGAAGGGACAAGATCCAGGGAGATATCAGTCTCTCATTTCCCACCTGCCATCCAGAATTGTTTCCGTGTCCATGAGGAAGCAGAGTGCAGCTGTGTGAGGTGAAATGAGCCAGAGATGCTCATTACAGTCCAGACAAGTACAAGAGACATGGGCTGAAATCTCAGCTTGAGTGTGAGGAAGCTTTTCTTCTCTGCAGTTTCTCCAGTTTTTGTGTTTGTCCTCACATGAGGGAGAAGTTCTACTCAACAGTATCTTACATCAGGTGCCATTTAGATTTCTCACAATGGGGGACTTTGCTCTTCTTTTTTATGGCTTTATTTTTCCTGAAGTTTCTTTATCTATACTCAAATGTAACACAGTGCAATTACAGAGAATTATGCAGAAAACTGACATGACACAAAATCCTAGAGCAATGCCTATTGGAGCATGTTTACCACTAGGCAGATGCTGATCTAACCACTATGTGCCTCTGCTCCACTGAATACTCACAATACACCAGAAAGGTGCAAAGCACCTTCCCTACACTAGTGAGTCTTAAAGGCACCAAGTAAAACATAGGCATGTATGCACCTAGGAAAGGCAGAACTGGCAGACAGGATTGCTGGTTGTAAAGCCTGTGCTTGTCGATATTGCAGTTTAGCCTTCCCGAGTTTAGTGACTACTCTGCCCCATGCATCTGGGTCCTACATTTTCCTCCTAGAGTCCATGACCCATTTCTGAAAGAAAATCTCAGATTGGTTAGTTTTTTCTAAGATTTTGTTTCTTAATTGTTTTTATTTTTTCCAGACAGTGTTTCTCTGTATAACAGTCTTGGTTGTTCTAAAATTTGCTTTGTAGACCATGTTGGCCTTGAACTCTGAGAAACCAGCTGCCTCTGCACCCTGAGTGCTGGGATTAAAGGTTTACACCCCCATGCTTGATTTACTATTTGCTCCTCCTTACATGCCAAGGAGTGATGGTTGTGAAAGGTAATTATATATACATATATATATGTATATATATATATTTATATGTGTGTGTATTCTTTAAAATGATAATTTAATATAATGTATTATATGACATATACATTAAATAAATATAATAAAATACATGTTATTTATAAAGATATAAATCTCCCAATTTGCCTAGCATACACATGTATATGTGTATGTGTGTGTGTGTATGTGTGTATGAGTGTGTGTGTGTGTGTGTGTGTGTGTGCACACGTGTGTGCAAGCGGACGTGTGCATGTTTCAATGTAGATGGGACACTGTGTAGGAAATCAAAGGTTATTCTATCATAAATATTGCTACTAGCATTGCAGAGGTAACATACAAAAGCTATCAAATTGTAAACAGATCAATACAGATGGATTTTGGTAGGAAATAAAACATGGTTGATTACGTTTTTGAAAGATAGCCCATACCATTTACTAAACTGCTTGGAGCATGGAGGCACCTATTGTACAAGTGGGACAGTGCTAAATACTTACCAAATACGCCATGGAGATTTAATTAACTTCTCCAGGATACTGAGCTTTGTAAATCTTAAAGAAAGAGCTTAGTTCAAATGTTTCTTCAAATTTTCTTATCAATTCCTTTCAAAATACAGTTTGAAAACCAACAGTTTCCTTGAGCAACCTATAGCCTTTTGTGCAGGCACTATATTAATATTTATGTCTTAGGTGTCTAAGACATTCTCACTGCTCAGTGCAGCAAGGGAGCAGATAAACAGGGTGCAGAAAGCCTAACATAGACTTCTGGGGTCAGGGAAAGCTCATGAGATGAGTGTCTAGGCACATGCTTTGAGGCATGGCAGTTCAACAAAGATCAGCCTTTGATAGTACACATGCTCCTGTGGACAGAGAACTGCTGGTGTTACATGGGGTATCATAGAAACTCCGAAATAATTTTGATGAGGGGAGGATACCAAACTGAAGAGGATAAATTGAAATCACAGTTGTAATTTTAAGCTCTTTGTGTTTCGTGAGGGGTAAAAGAAAGTATAGATTTCAAAATACTCAATTTTTACTACAATATAGAAAATAAAGAACAAAAAATATATACCATTCATAAAGTGATTACATGCACAGTGTAAGATATTGGGGGGATTGGCAGACTGAGGGATTCCTGACTGAGAACATTACTAGACTGAGCCAACCTTAAAACAATCAGCAAGAACTTTATTAAGTTATACAAGGAAGGTTTCCTGGAGTGTTATTGGTGGAAGTATGCTCAAAAGAAACAGTAAAAGCAAGATATATCGGTCTAAAAATGAAATTTCCTACAGCATGGTTCTACCCATGAAGATGGAGAAAATAATTTTTTACCCACACTTATTCTCATCTTAAGCCCTGTGATCTGAACTTTCATACCCTGGTTTGATTGCTAACCTACCTATACTTAATAGATCAAAGGTCTTGGGTGGGAGAATACCATTTTATTTCCCCCAAAGAAACTGGTCCAGTTGACCAAGCACAATTTCCTGCGAAGCTGAAAGCTTTTTATTAGTTCAACATCATTTGAGTGATGGTTGCATATGGGGAGTGAAGAGGATCAGGATAATTCACAAACACAGTCAAGTAGCCTGAGGTCACTGAGTGACATGAACAATAAAGTGGTGCCACGCTTATCTGTGGAAAAATTATGGTAATAAGAACTTGATGGATGTAGGGGACAAAGAGGGATCTTTAGGAAAGTCAGGAATACTGAAGTTTATCCCCCCACCCCCATTGTAGTTACCATCACTTGCATGGAGACAGAAAACAAATAAACCAGGAAAACAAAGAAATGATGAGGAAAACCCCTATGTCTTTGCATACTTGAAATGATGCATTTCATTGGAATAAACTGAAAACCTCATGTGTATCTCTCAAATGATTTTTCCCTAGTGCTGTGCATGAATTCAGAAGATGAACTGGAGTAATATTATTCACACAATAATCTTCCTTTCTCTTATTGGACCTGGAATTGTCGGGAATATCCTAATGTTTGTGAGACTGGGGTACACTTCTGCCTTGGGGACTGAGATAAAGCCTGTTGACCTTATTCTCATCCACTTGGCATTTTCTAATATAATCATCATTTGTACAACAGGTTTGAAAGAGCTTGCCACAGTGTTTTATTTCAGAAACTTCCTAGGGGATATCGGCTGCAAAGCTATGGTTTATCTGGCAAGGATGGCAAGGGGCCTTTCCATCTGCACCACCTGTCTCCTCAGCATGGTCCAAGCTGTTACCATTAGTCCCAGGACCACCCTTTGGACAAAACTTAAACCGCAGACATCTTGGCAAGTTCTTCCCTTTCTCCTCCTTTTTTGGATTGTTAATATTCTCATAAGCTCCAACTTGCTCTCCTATATCAAAGCAGGCAGTGGCTTGAACAGGTCTGTGGCTATAATGTACATTGGCCACTGCTATATGCTCCAATCAAGACGCATCATCAAGTTGCTTTTCCTCTCTCTCATGACCCTTCGTGATGTCATCTTCCAGAGTCTGATGGGCTGGAGCAGTGGGTCCATGGCTCTCCATCTGTATAAGCACCACAAGCGTGTCCTCTACATTTATAGCTCCAGGTTTGCAAACAACTCTCCTCCAGAAATCAGAGCTACATGGAGTGTTCTCATTCTTATGACCTGCTTCCTTTTCTTCTATTGGGTAGATTTCATTCTCTCTTTCTATACAGGTTTCACAGTAACACATGAGTCTATTTCACTAAATATGAAAACATTTTTAGAACTTGGTTATGCTAGTTTTAGCCCCTATGTTCTGATCAACAGAAATGTGTGTGCTTAATACCTTGCATGCCCACTGAGACATATAGAAATCACATTCTATAGCTATTCTCTATGAGCTAAATGTAAATATATCATATACTGCTTTGCTGTGATGAGTTTTAGGGATGGGGGATATGCTGTTTGCTATGTAGCATTGGCTGACCTGGCAACCAGTGCATAGCAGAGGATGGTCTCAATTCAGATACCTCAGCACTCAAAATGCTGGTATCACTAGCATTCCCCACCATCATGCCATTTACATAGGTGTACAAATATATCACAACATTAAATTAAATATTATAATGATACATTCTATTTTCTTATGAAGTTTGCCATCACCCAGTCTTTAGTCTGGTTCAGTGTTTCTAGGCAGGTGGAAAGTGGGTTCTTACGATCTTCCAATTCCACCATCACTATCATGGGTCTTTCTGCTTCTCACTATCACTGGGAAAAATATTGAAGGAAATGTTACTTTCAGAAGTCAGTGTTTCCCTTTTTTTCCCTTAGATGCTGAGTAGGAAAATAAGAAAGGGGTGGTGAAGGTGAGGTGACCCTTATGTGAGCTGAGCTTGCAGGGCAGAGTGAAGACGAGTGGGAGACAAGTGAAGTCATCAGAGCCAAACAAATCTAGTCACCGATATTTTGACATAGCTATATGCTCACTCTTGAGTTGTGGGCAAGTGGCCTATGAGACTGAGGACACATAGGGATGTGCTTATTGGAAGCCATGTGTTATACCTTGTAAAGTGGCAGGTCATTGGCAGTGCTGACAATTCCACAGCCTCAGATCCAAGAGGACATGGAGAGTTCAGGAAGTGAGCTCAACTCTGAGTCCTCAATACACTCTGCACTGCAGTCATCCCAAGAGAGACTCCCCTCTGCCCTGAGCTGTGTGAGAGCCACTCCTGAATGGATGCAGGACCATGAAGGGATGTTCACCAAAGCTGCCCATCAGGTCACTGCAGTTCCTCCCCAGAATAAACAGGAAAACCCAAACAGTTTTTGCAGGAAGCAGCTGAGCTGTGCTTGGAGGAGAGTCAAGGCTGCCTGAGCTCCTTCCCTCATTCAAGAATAAAACTCTCCATTGTATATATATATACCACATTTTCTGTATCCATTCTGCCTTTGATGGATATTTGGGCTCCTTCCACTTCTGGCTATTATAAACAAGGCTGCTATGAACATAGTAGAGCATGTGTCTTTTATGTATGCAGGGTAATCCTCTGGGTATATGTCCAGGAGAGGTATGCCAGGGTCCTCTGGAGGTGACATGCCCAATTTTCTGAGGAACCAGACTGATTTCCAGAGCGGTTGTACCAACTTGCAATCCCACCAACAGTGGAAGAGTGTTCCTCTTTCTCCACATCCTTGCCAGCACCTCTTGTCTCTTGAGTTTTTAATCTTAGCCATTCTGACTGGTGTGAAGTGGAATCTCAGGGTTGTTTTGATTTGCATTTCCCTGATGACTAATGATGTTGAACATCTCTTAAGGTGTTTCTCGGCCATCCGAATTTCTTCTGGTGAAAATTCTTTATTTAGTTCTGTGCCCCATTTTTTGATAGGGTTCTTTAGTTCTTTGCAGTCTAACTTCTTGAGTTCTTTGTATATGAGGTATACACACACACACACACACACACACACACACACACACAATGAATACTACTCAGCAATTAAAAATAATGAATTCATGCAAGATGTAGGCAAATGATTAGATCTGGAAAATATCATCCTAAGCGAGTTAACCCAATCACAAAAGAATATACATGAAATGCAATCACTGATAAGTGGATATTAATGAGCCCAGAAGCCCTAAATACTCAAGGCACAATTAGCAAGTCAAATGATTCCCAAGAAGAAAAAAGGAGAGGACCTTGGGCCTGAAAAGATTGGATCCAGTTTTTTAGTAGAGTACCAGAACAGAGAAATGGTACGGGGGTGATTGGGGAATAGTTGTGGGGGGTGGGGAGGACGTATGGGATGTATGGTGGGGGGGAGAACTGGGAAAGGGGAAAGTCTTTGGAATGTAAACAAAGAATATAGAATAAAAAAAGAAGAAAAAAAAGAGTAAAACTCTCCAGGTGAAATCAAGAGATGAGCCAGGCAGTGGATCTCTGAAATACTGCTCCTTGCTACGATAAATGAG